>JARQOD010000006.1:33060151-33073566 GCA_033576555.1 Oophaga sylvatica
TGTTCATCCTTTGAGGGGAAAATTTAAAAAAATCAGCGGGGATAAATACTTTTTTTCCCCCCAAAAAACAAAAAAAATATCACCCTTTTTTTCAGTGTGGGGTGGGGGGTCATTTTAAAAATGGCATTTGTCGTCATAATCCTTTAAACATTTTAGGGTATTTGGGTCAAAAAATTTTGGGAATGACGAAACTGTATTTCTACAATCCTAGAACCGGGAAACCGTTTTTTTTATGAAAATGTGCTAAAAGACCTCTGTGTCAGATTTCGTCAATCCTGCTGCAAATATCCTTTAATTCAAAAAAACCCCAATAAAGGAATGCAACTCGGATCAAAAATCAATGTGTGCAATACAATACAATTTTATCAATGTGTGAGTTTCTCATATATTTTAGAAAAAATTTAGATTGGGGTCCTCAGGGGTGATACCTTTTAATGGCTAACGAAAAGATGGTAAAAATTGCAACTTCGGGACACTCGGCCCTTATAGGCAAAGACAAAACAAAAAGAAGAATAATATTTTCACAAAGGACAGGGGGAATAATGAATGGTAAGACAAGAAAAGTGAAGCAAAATTCATTAGGCAAGGATAAAAAATTGGAACAGTTAAAAAAGGGAAAAGTGAGGTTTTTTTCCCCCTCACTGGAACACGGTAAAAATTACATCTTTCCTTTTTCTTATATTTTAAAATTCTACAAAAATTTCAACCAACTCTAAAACATTATTTGCATTAATTTTTATTGACCCGGTTATTGATCTATTATAAACAGTTTCCCTTAGAATCAAAGTTGGGGTCACTTCAAAAATTTTTTAAATAAAAGGCATACAAAGTATAGGTTTGGAAGCAAAAGGGAAAACATGAGAATTAAAAACCCCAAATTTGGATTGTGAATAATAATTTTCATAAATTATTTTGGTTTTTAAAAGGTTTTTTCTGCAGGAACAAGAAGCAGGGCCTTCAAAAAAATCGGAAAGTTAAAATATCAACCCCCGGGGGTCTCTGTCCAGTGCAGTACAAATGCCCCAACCATGGGCCCCCTTTTTCGCATTGGGGCTAATACATGATTATTTATGTTGTTTGTATTCAACATTCCAGCCCCAAGGGGCCCGGGGGAACTCCCGGGGGGGACCACAATGATAAAAAAAACCTCTCTGAAATAAAAATCCTTTGTTTTTTCTAGCGGACCGTTATATTTCTCCCATGCGGGCTTTGTTTTTGGAACCCGGGGGGGTTTTTCCTTTTTAAAGCAACAATAATGTCAAATGAAACCAAAAATTTTCATAAAAATGTAAAAAGTTTTTAAAAACAAATTAGGCCCAAATAATATTCTGGCACTGTCACACATGGAGATTCCTACCACTTTTAAACTATTTGATTTTTTTTGGGGGCCTTTTTAAAAAATTGTTTTTTTTTAATTTTTTTGACTTTTAAACATGTGAAGACTAAAAGAAATTTAGATACTTAACATAAACCCCAGTTTTGGGGAGTTTTATTTTGAAAGTGCTGGTGATGCGGATCACGGATCGGATGGCTCGTTAAGGGAGAATTTCGGGCCCATTAAAAAAACCAATCCCCCCCCGCATTTTGGCCCTGTTATCACCCCCAAAAACTGCGGGATTGGTTAACTTTTTAAAGCCGACCATTTGGCTGGGCATTACGTGATTGGGGCCAGTCTTTGGGATTATAAAGGCCGCCGCCTGGCTCTGCACACTGCCCCCCCTTGCACAGCTCTTTTTCCCCCTTCTTTTTTGGAGAGAAAAAAATTGTTGTCTAGGCCTGTGTTTTGCTAATATAAGAACAGGGGCCCCGTAGTGTTGAAATGGGGCTAAAACTGAGTCATTTAAACCCCCCCCTTTTAAGGGCTAGGCTTTGTTCAAAAAAAAACTGAATTTCCCCAGTAAGGGGGAGGGTCATAGGGGAAAAGGGGTGAAGAATCAGTCTGAAAAAGGGGTTAAACCCCGTGAGTAAATTTGGGAAAAAATTTTTGAGCTCCCGTTTTTTTTTGGGGTGGGGGAAAAATTTGAATGTATTTTGTTTCATCAATATTACGGTTTGAGGTCTTTTTTTTTGCTATCTGTACCCAAAATAAAAAAACTTTTAAAAACCTTTTTTTTTGGGGGTTTTTTTTGCCTTTTACTTTTTTTCATAGGGGTGGATTTCATTTTGTGTCTCAAAAAATGAAAAAAAATTTTAAAAAAATTTTGAGGCCCCTTTTTTCCCCAAGAATACACTTTTTCTTAAACTGTGAATATTTCGGATCCTGCAATGAAAAAAAGGGAAATTTTAGGCTTTTTCTGGAAAAAATTTTTAATTGTCCCATTTTTTTTGCATTTTTTGTTTCATTATGGTGTAGTAAACTCAAAAAAAAACCGTTTTTGATTGCTGCAGGTGAAAATTATTTTTTTTTTTAAAAAAAAATTTATTTCAAGAGTAGAAAAAACAAAAAAAGGATTTTTTTAAGTAAAAAATTAAAAAAAAAGAAAAAGTTTTTAGAAAAAATTTTTGGGTTTCATTTAAAGCATCCTGTCATGTGTGCTCGCCCCGAAGTGGCCCCCCGGGCACATTTGACTTCTCCAGCTGGTTGTGTTTCTTTGGGTTTTTTTAGTTAGGGAGGGTTTTTTTTGTCTGGCTCAGTTTGGGGCTGGTGCGTTTTCTCCCGGGGTGAAATTTAAATTTTTTTTTGATTGGTTTCCCTTTTAAACTTGGTTTCTGTGTTGGGGGGTTCCCAAATGAAAATTTTCATGCGACCAAGATAGGATTGATCTGTAAACTTAAGTTAAAGAGTCCTTAGTTTTTTAAGCTCACTTTCCCTTTGAAATTTAAAAATTTTCCCAAAATTTTTTATGGTTTTTCTGGTTTGAGGTTTTATGCAATCGTTTTTTTTCCCTCTGTTTAAAATGTCTAAACTGTGTATTTAAACCCGAGATTTACCAAAACCCCCTTTTGGGGGGAAAACCCTATCTTCTTAGGGGGGGGGTTACAGGGTTTTTATGTTTGGAGACGGGTTAGGCTGGAGACTTGGCCCCGAACCATTATCATCCCCAAGGGGGGATTAGTTAGGACCCCAGTTTGGGTAGGGGGTTTGACCCCCCGGCCTTCCTTTTTTCCCTTTTTTAGGGGACAAGTCCCCAAAAATTTCCCCCCGTTCAAGGATTGTGTCAGGGGAAAACTATTCTTTTTTTACATGTATGTTTTAATCTATATGTTGTATGAGGGTGTTCTTTTAAAAAAAGTTTCTGAAAACGTACCCCATTCAAAGACCCCCTGGGGCCCAAAACTTTTATTTAAATATTATAAAAAAAAAAAATTGGTGCAACCCGTTTTTTTCGTAAAAAGATAAACAACCCGAAAAGGGAGTAAAAAGCCGTATCTTGAATGCAGTATTTTTGGGCTAAAAATTTAGAAGGGGTCATGGGGGGACTGCGGGTTTCTTGTAACTCGTTTTTTATTCAAAAATTTTTTGGGCCCCGGGGCAAAAAAATTTGGGTTAATTTAGCAAAAATGCTCTTTTCGGTTTGGATTGGTTTTTTTATTTTTTTAAATTTTTGGGTCAAAATTTACATACCCCGACAGGGGAAAATTTTTTTTTTTTTTTCTTTTTTGGGGCCTTTTTTTTTGGAAAATAATGAAACTAGTGTTGGGCGATACGATAAGAAAAATCGGCTATCGGGTCTATCGGGCCCCTTTTTTTAAAATTTGTTTGATTTTTCTCTTATGAAAAACCCGGATCGGATTTTCAGTCACTGTGATGTCTCGGTGGGTTTTGTAGGGGGTCACGGCACTTACCCGGCAGAAATCTCGGCGGTAAATTGGAAAGCTGGGTGGCCCCCTTTTTTTCTCCCCGGCGGGCAATGCAGTTTTTCCGATAAAATGCAGTGACGCCCGGAATCCCGGCCCTTAAACCCGCAGTCCGATGAAACCCCGGGGGGGAAACAGGAAAAAACTGTGCTGCGCGGGAGAGGCTCTGCTGTCATTTGATTTTGCAGAGCTGGTCGTCGTTTGGGGCCTCGTTACTATGGGACTTTCGTGGGGCGGGGTAACTTTTTTTTTTTTTTTTTTTTTTACAGGAGATCGATGGGTCGCGCAGGGAGACAGTAAAAAAAAAATGAAAACTTGTTTTTTTTTTTTATTAAAATTAAAAAAATTTTTTTTGGAAATTTACCCGTGGGTTTAAAAAAAAATTTTAAAAATATTTATTTACTGGGGGCCCCCGTCCGGTTTTTTTTGACTTCTTTGGGGGCCCCCTTCCGGGGACCACCTGGTATTTCTTGAGATTGCCAAACCCCGAGGGCCCCCAAGGGGGCCCCCCGGACCCGATGACGTCGGTGGCCGTTTCAGTGACGTGTGACCGCTATCGGGTCTTTTGTGACCCCTCTTTCATCTCTCTCCGGGTCGGGGCCCCCTTTTCACGGAAAGTACGCCCCCGGGGCCTAACGGGGGCCCGGGTACGGGCCGCTAACTTATCATGTCCTTTGTGGGGCTGCTGGGGAACCACTGGGGGAGGCTGGGGGGGATTTACGGGGGGGTGGGCCCCTTTTTTTCGGGGCCCGGAGTGGGAGGCTGAAGGTTCGGGGGTCTAAAAAGGGTTTTCCCGACCATGGGGAGGGGGGGTCCCCCTGGAAAATTTTGGGGGGTCCACCCATTTAACCCCGTGTCGGGGTAAGGGCACCAAAATCCCCTGGAACGGGGCCCTCCCCGGGTGTCCTTCTGGGGGTGAGCCTCCCGTTTTCCCCCGGGCACAAAGGGCTTCTAAAAAAAGTCCCCCCTCCTTGAGAAGCCCCAACCACCTTTCAATTTTTAAAAAACGTAAAGCACCCTTACGCCGCGGGCTCTTTCCTTTCTCATCCGGGGCCCCTTTTTTGCCCCCCGGGCCTTCTGGTGACGTTGGGGAAGTTTTTTTTTTTTTCGTGCTCCCCCTTTTTCGCTTGTTTCCTTCTCCCCGTCTCCACTTTCCCCCCTCCCCTTTTTAATTTCCCCCCCCTTTCCCCCCGTCTCCCCCCCACTGAGTTTACATTCCTTTTTGGGGCAGCTCCCGTCCCCCCCCTCCTGGCCGCCCCCCTCGGGGGAACCCGGGGGTCTAAATAATGCAGGGGGGCCCGGGTACAGGCAGGGGTCTGGGGTCCTGCCCCCCCCATAGGAGGGGTTCCTTTTCTTCGTTCCCCCGGGGGGAACGGGGGGTTTGGGGGTCGTGACGGTGCTGGGTTTTTGGGGAAAAAGGTGCCCCACTGCACAACGTAAAACCATCAATTGCGGGGCTCCTCTACTAAAGGGGTGCCTCACCCCGGACAGCGAACTTGGTAAGGGGGTTTGGGCCCCCGCCCAAGTTTGTTTTAGGGCACCCCGGGGGGCTTCCCCCCGGGCAACCCCTCCCTGCCCCACCTCGGGGTACCTCCGTTCTTGCGGTGGGGGGGTTTAAAGGGGCCGGGCCCAACTTTTCCCGTGGGAGGGGCCCTTTCCGGGGGGGAAGCTCTAAGCTCCCCCCCCTTCCCCCTTCCCCCAATGCTTACCATCTCTCCAAGTCACTTGTAATCTGGGGGGGCCCCCTTTTTTGGGGAGGTGGGACCTCCCACACGAGGAGGAGAGGGGGAGAACTCCAACTGTGGGGCCGATGTTAAAATTGCTACCATTTACGGGGGGGCCATCTTTTCACCCCACTGGGGGGAAAACCCCCAAAGACACGCCCTTCTTTTTCCCCATGCCTCATCGGACATTATGGGGAAAAACAAATACTTCTCTATGTTTTAGAAATTTTTCCAACACAAACCCCCGTGCATTCGGACACACTCCTTATGCAGTACAGAATCTGTTTTTGACCCAAGTGATTCACGAGCCAGATTTTTGGGGGGTTTGGGCCCCACCCGTCGACTTCTAGGGGGGTTTCAGTTTTTCCCCGGCAATTGAATTGAGCGATTTTACTAGTAAATATAAAAAAAAATTTTGAAATTTTTAGGGTAAAAAGACATAAAAATATTTAATTTTTTAGTGTGTATATTTTGTTTTACACAAAAAAAGGGGGTTTTTTTGTTGCATTTTTTTTCCCCCCATAGATTTTAGGGGGTTCCGGGGTATCGAAACTATCGACTTTTTTATGCTATGGGTAAATTTCGATCATTTTTTTGAATCGAAATATCGCTCAACACAATGAAAAAACCAAAATTTTTTTTCCATCAGGATGGTTGGGTAAGCCATTTTTTTTCAAACACTTTTTTCCTTTTTTAAAAAAAAAACCCCCAAAAAACCAATACCCTCAAAATTCACCCCCCTTTCTTAAAACCGTGTTTTCCCCCTAACATCAAGAAACAATTTTTTTTTGGGAAGGGGGTTTTTTTTTTTTTTAATTAAAACCCCCCTTCTTCAAAACCCCCTTTTTAAATCCCTTTCCAAAACCCCCCTTTTTCTCCCCAAATTCTTAAAAATAACAAACTAACCCCAAACCTTTCCTTTTTTTTTTTTCAATAATTTTATTTTTTTTTAAAAATTTTAAACCCCAAAAAACCCTCCTAACTTTTTTTTACATAAACAAAATCACCCCAAAAAAACCAATTTTTCCTTTTTAAAAAAAAATTTTTTCCCCAAAAAAACCCCAAAAAAAACCCCCCCAAAAAAACCCCAAAAAAAAAAAAAACCCCCCCCCCCCCCCCCCCAAAAAAAATTTTTTAAATTTTTTTGGGGACATAATGGCTTTTTTGGCGACTAACCATGGCCCAAAATTTTTTTTTTTAACCCTCCTTATTGTATTTAAAACGCCACACCGCTAGTTTTCGGAGCCCTGTATTTCAGGGGGTTTTTTTTTGGGGGTTTTTTTTTGTTCCAAAAGCAAAAATTTTTCCCGGGAGTTTAGAAAAAATCTTTTGGTCTACGACCGGGTTTTGTTTTTCAGAGCCCTGATTTTCATTTGTTAATCCAGTTTGAATGCGCTGACTGGCATTATCAATTCCTTGGATATCTGTTTGTACCCCTTTTTTCTGTTTTTTTACGTTCAACTACCTTTTCCATAGACCCTTTTTTTCAATTCTTTTGCTTTCCCCATGACTCCAATCCAGAAACATCGTGGCTGGATGAAAGATGTAAGAGTCTGTCTGGCTCCCAGTAACTCACCCTTTTATTCCACATTGATTGCAAGCAAACAATAAAGGTGATGTGTTACTTTTAGTAGCCATTCAAACCCATTTGTGTCAACTTCTGTCTTTATCAGGCCAAAATCATAGGGTATGTGAACTTTTGTGGGGTCATTTGGATGTTTTGGGTTGTATTTTGTTTTAAAAAGAAAACAAAAGTAGTGTGACAATAATGGCTTCACCCAACCACTAACCATGAGTGGAGAAAAGTTTTGGTGTTGTCATTCATATTCTCTAAAAAAAGGTATGTAAACTTTTGGAGCAAAAACTGTAAAATTTTTATTATATTTTTATATATTTTATACAGTATATACACTAAATACATATCAGCTTTGTATCCTTTAATCAAAGTCATGCGTGATCTTTTCTTGATCTTTACATAAAGATAGACTGATTTTCTGCACACATCAACTACTTATATCCAGACGTGTACCGCCATTGATACCACATCTATTGGTTGACATGAGCAATTACAGTGAGCTGATAGTTATTCAAGGTGCTGGATACACAGAAAACAGTTTTGTGGAGCATAAATAGTCATCAGGGGTGTACATAACAGCGCAATAAGATAAATCGCTGCCACATCAAACCCACACTCCCACCCAGGAATCTTATATAAGGTACACAACTTATGCCCAATATTCATGCAGCTTAAAGGAACCTGTCAGCAGGATTGTGCACAGTAACCTACACACAGTGTCAGGTCGGCGCCTTTATACTGATTAGGCCTGAGTCACACTTGCCTTATGAAAAATCGGACCGATTCTCTCGGGCGAGAATCGCACCAATGTTCTTCGTATGGTGATCCATGTGTGATCCGTTTGCAATGCGATTATGTGATTTCCTCGTATCTAAGTATGCGTGTGACATCCGTATGGCATCCGTATGTCTGCGTATGCCGTGATTTTTATCGCAGACTTGCAAAATGGACATATAATGGTTCCATGGCCTGAAATTAATTAAAAACCTAATCATCAACCCTATTAATTGGCTACACAACAAGTTAACTCCTCCAAGTTTTGCATTACATTTCTTGCTGGTGTTTTGCTGTTGCTGCTTTGTGTCTAACAGGTCATATAGGTTTACCTTCAACACAATGAGCAGGTTCTTTTCCACTGGATTTTGTCCAACGTTTTGGGGAAACCTTGCCCAGTGATTGTGGATCCGAGGAGGCGGGAGAAATGTGGGTTCATCCGCTTATGAGGCGACGGCTGACTAAAGGTCATTTTCAGCGTCTGTATGCTTCCTTACGCAGCTATCCTGACAAGTTCTACCAGTATTGTCAGATGAGCGTGCTAACATTTGACATTCTTCTTGAGATTGTGCGCCCTGGATCACCTTCAAGGACACCAAGATGCACAAGTCTATTTCCGCTGAGGAGCGCCTTTTACTTATTTTACAGTATGTAGTCACCTTCATCATTAACTGAAAACTACAACTAAAAATTAAACAACAACACAAGACAGATTTAATCAACCAAGGTATTATTAATCAGTATAACAGCCGCCGACCTGACACTATCTGTAGGTTACTCAGCACAATCCTGCTTAAAAGCAAAAAAGCTGCGTGCACATGGAGTCTTTTTACTGAGGTTTTTTTAGAGGAAACTGAACAGAACCTGTAGAGTGTAGTGCCGGTATTCCTGCACACCAGGGATGCCAACTCACTCCTGCTGTGGTCCTGCACTTCCTCTTTCCTCTCCGACTGCTGCCCGAGGCACACTCACTGCTCACAGGTCCCTGGGTACTCTCCTTAGGGCGAACACATGCCTTCTTAAAGGGGGCCATGAGTACCGTCCTAAGTGTCCCCAGCCAATGGCTGGGAGACTGTCACGCATAGTATAGGACAGACTAAGTGCACTTCAAATGGATAAGGGTAGGGAACCAAACACTAGGGAAGGGGGAAAGAAGTGGAGACCCTAGACTGATCTAATGTCACCTGTCTGTCCTTCTGTCCCTATATAGGTTCCGCACCATTGCCAAGCAGGATACCTAGTCCATGTGTGACCTTGGCGATAAGCCCCGCTTCGGGAAAGACAGGATGGACGCTAGTCCATCCCACTAACACTAAAGCAGTAAGGATAAATTAAACCAGGGGAACACTTAGCTTGAGTAGACTCAGAGAGAAACACGGACATCCTCCAAAAAACCCAACAGGAAGTTGGGAGTTATAAACACCCAGTCCAGGTGTGGCCATTAGCACTGGGGGGAGGTGGCCACTAGTCTGCAAGCAAACAACTGCGACCTTCTGCAGACAGATGCAGTGCAACGGTCTGTAGCCTCTGACACATCCAAAGACAGAGATACTTATTATTTAAGGCATCTCCACCTGCATGGAAGTGACTGTGCAACGTTGTTAGTTTGTTCCCTACATGCTTGCTATTTCTCAGGTCTCTTTCTGCTAGTACCGGCTGTTCTGCTAGTTTCCATTTTGTCCTTCTTGAACCTCCTTGTAGTACCCTGTCTTGTCAGTTTGTATTTCAGACAGAACTTTCCTGGACCCTTCGATGCCAATCTGTAGATCACTGGGCCTACCCGATCCCGCTTTGTCAATCTGTATATAAGCTGGACTCGTCTGCAACTGCCATTCATAGAATCATAGAATCATAGAATGGTAGAGTTGGAAGGGACCTCCTGGGTCATTGGTCCAACCCCCTGCTCAAAGCAGGATTCTCTAAATCATCCCAGACAGATGTCTATCCAGCCTCTGTTTGAAGACTTCCATTGAAGGAGAACTCACCACCTCTTGTGGCAGCCTGTTCCATCATTGATCACCCTAACTGTCAAAAAGTTTTTTCTAATATCTTATCTGTGTCTCCTCCCATTCAGTTTCATCCCATTGCTTCTAGTCTTTCCTTGCGCAAATGAGAATAAAGATGATCCTTCTACAATGTGACAGCCTTTGAGATATTTGTAGACAGCTATTAAGTCTCCTCTCAGTCTTCTTTTGCAAGCTAAACATTCCCAAATCCTGAAAACGTTCCTCATAGGACATGGTTTGCAGACCGGTCACCATTCTGGTGGCTCTTCTCTGAACTTGCTCCAGTTTGTTGATGTCTTTTTTAAAATGTGGTGCCCAAAACTGGACACAGTATTCCAGATGAGGTCTGACCAAAGGGAGTAGAGGGCAATAATGACCTCACGTGATCTAGACTGTATGCTTCTGTTGATACATCCTAGAATTGCATTTGCCTTTTTTGCTGCTGCATCACATGTTGATCATGTTAAGTCTGTGATCAATTAGTATACCCAAGTCTTTTTCACATGTGCTGTTATTAGCCCTATTCCTCCCATTTTGTATATGCTTTTTTCATTTTTATTGCCCAGATGTAGTACTTTGCATTTTTCCCTTTTTAAAATCCATTCTGTTAGTTGCTGCCCACTGCTCCAGTTTATGTATATCTTTTTGAATCCTCTCTCTCTCTTCTCTAGTATTAGCTACCCCCCCTAGCTTGTGTCATCAGCAAATTTGATCAGTTTACCCTCAATTCCTTCATCTAAATCATTGATAAAGATGTTGAACAATACAGGCCCAAAACAGAGCCTTGTGGTCCCCCACTTGAGACATTCTTCCAACTGGATGTGCAGCCATTTACAACCACTCTTTGGGTCCGATCACTAAGACAGTTATGAATCCACCTAACATTGCCTTGTCCATTCCATACTTAGTCTTTTTTTCAATAAGGATTGTGTGAGATACTTTGTCAAATGCTTTGCTGAAGTCAAGATATACTATATCTACGCATTTCCCTGATCCACCCAGTCAGTGATTCTGTCATAGAAGGAAATTAAGTTAGTCTGACATGATTATTAGTTACAAACCCATGTGACTCTGTTTAATCACTTCATTCTTATCCAGGTACTTGCATACATGTTCTTTAATAATTTGTTCAAGATCTTTCTTGGTATAGAAGTCAGATCACCGGCCTGTAGTTCCCTGGGTCCACCTTCTTCCCCTTTTGGAAGATAGGAACAACATTTGCTCTTCTCAGTCTTCTGGGACTTCTCCTGTTCTCCAAGAATTTTCAAAGATTATGGACATGGTTCAAGAATTTTTCTGCTATCTCCTTCAGTACCCTGGGGTGTAATTCATCTGGACCTGGAAACTTGAATTCATTTAGGTTAGCTAAGTGTTTCCTCACTGTCTTTCTGTTTATAGATATCCGGGATTTTCTATTCCTTTAATAGGACAGTGAAGGGATCAGTTGATGTTACATTTCCTTTCTGAGAGAAACAGATGCAAAATAGGAATTTAAAAGTTCAGCCTTCTAAATCCTGACTTACCTTTCATCATTTTCATCCTGTAAAATCCTATAGCATCTTTGACTTTTCTTTTACTTTTGACGTATCCCCAAAATCCTTTTTTGTTGCTTTTGACGTCACTTGCAAGCCTTAATTCATTGTCAGCTTTAGATAATCTATTTGTGCCCAGTTGTATATCAGTCAGACCCGCCTGTACCTGCTGTACCAGTCTGTATATCAGTCAGGCCCACCTTCACTTGCCATGCCAGTCTGTATATAAGCTGGATCCAGCTGCACCTGCCGTGCCTGTCTATATATCAGCTGTACTTTTCTACTGGGCCGTTCCAGCACCTGTTTCCCTTAGCGGTCAGAGCCGTGCGTCTGTGGTCTGTCTTGGAGTAGCACCTGTTGTCGGTCGGGGCCAAGCCTACCCCCACCATCAGTGGCTTTAGTGAAGAGTCAGGTGCTCACCTAGTCATGCCCCTCCAGGCTCTCATTGGACCACACTTCTATTACACAGTGTTTGAGGAGTTTTGGAATTTTTGAGACAATTTGAAAAGTCTCCTCTCAGATTTCCTCCAGGTATCTACTCCGAAATCTCCTTGAAATACTCCATGTGCACATAGCAAAGGAGTATTTTTTAAGTGGATTCCTCTTGAAAACTTATTTCTATGAAAAACTGCATTTCTATGTAAAAAACAGCTTCCTGGAAATATGTTATGTCCTTGAGAGCTTTTTAACCATTTCAGGGTTTCCAAAGACGCCAATGGGTAAAAAAGAAGTGAGCTGACCATTATTATTCGGTTAGGATCGGCGAACTTCCCAATGTTTTCTGAACACATACACAACCCCATTGAATTCAATGGGAGGCAAAACCAAGCTCATAGTAAACACCTTCAGGGGGGCCCAAAAGTGCCAAAACAGCTCAAATCAGGGGCAGACACCAGGAAAAGTGGCATCAATTGACCTGCATTAATAAATTTTATAATGGCGCAGCAGTCAGCATGGCCATGCATGAGCTAGGGTTTGGGCCAGCATTTACAGCTTTGAGATCTGTTGAAATTAAGAGGTCGGTGAGGGACTATTGTAGGTCTGTTGTGCTGGGAGCCTGCCAAATTTACGCAACACACAAGGGACCCAACTTGGAGCAAAACATTTCCAAAATTGGGTCAGACACCAGGAAAAGTGGCATCAATTGAACCCCATAGAAATTTTATAATGAAATAGCAGTCAGGGTCTGGGCCAGCAATTACAACTTTGAAATTAAGCTGAAATTAAAAGGTGTGTGTAGCCCGCTGTGCTAGGAGCCATATACCTCATGCAACAGCTCAAACTGATTTCCTGCTCAGCCACACTCAGGTTCCACTACATGCAACCCACCAGATGGGGAACCAACTTGGTTCTCTACATTTCAAAAAATTATTGGCACACATCACTAAAGTGGCATCAATTTCCCAGATAGAAATGGCATAATGATGCACTGTGAGCCCTGCAACTACTGGAAACACACAATAAGAGACCAGAAAAAGAGTGTCCATTTACCGAAAATTTGGTTGTGGTGACTCAGGAGGAAAGCAAAAGGGAGGAGTAGAGGAATATTAGGTGCTTTAAAAAAAAGCAAATTGTAAAAGTAACAGCGATGGACACGCCTTCTAATTGTTTGTGCCACAAAAAGACACTTGTTACTAACTCATCAGAACAGCAAAACTACGACAAAGGTGTCACAGACTGCAATAACGCAAGATCAATGAAGCACACTGAAAACTACACCATACTTTTATACTATACATTACTATCTATAACTACTATACTTAGTCTGCCCGTCTGCGACTGTGGTACAAAAGGCATTGGAGATCCATGACTTGTTCATCTTGATGAAAGTTAGGCGGTCTACACTTTCAGGGGACAGCCGCATGGCCTATTGGTCAGGAAACCATCAGCAGTGCTAAAGATATGTTCTGAGAGAACCTGGCTGCCGGGCTGAATAACTCCAAGGGAACGGGGGAACCAGGCCGTTTCCATTTTGAAGACCCAAAAGCAAAGGGGGCCCAAAACC
>JARQOD010000006.1:33073666-33107328 GCA_033576555.1 Oophaga sylvatica
GGTGATGGTATGACTGGTGCCACGTACCTCTTAAGTAATACTTGTGGAACACATTATAAATTTTTAAACGTAGGAGGGGGGTCCAACGAAATGCCACAGGATTAATTATGGAACTGATCCTGTACGGCCCGATGAATCTGGGGCCCAGCTTCCAGGAGGGAACTTTAAGTTTATATTCCTGTAGACAACCATACCAGATCGTTCACATTAAATCTGGACCAGAAACTCTCCTCCTATCAGCCATTACGTTTATAACGGTTCCACCATAGCACTCAGATTATTCAATACACCTCTCCACACTGAAGCAAGTAACGACGAGAAACGCTCCTCCTCAGGAACCCCAGAAGGCCCCCCCCATTGAATGTACAAAAACTGGGGATGAAAACCATATGCCCCAAAAAACGGGGACTTACCAGTGGACTCGCTCCCCTGTTGTTAAGAGCGAACTCTGCCAGAGGCAAGAAAGAAGACCAGTCCTCCTGGTTCTCTGAGACAAAACACCGAAGATAAGTCTCTAGGCTTTGTTTTCAGACGCTCTGTCTGACCATTGGTCTGCGGATGAAAAGCCGAGGAAAATGACAATTGCATCCCCCGACGTAAACAAAATGCCCTCCAAAACTTGGACACAAACTGAGACCCCCTATCTGACACCACATCAGAAGGCAACCCATGAAGTCTCACAATCTCCCCAATGAACACCTGCGCCAGAGTTTTAGCATTAGGGAGGGCAGGAAGAGCAATGAAATGTGCCATCTTACTGAACCTGTCAACAACCACCAGTATGACAGTCTTCCCTGACGACTGAGGAAGGTCCGTGATGAAGTCCATAGACAAATGAGTCCATGGACGCTCCGGAAGTTTCAAGGGTAAGAGGGTCCCAGACGGACGGGTATGAGGGGTCTTAGAGCGAGCACAAACCCCACAGGATGCGACAAAAGTTAAAACATCTTTATTAACGTTAGGCCACCAAAACCGGCGAGAAAGGAGATCTAAAGTAGCCTTACTCCCTGGATGTCCTGCTAAAGCAGAATTATGATGTGCCTCAATAACCTTTTGTCTCAACTGATTTGGGACAAACAGTCTCCCTGGAGGTCCTGCAGGGGCGTCCCCCTGAGCCTCTAATACCTCCTCCTCAAGCTCAGAACATACAGCCGACACTACCACCCCCTCCTGAAGGATAGGAATCGGGTCATCCATTTTCCCGGCCCCTGGGAAACTGCGAGACAAGGCATCAGCCTTTACATTCTTAGATCCAGGGCGATAAGTGACAACAAAATTAAACCTGGTAAAAAACAACGACCATCGAGCTTGTCTGGAATTCAGACGCTTAGCAGATTCCAAATACAGCAGGTTCTTGTGATCAGTAATGACGGTGACCGGGTGGACTGCCCCCTCCAAAAAGTGACGCCATTCTTCAAAAGCCAAATTAATGGCCAAAAGTTCCCTATTGCCGATATCATAATTCCTTTCGGCGGACGACAATTTTTTAGAAAAGAAAGCGCACGGATGCCATTTACCAGGGGACGGACCCTGGGACAATATTGCACCCACCCCTACGTCAGACGCGTCCACCTCCACAACGAACGGCTGTGATGCAACTGGTTGGATGAGAACGGGTGCCGAAGCAAAACATTTTTTCAAAGAGGAAAAAGCTTGGCAAGCTTTGTCCGACCATTTAGAAAAATCCGTCCCTTTTCTTGTCATGTCAGTGAGAGGTTTGACAATAGATGAGAAATTACAAATAAATTTCCGGTAGTAGTTAGCAAACCCCAGAAAACGCTGCAGAGCCTTAAGATCCTCTGGCTGATCCCATTCAAGCACTGCTCTCACCTTTTCAGGGTCCATACGGAAACCGGAGGCTGACACCAAGAAACCCAAAAACTGAAGTTCCTGTACGGCGAATACACACTTTTCCAGTTTGGCGTATAGTTTATTGTCTCGCAAGATCTGCAACACCTGTCTCACATGCTCCTGGTGAGACACAAGATCTGGTGAGTAAATTAAAATGTCATCCAAATATACGACCACAAACAGCCCCACCAGATGACGAAAAATGTCATTAACAAAATGTTGGAATACTGCTGGTGCAGTAGTCAGACCAAAAGGCATGACAAGGTTCTCATAATGTCCCTCTGGCGTGTTAAACGCAGTTTTCCACTCATCCCCCTCTTTTATCCTAATCAGATTATACGCCCCCCTGAGATCCAATTTAGAGAACCATTTGGCGCCAACAATTTGATTGAAGAGATCAGGAATCAGAGGGAGTGGATACGGATCTCGAACAGTAATCCGATTAAGTTCGCGGAAATCCAAGCAAGGGCGTAGGCCTCCATCTTTTTTCTTCACAAAGAAGAACCCCGCGGCCACTGGGGAAGATGAAGGTCTAATATGCCCTTTGGCCAGACTTTCCGAAATATAATCTTTCATAGCCTGCCTCTCAGGACCAGAAAGGTTATATAACCTAGCTTTAGGTAACTTAGCATCAGGAAGTAAATTAATAGAGCAGTCATACACGCGATGAGGAGGCAACTCCTGACACCCCTCCTCAGAGAACACATCCCCAAAGTCCTCCAAAAAGGAGGCAAAGTACTAGGCACGACCGCACTGATGACTGTGTTCATGCAGTTACTTTTGCAAAACTCCCCCCATTGGCTTATATCTCTGGACTACCAATTAATCACAGGGTTATGTTTAACCAACCAAGGAAGTCCCAACACAATAGGAGTAGGTAGACCCTCCAACACATAACAAGATAATAGTTCCCTATGTATTGCCCCTACCCGAAGGTCAATGTTATGAACCTCATGAACAAAGCTACCTTGGCCGAGAGGCCTGGCGTCAATGGAGAATATAGGGATCGGTTTGACCAATACACTCAGATGCATACCTTGAGCTTGAGCAAACTGAGCGTCAACCAGATTAGCCCCGGACCCACTATCAAGAAGAACAGAAAATCTCTCCACTCTCGTACCAACCACCACCTCCACTGGTACAAGGAACTGAGAAGAATTAGCGGACGAAATACATACTCCCAGGTTGTCGTCCACCACACAACCTGGGATTAACAGTTTTCCGGCGACTTTTTGCTCAACAAGGCACGGGATGGACATCCCCCAACAAAATGTCCCTCTTTCCCGCAGAAGAAAACACCTTCTAGTCCTGCGGCGTACCGCCAATCCCCTCCTACGAAATGATGTCCCTCCCAACTGCATAGGCTCCTCCGAACAGACAAGGGAACCTCAACATAAGGGACTTTAGTAGTAGGTGGAGTAACAACAGGGGGTGGAGTTACCTCGCACCTCTCCCGGAGCCGTCTATCAGTACGGATAGCTAGGGCCATAGCAGCCTCCAGTGATGGAGGAGAATCATACTGAGCCAAAACGTCCTTTAATTTGTCAGAAAGCCCATGACAAAACTGGCTCCTAAGAGCTGGGTCATTCCACTGAGTATCTGTGGCCCATCTACGAAACTCAGAAGCAAATTCCTCCGCCGGACGATCTCCCTGCTGTATCTTACGTAATTTTGTCTCAGCAAGAGAGACCCGATCTGGGTCATCATATACCAAACCCAAGGCAGTAAAAAATCGATCTACTGACTGTAGAGCCGGGGATCCCGGAGGAAGGGAGAAGGCCCAGGATTGAGGGTCCCCTTGTAGGAGCGAGATAACAATTCCCACTCTCTGCTCTTCACTCCCTGATGATCGAGGCCGAAGCCGAAAATACAATTTACATGCTTCCCGGAAGGTAAAAAATTTGTCTCGCCCACCAGTGAACCTGTCCGGGAGAGCTACTTTAGGTTCAAATCTGGTTTGCTCCGAGGGAGACAAAACTTTGGACTTAATGTCTGTCAGCTCCATGGATAATCCCTGCAACTGCAGAGCCAGCTGGGCTACTGGATCCATGGCAACTGGGAATAATTTTATGGGCCAGTGAAAATGTCACGCGGTCTTATGATATGTGTACGATGTCAGTAAACTATTCTTAAAAGAACAACACTCTATACAACATATAGATTAGCAACATCAGCATGTAAATATAGAATAGATTTACCTGACACGATATCCGTTGAACTCAGGGTTAATCTTGAGGACTTGATACACTGTCACAGGAAAGAGGAGGACCGGGGTCTAACCTGACCCTAAACTGGGGTCCTAACTAATCCCTCACCTTGGAGGTACTGATAATGGTTCAGAGGTCCAAGTCTCCAGCCTAACCCTGTCTCCTATCAGTCCCTGAACCCTGTAATCAGTCCTAAGAAGGATACTGATTACCACCAAAGGGATATGGGCTGATCTCTGCTAAATACACAGATTAGACATATAAGACAGACTGGAGAAAACACAGACTTGCATACACACTCAAACACAGAAGGAACATAAATGATCTGGGATATTAAACTCTAAGCAAGGTGAGCTTAAAACAACTAAGGAGCTCTTTAACTTAAGTCTATACAGATACAATCCTATCTGTGGTCTGCATGAAGAATTTCACTGGCAACTCCCAACACAGACAACCAGAGATTTAAAGGAAACCAATCAACAAATAATTAATTGCAGCCGGGAGAAAACTGCACCCAGTCCCAGAACTGAGCACAGACAGAATTAACTCCCTAACTGCCAAACACAAAGAAACAGCAACTCAGCTGTGAGAAGTCAGAATGTGCAACCGCGACGATCTTCGTGGCGATGCACACATGACAGGTATGCTTTAAATGTATCCCAATTTTTGCTATACTTTATCTAGTACTATTGGTACTGAGTAAAAAGTCCCTTTGCTTGATTTACTATCTCTTGAAATCAATTTATTTTTAATAAAATAAATAATTGGTCACCTGCAGCAATCAAAGCGGTTTTTGTGAGTTTACTACACCATAATGTAACAAAGAATGCAAAAGTATATGGATGACAATTAAATTCAATCCAGAAAAATGCCTCAATGCTTTTTCTCAGTTGCAGAGATCTCAGAAATATTCACAGTTTAAGTAACAGTGTATGTCTGAGAAATGGAGGCCTACAAAATTTTTAAAAGCTTTTGTTCACTTTTAGAGATCACAGAAATGTACTCCACTCTATGGAATAATGTATGGCTAAGAAATATAGCCCAGAAAAATGTTTAAATGATTTTTGAGTGTGCTATACAGTATAGCACAAAAAAAGACCTCAAAGCACGTAATACTTGATGAATCAAAATACATTCAATTTTTCCAGCACCCACAAAAACAACTGCAGCTCTATATTTACCAATTGACTGCACAGGCGTAATCCCTGTCTACAGACTGGATTCTGTCACTCTCCTTTCTCCTATGACTCTCTCTCCCTTACTAGGCTAAATTCAGATTTTATGTGATACAAACGACTAGCCCTTAGAAGGGCTGTTAGCATGATGACTCAGCTTCAGCACCAGTATCAACACTACAGGCCTCTGATTCGTTATATTATGCACACACAGGCCTAGACAAGCACTTTCTCTCTCCAAAATGAAGTGGCAACAGAGCTGTGCAATGGTGTCAGTGTGCAGAGCCAGGCGGCGCATGTCCTTTTATAATCCCGATAATGTCACATGGCCAGCCAATCACAGTAATGCCACAGCCAAGATGGCTACGGCATTACAATGACTTACACACAATCCCTGCATGCTTATTGGCTGAGTAACAGGCGCCAAAGATGCGGGGCGGGGATTTGAGTTTTACATCGAGCACCGTAAATTACTCGCCTAGTAACGAGCACATCCGAGTACCGTGATAGCCAAGCATCACCGAGCATGTTTGCTCATAGTAACTAACTCACAAATACTGAGGTTTATGTTAAGTGGAGTCTAAAATGTTCATTTAGGTCCATTACACATGTTTGAAATAGTCAATAATAATTAAAATAAACATATTTTTAATATGGCACCTAAAAATATCCAAATAGCTTCAACAGTGGTAGTGAATGTCTACCATGATGTGACAGTGCCAGGAATATTACTGCAGCTATATTTGCTTGTTTAACTTTTTTACATGTTTATGATAAATTTTTGGATTTCATTTGACATTACTTGTTGACATTAAAATGGAAGAAACCTCCCTGAGTTCCAAAAAGCAAAGCAGTCTCAGTCATGGGAGCAATCATTCAGCGGTCCAGGCTAGCAAAATTCAAAGTGATTTATTTCAGAGAGGTTTATGTCATCATTCGTGGTCCTCTGGGAGCTTCCTCCGGCTGCATTAGGGGCTGGAATGTTGATATACAAACAACATAAATAATGCATTGGTATTTTCTTAGCCCCTAGAGTGCTGAATGAGGGCACTATGGATGTGTCATTTGTACTGACACTGGACAGAGACCCCGAGGTGTTGATATGTTTATACTTTCCGATGTTTTTGAAGGCCCTGCTTGCTTGTTCCTGCAGAAGACACCTTATAAATCCAGATTATAATTTATGAAATTATATATCTCGACAATCCAAACTTTGGGATTCAAATTCTCATGTTCCGTTTTGCTTCCAAACTCTATACTTATAGTATGCCTTGTATTCTAAAATACTTTAGAAGTGACCCGAACTTTGATATGCTAAGGTGATATACTATGTGTGTATATATACTGTATGCATATAACTCAGGATCAATAATACACTAGTAATGCAATGCAATGTTTTTAGAGTTGGTTGAAATTTTATGTAGAATTATTAACATATATATGATATAGGAAAGATGTATATCTTCGTACCGTGTTAGCCAGTGAGGGCAATAAAACTCTCACTCCTTATCTATGAACTGTTCCAATATTTATGTTCATCCCTCTGCCATAATGACAGTTCTGCTTCACGTCACTTGTCTTACCTATTGCATTATTCCTGTGTCCTCTTGTGTATAAATATGTGATTCTTCAGTTTTTGTTTTAGTCTTTGCCTGATGAAGAGACCTGAGTAGTCTCGAAAGCTTGCAATTTGTTACCATCTTTTCAGTTAGCCATTAAAAGGTATCAACCACTGAGGACTCTCAAGTCTAAATATTTTTCTAACATATATATGAGAATACATCACACATTGATATTATTGTATTGTATTGCACACATTGCATTATTGATCCTGAGTTGCATTCACAGTTTTATAGGATTCAGTCTTGAAATCATAATGGATTATTTGCAGCAGGCATTGTACTGAAATCTGACACAGAGGTCTTTTCAGCACATTTACATATAAGAAAAACGTGGATTTCTCAGGAGCATTCATAGGATTGTAGAAATCACAGTATCATGTCATTCAACTTTCTATGACCTAAATACCCATAAAGACTAGTTTAGAAGGATTGATGCTACTGACAAATGCCATTTAATATGACCCTCTACCCTGACACTGAAAAATGGCTGTATATTTTTCATGTACATTGGGAGAAATAAGTATTTGATCCCTTGCTGATTTTGTAAGTTTGCCCACTGACAAAGGCATGAACAGTCTATAATTTTAAGGGTAGGTTAATTTTATTTGCATTTTGCAGTGAGAAATAAGTATTTGATCCCCTACCAGCCATTAAGAGTTCTGGCTCCTACAGATCAGTTAGACGCTCCTAATCAACTCGTTACCTGCATTAAAGACAGCTGTCTTACATAGTCACCTTTATAGAAGACTCCTGTCCACAGACTCAGTCAGTCTCTAACCTCTACAACATGGGCAAGACAAAAAAGCTTTATAAGGATGTCAGGGACAAGATCATAGACCTGCACAAAGATGGAATGGGCTACAAAACCATAAGTAAGACCTGGGGGAGAAGGAGACAACTGTTGGTGCAATAGTAAGAAAATGGAAGAAATACAAAATGACTGTCAATTGACATCGATCTGGGGCACCATGCTAAATCTCACCTCATGGGGTATCCTTGATCATGAGGAAGGTGAGAGATCAGCCTAACATTACACGGGGGGACTTGTTAATTATCTCAATGTAGCTGGGACCACAGTCACCAAGAAAACCATTGGAAACACATTACGCCGTAAAGGTTTAAAATCTTGCAGTGCCCGCAAGGTCCCCCAGCTCAAGAAGGCACATGTGCTGGCCCATCTGAAGCTTGCCAATGAACACCTGGATGATTCTGTGAGTGATTGGGAGAAGGTGCTGTGGTCAGATGAGACAAAAATTGAGCTCTTTGGCATTAACTCAACTCGCCGTGATTGGAGGAAGAGAAATGCTGCCTATGACCCAAAGAACACCGTCCCCACTGTCAAGCATGGAGGTGGAAACATTATGTTTTGGGGGTGTTTCTCTGCTAAGGGCATAGGACTACTTCAACGCATCAATGGGAGAATGGATGGAGCCATGTACCATAAAATCCTGAGTGACAACCTCCTTTCCTCTGCCAGGACATTAAAAATGGGTCGTGCTGGGTCTTCCAGCAAGACCCAGGCAGCAAAGGAGTGGCTCAATAAGAAGCACATTAAGGTCATGGAGTGGCGTAGCTAGTATCCAGAACTTAATCCCATGGAAAACTTATGGAGGGAGTTGAAGCTCTGAGTTGCCGAGCGACAGCCTCAAAATCTTAATGATTTAGAGATGATCTGCAAAGAGGAGTGGACCAAAATTCCTCCTGACATGTGAGAAAACCTCATCATCAACTACAAAAAACGTCTGACTGCTGTGCTTGCCAACAAGGGTTTTGCCTCCAAGTATTAAGTCTTGTTTGCCAGAGGGATCAAATACTTATTTCTCACTGTAAAATGCAAATACATTTATATAATTTATACAATGTGACTTTCTGGATTTTATTTTTCATATTCTATCTCTCAATGTTAAAACTAACCTACCCTTAAAATTATAGACTGTTCATGTCTTTGTTAGTGGGCAAGCTTGCAAAATCAGCAAGGGATCAAACAATTATTTCCCCCACTGTATACAGTAGCTATCCATAATAATGACGTTTGATTGTCTCCTGCTGCCTCTTCCAATGAGATTGGCATTCTGATCATCCAGAATTCAAGATGGCCTCTAATGATATAGGCAGCTAAACCAAAGAAATGAGCCGGAATATATGCTAATATAAGTGCAATCTTTAGATGCATATTCACATTTAGCAGACAAACCCCAAGATAAAAAAAAATGAACAAATACCCTGCAATAAATAATTAAATAGCAACAACACATGTAAATAACATAGGGTACTTAGTTGACACAATTTTGATAAAAAAGCATAAAAGCCATCCCACAGCGACAAGGTGTACCCAATCAGGATAGTCCTGCCCTGCCCTTATCTATAAGGTCTGCTGACATATAGTGGGGTGAACTATAGGGTATGTTCCGATTAGAAACACCTTGTTGCGGTGGGATGGCTTTTACGCTTTTTTATCAAAATAGTGTCAGCTATGTTATTTACATGGACTGTTACTACTTACTACAGGGTTTTTGCTCCTTTTGTTTCTATCTTAGGTCTTGCCTGGTTTAGGGATAAGTAGTATATCGGAATTACGCCTTGTGCAGTGGAGGTGAAGCTTAGACTTACCACTGCTTCCTGTGACACAGGGGGCCATCTTGGGTCCAGGAGAATAGTGGTCTCATCGGAGAAAGGAAGAGGAGGCAAATACAGGCCACCAGGTAGAGTGACGGTGTGAGAAATGAATAGTCACTATTCAGTCCCTGGGTGTAGGGTCACTATAAATAAAGGGAGGGAACACGGGCAGTAATGCATTGACAGGCCTGAATGCACTGAAATACAACATAATATTTTTTAAAATTAAAAAACATCAATATGGGGAGTATCCGATGTGTTTGACTCTTTCAAGAACCTAACTCAAATTTCAGGCAAATTGGCAGCAAATACACTCATAAATTTGCGTTTTTTACAGGCTCATTTTTCAACATAAATATTTGTAATAAATAAATATTGAATAACAATGGAATAAAAGTGATGGGAGTGATGATACACAAAGGTACAGAAATCTGGTATTGAAGCAATCTGAACGTCCCATTCAATGAGAACAAAATATTGCAGAACTTGCCTCCTCCCACCTTAAAAACAAGGACTGTTTTCAACATAATTAGAAACATAAAAATAAAAAGTTATACAAAGTTATAGCTGTCTGGATAAGTCGGATGCAAGAATGACAAATGTGTGCAGTATGTAAGGTACATGTCATCGGAAATGTCAGTGACGGATTGAGTAATTTTTAATTTGATGATTGTTAATGTTATAAAAGTAATGATTATCCTCATTATCATAAATAATATTGTAGAATGTTGTTAAGATCATTTATATTTCTGAGAACTTTGGCAAATGATGTCACATCGGAAGAGTTTTAGCAAGTAAAAAATGTGCTTGCACTTTTTTCCCCAATGTTATACAGACACCTAGTGGTCACTTTGCAGATTGCATTGTTATCATTTTGTACAATGCCAGAAAGTTTGTGAATTTTTTGAAGTGCGTGACCTAAAATGAAAACCACACAAGAAGGTTTATTGTGAATACAGTAAATAGAAAATGACACAAAGGTGCATATCACTGTTAGTATTTGTAAACATGTCTGCGTTTTAATGCTCCTATGTTGACTACTGTAGGAAGGAAGGTGCAGCTGCAGCAACTGAGAAAAGGACGGAAATACTGTGTGACAACTGAAGGGCATGGTGAAATGCTGTGACAAGTGAGATACTTTTGTAATTGTTAAGATGATTTGACACTGACTACTGAACCTACCAGAAGTAAAAATGAATACTTCTCTGATACATAGAGGGGATTACTGCTCCACAACAGAGGGTGAAGGGTGCACAATACTTCAGTTTGATGCAGCGGGTTACAGATGGACCAACAGCTATCTGGTGCAGGCTGCAAGTGATTTTTCTTTTTACAGGTTAATTATATAATATAAGCCCCATTTCAAAAATTATACAAATACTTCACTACCTTGACCAATTTAATATTATAAATAATAATAGTTAATAATAAAATGCTCTTTACAATTCAGAAAGGGGAAAAAGCAGACAACATTCACAATCGGACAACACAGTGTAACACAATCTGTGAAGAAACAGGAGCCATCCAAGATGTAAAGAGTAGGGATGAGCGAACACGAACTGTAAAGTGTCCGGTACCGAACTCTAAACACGGACGTTTAAAAGGATATCCGGTTTGCTGTTTGGGTTCCGGAGACAAATAAAGTTTATTGAAAGGCTGCAGTGCAGTCAATCATCAAGCTTTAAGGCTGTGGGCACTTCCACATCACCAGTTCCGGACGTATATAAATGCCAGATCCCAAGTGGCGCCTCCATTCTGCTCTGATTAGTGTAGGTACAGAGCGCAACTGGAGAGAGGGACAGTGTTACACAGTTCACTCTGCAAAAAAGCCGCTTTGTGTGCTCTGCATGTGTCTCAGTGGGAGTAGTGTTTCAAAAAGCTACTGTGTGTACTCTGCACCCATATCTATGGGAGTAATGTGGCAAAAAGCCACTGTGTGTACTCTGTACCCTCGGCTGTGGGAGTACTGAGCCAAAAAGCTTCTGTGTGCACTCTGCACCCCCGTCTGTGTCAGTACTGTGCCAAAAAGCCTCTGTGTGTACTCTGCACCCCCACCTGTGGGAGTACTGTGCCAAAAAGCTCCTGTGTGTACTCTGCACTGCCTGTGGGAGTACTGAGCCTTTAAGCCTCTGTGTACTCTTCAGCCATGTCTGCATGAGTGGTGTGCCTAAAAAAATAAATCTATAGGAAGAAACAAAGAAACATGGTATGTACACAAGGATTGCCATACAAAGGTAAATATTTTATTGAAATAAACTACAACACATGTTAAAATAGTTACAAATTTTCAAGAAATGACAAGAAAACATACAAAAGTCCACAATAGGGCTGAAAACCTGCCAATCTTATCACCTAATTGATGGTGTCAACTTTAACAATATACACAATAATGCATCCAGGAACCAAAACTATATCATTTGCATATGTAGTCAGCCATATAAGAATGTTTAAAGCTCAGACCATGTATCAATGTGAATAATAAAATGCTAAAGTGCACAGTGCTAATATACACATAATGGATAGAAGTCCCTGGTAATCATAACTATGACATGAGAAACTCACAGTTGAGATATCAAATAATTTGCCCTACAAAAGTAACATAATACAGGGTACCAGTAAGATCATATGCAAATAAGAGACCGCTTCCTGAACTATATTAATATGAATTGCTAACTGCAATCAATATGCCAAAAGCTAACTAAATAGAGATGTACAGTATATCAAACTGCAGTCAATAAGGCTACATGTAGGGCAGAAATCTCACCACAAGCTGATATAAACAGTGTTTGTAATAAGGCCTGAAAAAAATCAAAAAGAAACGGCATATAAGAATCCTCACACTGTTGCTACTTTGCAGCTGTCTCTTTGCTATTTGTATTCCAAACAAATAAATTTACCATACCGCTGTAAATATACTGTGCAGCCATCTCTTTGCCATTTGTTGGCCAAAAAAATAATTATACTCTGCTACCGTGTCTTTGCCATTTTTACACCAAACATATAACTCTAGTCTGCAGCTGTGTGTTTATAATTTGAAGGCCAAGAAAAAAATTGTATTGTACCGCTGTATCTATACGAGTAGCATGGCAAAAAAATAAATTTACTCTGCCGCCATCTCTGTGCTAGTAGTGTGCCGAAAAACCACTTGCAACATTGAGGAGAGCATCAAATAGGGGACGAGGGTGTGGTTGTGCTTGTGTAGTTGCTGCTGATGGTGGTGTAGCTGCTGCAGGGAGAGGACGTGGTCATTCTATGCCTGCTATGTTCCCAAATACAACACCTTTCTCTGGTGCATGCAGGCAACAGGATGTTATGAGTAATTTCATAGGGCCAAATATCGCTACACGAATTGTGAGGCCAGAACATGTTGAGGCATTGATACATTGGATGGCTGACAGCGGTTTCAGTTCCTTAGCATTATCTTATTGTCATGGGTGCATCGCCACGAGGATCGTCGCGATTGCACATTCTGACTTCTCGCAGCTGAGTTGCTGTTACTTTGTGTTTGGTAATGAGAGAGTTAATTTTACCTAGCTATTTGCTAAGACTAGGTCCAGCCTCGCCCGGCTGCTTTTGATTATGTTCTAATTAGCTTCCTTTATATCCCTGCCAGTCTGGGTGTTAGATGCCGGTGAAAGCATTCATGTAGTCTAGCAGACTGGATCGGTTCTGAGAATACTTAAGCTAAGAGCTCCTTAGTTGTTTTTACTCTTACAGCTTATAGTTTATCTCTGAGACCTTAGGTGTTCCTACTGTGTGTGAGTGTTGTATGTAAGACTTTATTTACTTTATTTCTTGCCTTTCTTGTATGTCTTTCTGTTCATTAACCGTTACCTGTTCATTCCCTTTGGTGGTAATCAGGGTCCTTCTTAGGACTAGATTACAGTTGGCAGGCATTGATAGGAGACAGGGTTTACGCTGGTGGCCTGGACCTCTGTACCTTTAACAGTACCTCCAGGTAGGGGGATTAGTTAGGACCCCAGTTTAGGGTCAGCATAGACCCCGGTCACCCTCTAGCCGGAGACAGTGTATAACGGATTCCGTATTGACCCACTGGACATTGTCAGGTAATTCTATGTTATCATATATCTATGTGCATGTTATATAGGATGTTGCCCTTTTGATATAGATTACTGACATCACATATATATATCTGCTATACAGCGTGACATTTTCACCGGCCCATACTAAAGATTCTCCCCAGCTGTCATGGATCCAGTAGCCCAGCTGGCCCAGCAGTTGCAGGGGTTGTCCATGGAGTTTGCAGACATTAAGTCCAAGGTTTTGTCCCCCCCGGAGCAAACCAGATCTGAACCTAAGGTTGCTCTCCCGGACAGGTTCACTGGTGGGCGGGACAAATTTTTTACTTTCCGGGAGGCATGTAAATTGTACTTTCGGCTGCGGCCTCGGTCATCTGGGAGTGAAGAGCAGAGGGTGGGAATTGTTATCTCGCTCTTACAAGGGGACCCTCAATCTTGGGCGTTCTCTATTCCTCCAGGCTCCCCAGATCTCCAGTCAGTGGATCGATTTTTTACTGCCCTGGGTCTGGTATATGATGATCCGGATCGAGTTTCCCTTGCTGAAACAAAGTTACGTAAAATACGGCAAGGAAATCGTCCAGCGGAGGAATATTCTTCTGAGTTCCGTAGATGGGCAACAGATACTCAGTGGAATGACCCAGCTCTTAGGAGCCAGTTTTGTCAAGGGTTGTCTGACAAATTAAAAGATGTGTTGGCTCAGTATGATTCTCCTCCATCACTGGAGGCTGCTATGGCCCTCGCTATTCGCATTGATAGACGAATTCGGGAAGACGCGAGGTAACTCCGCCTCCCGTGATGACTCCACCTACTACTAAAGTCCCTTATACTGAGGTTCCCCTGGTCTGTTCTGAGGAACCCATGCAGTTGGGAGGGACATCTTTTTGTAGGAGGGAATCGGCGGTGCGCCGCAAGACTAGAAGGTGTTTCTTTTGCGGGAGAGAGGGACATTTTGTTGGGGGGTGTCCATCCCGGGCCTCTTTGAGCAAAGGAGTTAACCTGGGAGTGTGTATTTCGTCCCCAAATCCCTCTCAGTTTCTCGTGCCTGCGGAGGTGGTGATTGGTACTAGAACTGAGAGGATTTCTGTTTTTCTTGATAGTGGGTCCGGGGCTAATCTGGTGGATGCTCGGTTTGCCCAGGTGCATGGTATGCAACTGAGTGTATTGGCCAAACCGGTCCCTATAGTCTCTATTGATTCTAGACCTCTCGGTCAAGGTAGCTTGGTACAAGCTGTTCATAACATAGATCTTCGAGTAGGGGCAATACATAAAGAGCAATTGTCTTGTTATGTGTTGGAGGGTCTACCTACTCCTATTGTGTTGGGACTTCCTTGGTTGGCTAAACATAACCCAGTGATTGATTGGCAATCCAGAAAGATAAGCCAGTGGGGTGAATTTTGCAGGAATAACTGCATGAGCACGGTCATCGGTGCGGTTGTGCCTAGGACTTTGCCTCCTTTTCTGGAGGACTTTGGGGAGATGTTCTCAGAGGAGGGGTGTCAAGAGTTACCTCCTCATCGCACGTATGACTGCTCAATAAAATTGCTTCCTGATGCCTTATCTCATAGTGTCCCAGGGGCCGGAAAGACGGATGGCCCGGTTCCTATCATGCAGGAGGGAGTGCTGAATGGTCTGAGTGCTATGGGGAACCGTTACAAGCGGAGGTCTGATAGGAGGAGAGTGTTTGGTCCGGACCTAGGTGTGAACGATCTGGTGTGGTTGTCTACCAAGAATATAAAACTCAAGGTTCCCTCCTGGAAACTGGGTCCCAGGTTCATCGGTCCATACAGGATCAGTTCTATAGTTAATCCTGTGGCATTTCATCTGGACCTCCCTCCTATGTTTAAAATCCACAATGTGTTCCACAAATCGTTGCTTAAAAGGTACGTGGCGCCAGTTATACCGTCGCCTCTGCCTCCTCCTCCGGTGGTAGTCAATGGTAGCTTGGAGTTTCAGGTGTTGAAGATCATTGACTCACGTCTGAATCGTCGGTCCCTTCAGTACCTGGTTCATTGGAAGGGGTATGGTCCTGAGGAGAGGACGTGGGTCCCTGCGTCGGAGGTTAACGCAGATCGATTGGTTCGGACCTTCCACACAACTTACCCGGGCAGACCTGGCCCTGAGGGTCCGGAGGCCCCTCGTAGAAGGGGGGGTACTGTCATGGGTGCATCGCCACGAGGATCGTCGCGATTGCACATTCTGACTTCTCGCAGCTGAGTTGCTGTTACTTTGTGTTTGGTAATGAGAGAGTTAATTTTACCTAGCTATTTGCTAAGACTAGGTCCAGCCTCGCCCAGCTGCTTTTGATTATGTTCTAATTAGCTTCCTTTATATCCCTGCCAGTCTGGGTGTTAGATGCCGGTGAAAGCATTCATGTAGTCTAGCAGACTGGATCGGTTCTGAGAATACTTAAGCTAAGAGCTCCTTAGTTGTTTTTACTCTTACAGCTTATAGTTTATCTCTGAGACCTTAGGTGTTCCTACTGTGTGTGAGTGTTGTATGTAAGACTTTATTTACTTTATTTCTTGCCTTTCTTGTATGTCTTTCTGTTCATTAACCGTTACCTGTTCATTCCCTTTGGTGGTAATCAGGGTCCTTCTTAGGACTAGATTACAGTTGGCAGGGATTGATAGGAGACAGGGTTTACGCTGGTGGCCTGGACCTCTGTACCTTTAACAGTACCTCCAGGTAGGGGGATTAGTTAGGACCCCAGTTTAGGGTCAGCATAGACCCCGGTCACCCTCTAGCCGGAGACAGTGTATAACGGATTCCGTATTGACCCACTGGACATTGTCAGGTAATTCTATGTTATCATATATCTATGCGCATGTTATATAGGATGTTGCCCTTTTGATATAGATTACTGACATCACATATATATATCTGCTATACAGCGTGACACTTATATCCAGTCCACTGCAGAAAGCACCTAGTTGGCATTGGAGGACTATGGTCATCCAGCTTCCACCTCACCCCCTTGCAAATCTGCAGTTTAAGCCCCAAGTCATGAATCAGTGTCTTCTGTTTTTTGATGACTCCACTGGCTGGGGTTCCATGGCCCATCCATCTAGCTCTGCCCCAGAACTGAAAGAGACTGAGTGCACTGATGCCAAACCACTTGCTATGTTGCAGGATGAGTAGGTAGTAGGGGTAGTGTAGAAGATCAGTTGACCATGGCAGCACATGTCAGAGGATGACCAAACACAGATGATAGCTGTATCATTTTTCTGCAGTGTGCAGACCCGGCAAGGAGGGCAGGGGTAAGGATTGGGTAGAGGATGACGTGAGGGGTGATGATGAGGTCCTAGACCAGTGATGGCGAACCTTGGCACTCCAGCTGTTGGAGAACTACAACTCCCAGCATGCCTCAACTGCTGCCTCAACTGCTGCAGGTTGCAAGGGCATGCTGGGAGTTGTAGTTTTACAACAGCTGGAGTGCCAAGGTTAGCCATCACTGTCCTAGACCATACATGGAGAGGAGGTCATCCTAGTGATGTGCGCAGTTCGGTAGAAGAGGAGGTAGCCATGCTGCCCAGCAGCACAGCAAAATAGGGAGCAGGGTCCAAAGGCACAGTGGGCGGCCCCTATCCAACATGTCAAATGCTACTGCCCACCGTGTCGTTGAAATCAACATACCAAAACCAGCTCAAAAGAGCTCCCTGGCATGGCATTTGTTAAGGGAATGTGCTGACGACAAGTGACGGGTGGCTTGCATGCTGTGCCATCAGAGCCTGAAGCGAAGCATAAATCTTCTGAAACTGCACCACCTGCATGATGAGGCATCTGAATTTCAGGCATGATGTGCTGTGGAATACACACCTTAGAAAGCATGACAGATCTGAGCCTCATCCTGCTGCAATCTTTGCCTATTCTTCCCACTCACGATCAACAGGGCCATCTGCCTCCCCACAAAGAGAGGATGTGACAGCACCACCACCATCACTAGAGTCACTGGGCATCTCCACGCGGTCCCATGGAAATGTTCAGCTTTCTATCTCCCAAACCCTTGAGAGAAAGAGGAAATGCCCTCCTACTCACCCACGAACCATGGTCCTGAATGACAGCATTTCCAAATTTCTGCCCTTTGAAATGCTGCCTGTTATGAATGTGTTAGAGATGGTTTCTGAGCAGAGGCTCCCTCTGGTGATTACAGACAGTACTGAACCTTTCAGCGAGGAGTGGCAATCTGGGTTCACTGACTGGTCTGATATAAGGGAGGTTCCCTCCCATGATGGTTGCCGGTGATCAATTGTTCTTGTCTCAATTGTGGTTCCTGGTTCATTTGGAAGTTTGCTGGAGTCTTGCCTGCATCTCCTGCTTTCAGATAAGATATTTTTTGCTTTTCTTTTTGTGCTTGCTTTTTTCATTGTTTTCTGCACTTTTGTGGAGGTCAGCCAGGTCCCCTCCTGGGGCCTGAGCTCCTCACAGTTTATCTGCAGCCACTGTTATTTGCTTATTTGCTTTTTCCTGTTTTTTTCAGCGGCTGTGGCTTGGTTTTTGTTCACACTGAGATCTGATTTAGTGGGTGGCGAGATCGTGTGATCTCAGTATTTTTGTAATCAGAATTGTTGGATTTTTGTAGGGTTTTCTGGGTTGCAGAAAGTAATCTTTCCTGTCCTATCTTATTTAGTCAGCTTGTGGCCCCAGCGTTTGCTCAGTCTATTTTCTGCCTATGTTTGTATTTTCATCTTGTCTAACCGCCATTATATGTTTGGGGGCTTCCTATTTTCTTTGGGGATCTGCTCCGGAGCTGATAGCTTTCATCTTTCTGCCTTTAGGTGTAGTTATCTCTCAGGCTGTGACGAGGCGTCTAGGATCAACGTAGGAACGCTCCACGGCTACCTCTAGTTGTGTGTTAGTTTAGGAATCTGCAACCCATCAGTTACCAACATCTCAGGTGTTCGGCTGCCCTGCTGTTGTTCCTGTCCTCCTCAGCTACCGAAACATAACAGTATCACCGGCCATAACTGAAAATTATATGGTACTCCCAGAAGGGAAAAATAGTGTGGAAAGAAAAAAGTTGTCAGAGTTGTCAGAGATTTTTTTTTTTTTCTGTCTGTTGCATTTTTTCCCTCTTTTTCTCTGGGTGCTGAAGAGGATTTTTTTTTCTCTCAATGGAGTTTGCACAGTTGTCTGCCAGTGTGGATCAGCTTGCCACTGAGGTTCGGAGTATTGCTACCTATCTTGCTGGATTGCCGGTTGTGGAACCTAGGATTCCCATGCCAGATTTGTTTTTGGGGGATCGGGCTAAATTTATGAATTTCAAAAATAACTGTAAGTTGTTTTTTGCCTCAAAGTCTAAGTCCTCAGGTAACGCAGCACAGCAGGTTCAAATTGTCATCTCTCTCCTGCGCGGCGATCCTCAGGATTGGGCTTTTTCCCTGACTCCTGGGGATCCTGTTTTGAATGATATTGATGCATTTTTTCTGGCTCTGGGGTTATTGTACGATGAGCCTAATGTCACTGATCAAGCTGAAAAAACCTTGTTGGCATTAAATCAGGGTCTTGAAGACGCTGAGTTGTACTGTCAGAAATTCCGAAAGTGGGCAGTCCTGACCAAATGGAATGATGATGCTTTGGCAGCCCTTTTTCGGAAGGGTCTGTCGGAGAATGTAAAGGATATTATGGTGGGATTCCCTGCTCCCTCTGGTCTCAATGATTCTATGTCATTGGCTATTTAAATTGACAGACGTTTGCTTTGCTTGAGCGCAGAGGTATGCGTGAGATAGTGTTGCCTTGTGAGCCAGCTTCTGAGCCCATGCAGTGTGATAGAGTGACTTCTGGGGCTCAGCGTCATGAGTTTCGAAAGCGCAATGGGTTATGTTTCTACTGTGGTGATGCCTCTCATGCTATTTCAGTCTGCCCTAAGCGGGGAAGACGTTTTGCACGCTCAGTTGTCTTGGGTAGTGTTCAGACTAAATTTCTGTTGACTGTTACCCTGATTTGCTCCCTGTCCACATTTTCTGCTCAGGCTTTTGTTGATTCAGAAGCAGCTATTAACCTGATGGATTTTGACTTTGTCAAACGTTGTGGGTTTCCCATGATACCCCTGCGGAAGTCTATTCCCCTACTGGGCATTGATTCCACCCCTTTGGCGGAGAATGAACCCCAGTTTTCTACTCAGGTGATAATGAGGGTTGAACCAGATCATCAGGAGAGTTGCAAATTTCTGGTGCTGTATAATCTGCATGACATTATTGTACTAGGTTTCCCTTGGTTACAGTCTCATAATCCTGTTTTGGATTGGAAATCTGTGTCTGTGACCAGTTGGGGCTGCCATTGTGTTAATGCCGACACTCCTGTTTTTTCTGCCTCTCCCAAGTCTCAGGATGTTCCTGACTTTTTGACTGATTTTTCGGATGTATTTAGTGAAAGTAAATCTGCATCATTGCCCCCTCACAGGAGCTACGATTGTGCTATTGAATTAGTGCCTGGTGGTAAATTTCCTAAAGGTCGCCTTTTTAACTTGTCTGTACCTGAACACGATGCTATGCGATCTTATATCAAGGAGTCATTGGAGAAGGGTCATATCAGACCATCCTCTTCACCCTTGGGTGCCGTTTTTTTCTTTGTGGCCAAAAAGGATCGTTCATTGAGGCCGTGTATTGATTATCGTCTCTTGAATAAGATCACTGTGAAGTATCAATACCCGTTACCCTTGATTTCTGACCTGTTTTCCAGGGTGAAAAGTGCGAGTTGGTTTACCAAGCTTGACCTCAGGGGGGTGTAAACCTTATTCGCATTAAGCACGGGGATGAATGGAAGACAGCGTTTAATACCCCAGAGGGGCATTTTGAGTACCTAGTGATGCCCTTTGGGCTCACTAATGCTCCTTCCGTCTTCCAATCCTTCAAGAATGATATTTTCAGGGATTTTGTGGATAAATTTCTGATTGTTTATTTGGATGATATCTTGATTTTTTCCAATGACTGGGACTCTCATGTGAAACATGTTCGGACTGTGTTCCAGATTTGGAGAGAGAATGCACTGTATGTGAAGGGATCAAAGTGTCTTTTTGGCGTACAGAAGGTCTCATTTCTGGGATTCATTTTGTCTCCGTCTGTTATTGAAATGGACCCGGTCAAGGTTCAGGCCATCTGTGATTGGGTCCAACCTACTTCATTAAAGGCTCTTCAGAGATTTTTGGGTTTTGCCAATTTTTATCGTAAATTTATTGGTAATTTCTCCGGTATTGTTAAACCATTGACTGATTTGACCAAAAAGGGTTCTGATGTGGTGAATTGGCCTCCTGAGGCAGTTTCTGCGTTTCAGGAACTTAAGCAGAGATTCACTTCTGCTCCTGTTCCACGGCAGCCTGATGTTTCTCTACCGTTTCAGGTGGAGGTTGATGCCTCTGAAATTGGGGCAGGTGCCGTTTTGTCACAAAGAGATCCAGAGACCTCTAAGAGTAACCCTTGTGCCTTTTTCTCTCGAAAATTTTCTCCAACTGAACGTAATTATGATGTGGGTAATCGGGAGTTATTGGCCATGAAGTGGGCCTTTGAAGAGTGGAGACATTGGCTGGAAGGAGCCAAACATCAGTGGTGGTCCTCACAGGCCATAAGAATCTGGTTTATCTCGAATCAGCCAAGCGACTTAATCCTAGACAGGCCAGGTGGGCCTTGTTTTTCACACGTTTTAATTTTGTGGTTTCTTTTCTTCCTGGCACTAAGAATGTTAAGGCGGATGCCCTCTCAAGGATTTTCTTTGCGGACTCTCCTGAGTTATCTGATCCTACTGTTATTTTGAAAGAGGGTGTAGTTCTTTCCGCCATCTCGCCCAATTTGAGACTGGCCTTGGAAGGGTGTCAGGAGGATAAATCTGAGCGCTGCCCTATTGGGAAATTGTTTGTCCCAGACCAGTGGAAGAAGAGTGTGATGTCTGAGATTCATTGTTCCGCATTGGCTGGTCATCCCGGGATTTTTGGTACCAGAGACTTGGTGAGTCGGTCCTTTTGGTGGCTTACTTTGTCTCGTGAGGTCAGGGAATTTGTGCAGTCCTGTGGGACTTGCTCTCGCTCCAAGCCTTGCTCTCGCTCTAGTGGTTTGTTAATGCCATTACCTGTGCCCAAGAGGCCATGGACCCATATCTCTATGGATTTTATTTCCGACCTCCCTGTTTGTCAGAGAATGACCGTTATCTAGGTAATCTGTGATAGGTTTTCCAAGATGATACATCTTGTGCCATTACCTAAGTTGCCTTCCTCCTCCGAATTGGTGCCTTTGTTCCTTCAGCACGTTGTTCGGTTACATGGCATTCCGGAGAACATTGTGTCTGACAGAGGAGTCCAGTTTGTTTCCAGATTTTGGAGGACATTTTGTTCTAAACTTGGTGTTCAATTATCTTTCTCCTCTGCTTTTCATCCTCAGACCAATGGACAAACCGAGAGAACAAACCAGACCTTGGAGACTTATTTGAAATGTTTTGTGTCTGCTGATCAAGATGACTGGGTCTCTTTTTTGCCTTTGGCTGAGTTTGCTCTTAATAATAAGGCTAGCTCTGCCACCTTGATGTCTCCATTTTTCTGCAATTTTGGGTTTCACCCTCGATTTTCTTCGGGTCAGGTGGAGGCTTCTGTCTGTCCGGGTGTTGACTCTGTTGTGGAGCAAATGCAGCAGATTTGGGACCAGGTAGTGGAGAGGTTGTCTCTCTCTCAGGAGAAGGCCCAACGGTTTGCCAACCAGCATAGGACTGATGGTCCTCGGTTTAAAGTGGGGGACTTGGTTTGGTTGTCCTCAAGAAATATCCCTATGAGGGTTGCATCTCCAAAGTTTAAGCCCAGGTTCATTGGACCTTATAAGATCATGGAGATTCTTAATCCTGTTTCCTTCCGTTTGCTTCTTCCAGGGACATTTAAGATCCATAACGTGTTCCACAAGTCCTTATTGAAGAGGTTTGTCGAGCCAGTGGTTCCTATGGCTGCGCCTCCTGACCCTGTTTTGGTTGAGGGCAATCTGGAGTATGTGGTTGAGAAAATACTGGATTCTCGTTTTTCTAGACTGAAACTCCAGTATTTGGTTAAGTGGAGAGGTTATGGTCAGGAGGACAATTCTTGGGTGTTTGCTTCGGACATCCATGCTAAGAACCGATCCGTGCCTATCACCGAGCTCATCCTGATCGGACTGGTTGCACAAGTGAGGGTTCGGTGACCCCTCCTCAAGGGGGGGGTACTGTTATGAATGTGTTAGAGATGGTTTCTGAGCAGAGGCTCCCCCTGGTGGTTACATACAGTACTGAAACCTTTCAGCGAGGAGTGGCAATCTGGGTTCACTGACTGGTCTGATATAAGGGAGGTTCCCTCCCATGATGGTTGCCGGTGATCAATTGTTCTTGTCTCAATTGTGGTTCCTGGTTCATTTGGAAGTTTGCTGGAGTCTTGCCTGCATCTCCTGCTTTCAGATAAGATATTTTTTGCTTTTCATTTTGTGCTTGCTTTTTGCATTGTTTTCTGCACTTTTGCGGAGGTCAGCCAGGTCCCCTCCTGGGGCCTGAGCTCCTCACAGTTTATCTGCAGCCACTGTTATTTGCTCATTTGCTTTTTCCTGTTTTTTCAGCAGCTGCGGCTTAGTTTTTGTTCACACTGAGATCTGATTTAGTGCGTGGCGAGATCGTGTGATCTCAGTATTTTTGTAATCAGAATTGTTGGATTTTTGTAGGGTTTTCTGGGTTGCAGAAAGTAATCTTTCCTGTCCTATCCTATTTAGTCAGCTTGTGGCCCAGCGTTTGCTCAGTCTATTTTCTGCCTATGTTTGTATTTTCATCTTGTCTAACCGCCATTATATGTTTGGGGGCTTCCTATTTTCTTTGGGGATCTGCTCCGGGGCTGATAGCTTTCATCTTTCTGCCTTTAGGTGTAGTTATCTCTCAGGCTGTGACGAGGCGTCTAGGATCAACGTAGGAACGCTCCACGGCTACCTCTAGTTGTGTCGTTAGTTTAGGAATCTGCAACCCATCAGTTACCAACATCTCACGTGTTCTGCTGCCCTGCTGTTGTTCCTGTCCTCCTCAGCTACCGAAACATAACAGCTGCCATTCTGGCTTGCTGAGATGGAAAATTTCAAAACAGTTATATCAGTGGCTGTCCTGCAGTACGTGCTTCCCAGCCGCCACTACTTTTTCAGGCATGCCATCACTGCTCTATGCACACATGTTGTGGACAAGATAAGGTGTGCACTGAGCAACAACATCAGTGGCAAGGTCCACATAACCACAGATACGTGGACCAGTAAGCCTAGCCAGGGATGTTACATCTCCCTAACTGCATACTAGGGTAAATGTAGTGGCGGCTATGACAAAGGCGGAAGGTGTTCTAGCCGATGTCCTGCCACCAACAAGGATTACTGGACATTTCTCTGTCCAGGTTGCCTCCTCCTACTACTCCGCTTCCTCCACCGCTTCTTCATCCAGTCACAGAAACACTTGCACCACCAACTGCAGCCCATGTAGGCGGAAATGACAGTAGGCTGTTCTTATACTCCTGTTTGGGGGAAAAATCCCACACCGTGCAGGAGCTGTGGAAGGGGATCAAACAGCAGACAGATGAGTGTTTGGTGTTGGTAAACCTCAAGGCCAGCCTGGTGGTGTGCGATAACAGGTGAAATCTCATAGCATCTCTCAAGCTTGGTCGCAGGTCATGGGTCTTGCAACAGATAATGACCCAAAACACACAGCTAAAAACACCCAAGAATGGCTAAGAGGAAAACATTGGACTATTCTGAAGTAGCCTTCTATGATCCCTGACCTAAATCCTATTGAGCATCTTTGGAAAGAGCTGAAACATGCCATCTGGAAAAGGCAACCTTCAAACAAGAGATAACTGCTCTTGAGGAGTTGACCAAAAAACCTGTCAAGAGGTGCAGAAGTTTTTAATAAGTTAAGGGAACCATCATTTCTAGTGTTGAGCGATACGATAATGTAAATATCGGCTATCGGCCGATATTAGCTCTATCGGCCTTTCGATAATTCGTTTCGATATTTTCGTCTTATCGAATACCGGAATCGGATTTGTCGCTGTCACTGTCTGTGTCCGTCGGTCGGGTCTGTCACTGTCAGTGTCCGTCGGTCGGGTCTGTCAGGAGTCAGCGGCACTTACCTGGCAGAAGATCTCCGGCGGTCACGTCCTGGACTGCTTCATGGCCGCCATCCTCTTCTCCCCGGCGGTCACATGCAGTTTCTCGCGATAACTGCAGTGACTGCTGGGTAATCCCGGCCGTAAAGCAGTCAGTCCGATGACGTCACCGCCGGGGAAGCAGGTAATCAGCTGTGCTGCGTCGCGATGACAGGCTCTGCCTGTCATTGCGATGTAGCAGAGCTGGATCGTCGTGGGGACTGTCGTTACTATGGACTGCATCGGACAGGTGGTATACTGTTGGTTTGTTTTTTTTCTTTTTTTACAGGAGATCGATGGCGTCGCAGGAATGAGAGTACAATAAAATAAATGAAAACTGTGTTGTCTCTTTTATTTCATTAAAATACTTTTTTCTTGCTTTGTCTTTTTTTTATGCATTTAATAACTTTGGGATTAATAATGGATCGGTGTCTTATTGACGCCTCTCCATTATTAACCGGGCTTATTGTCACCGTGCAATCAACGGTGACATTAACCCCTTATTACCCCGCTTGCCACCGCTACAGGGCAAGTGGGAAGAGCCGGGTAAAGTGCCACAATTGGCACATCTTTTGATGTGCCAAATGTGGGGCTGCTGTAGCCTGGTATTATCAGGCTGTTGAGGGCCAAAATCCATGGGCCTTGACAGTCTTTTAATACCAGGCCGCAGCAGTCTGCATTTTACTTGGCTGGTTAACAAAAATAGGGGGACCCCTACTACCGTTTTTTTTTTTCGAGGGGATCCCCTATTTTTGTTAACCAGCCAAGCTAAGCAGACTGCTGTGGCCTGGTATTATCAGGCTTGCAAGGTCCATGGATATTGGACCCTTACCAGCCTGAAAAACCAGGCCTCAGCGGTCTGCTTCATCTGGCTGGTTAACAAAAATAGGGGGGACCCCACGCCAATTTTTTTCGAGGGGATCCCCTATTTTTGTTAATCAGCCAAGATATGCAGACTGCTGTGGCCTGGTATTATCAGGCTGGCAAGGTCCATGGATATTGGATCCTTACCAGCCTGAAAAACCAGGCCTCAGCGGTCTGCTTCATCTGGCTGGTTAACAAAAATAGGGGGGACCCCACGCCATTTTTTTTCGAGGGGATCCCCTATTTTTGTTAACCAGTTCCCTCTGACGTCACTGATTGTGTCCCTGGCTGACCTGAAGTGAAAGTGGAAAGCAATCAATTAAGCTTTCCACTTCCTCTCCTGTCAGCCAGGAGAGGAACTCATTCATTTGGGGGTTTACTGTGAGGCTGCAGCATTAGCTGCGGTCCCTGCAGTAAACATTAACCCTTTCTGATGGATTACACCGTGGGACCTGACTGTACATCGGATTGGTAAGAATAATTTTGCTTTATTATTTTATTTTTATTACAGGAAATGGTTTTAGCAGGTAAATAAAATATGGTCAAAAACTGTGTGATTATTTCATTAAACTTCTTTTTTATTAAAGTGTGTGTTTGATTTTTCTTTCATACAATAGGATTAATAATTGATAGTTGTCTGATTGACAGCTCTCAATTATTAACCTGGCTTAAAGTGACCTTTCAATTGCAAGGTCATTTTAACCCCTTATTAACCCATTCGCCACCGCTACAGGGCAATGGGAATAGACGGGCAAAGTGCCAGAAAGGGCAAATCTAATTAGAGATTTGCCCTTTCTGGGGTGTCTGGGGGCAGATGTTAGTAGCCGGGGGGGGCCAAAAATAATGGTCCCTCTCTGGGCTATTATTATCTGCCCCCACTCACTGGCTTTGTCTGTCTGGTTGCGAAAATAGGGCGGGAGCCCACGCATTTTTTTTCAGCAATTTTACACCTCATATATATATATATATATACATGTCATTGAATTTGTGACACATATATATATATTTATATTTATAGTTCATACACTTCTACATAGTATAATAGCCGCTAATTCAATTGCCGGCTTTTGTGAAAATGCAGAACCCGACATGAAATGACACTTGGTTTACATAGAGTTAACCATGTCTTTTCATGCAGTTTGATATCTGATTTGCACAAACAATTACATGAGTGTAAGTGTACAAAATTTCACACCTGTAGGGGTTAATTAAAGGTGTAAATTCGTAGCAAAAAAGTCCGTTTTTTTTACAGCGAATTTACACCTTTAATTAACCCCTACAGGTGTGAAATTTTGCACACATAGACTGATGTAATTGTTTGTGCAAATCAGATTGCAAGTGACATGAAAAGACATGGTTAACCCTATGTACACCAAGTGTCATTTCATGTCGGGTGCTTCTGTCTTTTCACAGAAGCCGGCTTTACCCGGCAATTGAATCAGAGGATATTTTACTATGTAGAAGTGTATAAACTATACATATATGTATATATATATGTCACAATGACATGTATATATATATATATATGTATTCTATGTGTGTATATTTAGTGTTTACAAGGAAATAAAGGTTTTTTTTAGTTGCGATATTTTGTTCCCATAGACTTACATTGGACTTCCGGTATCGAAATCGGATATCGGCGATATTTAGTGCTATCGGCGATATAATTTCGATACAATATTTTTAGATATCGAGCACTATCGCTCAACACTAATCATTTCTGTCCAGGCCTCTTTCATGAGTTTTATTTTTTTTTTTAATTCTATGGAAGCATGGTTGAAAAGCAATGTCTGACTTTCCTTTGTTCATTTTCACAGATTTTTTATTTTTTATTACTTTTGTTAGATTCAAGTTATTTCTGTGACCATTGTGAGTTTTTATGTCATTAAACGAGGGGTACCAACAATTTTGACCATGTGTGTAACTTGGAGGTGTTGGCCTGTCCTGCAGGAAGTGTACTATTAGAACGTGTGTTTCGCACAGCAATGGAATTTGATCACAGACAGCTGAATCTGTTACGCTTCCAAGGTTTCGGGGCTTCGGGACATGTCATAGCTTGCCTAGTTAGCCAATGCTCCCACGCCGCCAGACCATGTGTAAGGTTCTATGTATATATTCCTGAAACTCAGTTTGTTCGTCAGCCATTTTACTTTCTGTCTTGCTGCAGCTATCTTGCCCTCAGTCAAAATGGAGTTTCCAGCTTGCATGTTCCCGCCCTGATTCTCTCCTTTGCTTCTTAAGCAGCCACAGCTGAGCAATCAGTGCTTCAGAATCTAGCCTGCAGTGAACCTGTGACTTGACTCCTGTAAGCCTTGGACCTTGTACTCCAGCTATTCCTACTGAGGAACTCTGAAGCACTTGTGGACTCTGAACCCTGCTCTTTGAAAGACCCACGTTTGCATGGACTTACGGTAACAGAGAAGAAGATCCTGAATCTGTATTGGAGAGTGATTGCTGAGCTTGGATTACTCTGGCCTGCTGTGTCTCCTGTTTCTGTGTCTGCAAACTGTGTGACTACTTCTGCCAACTTGTATGAAGTAATACAGGACTTTTCTATATCAAACCTGTGACTCCTGTGTTTTCATCGCACCCAAGCACAAGACGCTATATGAACTGTACTACATACATTACAAGATTCTGAAGCCAAAACGTTAGTGTCTGCTGGGTCTGGAAGGCTGTGTCTGCTGTACTGTGGATATCAGACGTCCGGTTGTACTTTCTGTGATGACAGTGGTTGTGACTTCTCACAACCATTCCAGGTGAGCAATTCCCTTAAGTTTTTTCTTTTTGCAGTGTTACCACCGGTAAACACTATTGTTTTTTTTTTTTCCTTTCTTTTCTCTTTTTTGTCTGCTGTAACTCTGGATATCAGATGTCTGGTTGAAACTTTCTGTGATGATAGTGGTTGTGACTTCTCACAACCATTCCAGGTGAGCAGTTCCCTTAATTTTTTTTTTCTCTCTGCAGTGTTGCCACAGGTGAACACTATTGTTTTTTTTTTTCTCTCCTCTTCTTCCAGTAATCCTGTCTTAAAAGATCTGGAAAATGGAGGCCCGCATAAAGGAACTTTGCGGAGTGACTGATAATATCCTTGCAGATTTGCAGAATATAAAGACCCGTTTTACAAATCTACAGGACCTCAATAATCACAATTTGCAAGTGGTTGGACAGAATACCCATGATTTGCGAGCCAGGATTGAGGTTCTAGAGGGGCGAGTCCAGGCTCCTGCCGTAGCCCCGAGTGCTGGGATTCCCAAGTTGCCCCCTTTTCGTTTTGGCGGTGAACGTGAGAAATTCAGGGGATTTATTAATCAATGCAATCTTTTTTTTTCTGCACATGCTTCACAATTTCCCACTGAACGATCTAAGGTGCTTACTATAATTATGTTGCTTACCAACAAGGCTTTAATGTGGGCAAACCCTCTGATTGAGACTGAGGATGATTGTTTGAATCACCTTGATGATTTTATTTCAGCCATGGGGCAGGTGTTTGATGACCCCAATCGAGGTGCAACAGCTGAAGCAGCCATGTTAGCTTTGCGCCAAGGTAAGCACTCGGTAGCTGAATATGCCTTGGATTTCAGGAGATGGGCCCTTGATACCACCTGGGACAGTTCCGCCAAAAAATCTATTTTTCGAAAGGGGTTATCTCCACTGATTAAGGATGAACTTGCTCGTGCCGACCCTCCCACTGCGTTAGGTGATTTTATTAACTACTGCATCCGTATTGATACTCGTCTGACTGAACGCAGGCAAGAGAGATGGTTCGAAAGCAATCGTACTAACCTTTTCCTACCTTCCTCTCCAGCTAAGGAACCTTTGAGTAGGATTACACGGGAACTTGAACCTGAACCCATGCAGGTAGACTCTTTACAACGACGGGTTAGTGATGCACGCAAGGAACATCGTTTTAAGGAGAATCTATGTTTCTATTGTGGTAAGTCAGGGCACTTCATTATAAACTGCCCCAGCCGTTCTCGTAAGACTACTGCAGCACTCATTCATTGTGAGTGTTGCGAGAGGGGATCTGTCAGGTCCGAGCCTCAGGCTCCAGAGAGATCTGCAGCAACAGATCTTGATTTCTCGGACTTAAACTCCGTTACCTCTGAGGACGTTGACTGTGTAAACGCTGCCATTTTTCAAGTTTCCTCAGCGGTGTCCCAGCTGAGTTGTAAGAAAAACAATTCTCATTGCTTTCTTTCCATCAAACTCTGGGTTGACTCAGCTTGGGTGTCTAGCTCTGCTATGATCGACTCAGGGGCAAGTGGAAATTTTATGGATGTCTCCTTTGCTCTGAAACAGGGAATACGTTCAGTGAAGAAGGCTACTCCAGTACAGATGGAAACTGTGGATGGCTCCCTGCTGACCTCTGGACCAGTGGATCAGGAAACAGAGCCTTTGAGGGTTCTTATGGGTAAAGATCATCAAGAGAAACTGTCCTTTATGCTTATCTCTTCTCCCCACTTTCCCATTATTCTAGGGCTACCATGGCTGCAGGCTCAGAATCCTACCATTAACTGGGAGACCAAGGAATTACACTTTCCAGAGAAACAGATGAGTCCAAAAGTTTCAGCTTGCTCTGTTCCTAAAGGAATCATGTCAGTCCCTGAACTACCAGCTGTATACCAGGACTATGTGGATTTATGTGACAAGAAGAACGCTGACCAGCTTCCTCCTCACCGTCCATATGATTGTCCAATTGAATTATTGCCTGGAGCAGAGATACCTTTTGGTAAGATCTACCCCCTGGCGGGGCCCGAGCTAAAGGCTTTAAAGGATTACATAGATGAAAATCTAGCCAAGGGCTTCATACGCCCCTCTTCATCTCCTGCAGGTGCACCCATCTTCTTTGTAAAGAAGAAAGATGGATCTCTGAGACCATGCGTAGACTATAGGGAACTCAATAAGGTTACTATTAGAAACCGTTATCCATTGCCTTTAATCCCTGAGTTATTGGAGAGAGTGCGACATGCCAAAAATTTTTCTAAACTAGATCTTCGTGGGGCCTATAACTTAGTCCGTATTAGACCTGGGGATGAATGGAAGACTGCATTCAGGTCACGCTATGGACACTTTGAATATCTAGTTATGCCTTTTGGTCTGAGTACCGCCCCAGCCACTTTCCAACACTTGGTGAATGACATCTTCAGGGATCTCCTAGATACATTCGTGGTAATTTATTTGGATGATATTCTAATTTTTTCTAACTCCACAGAGGAACATCATGGACATGTGAGAATGGTCTTGGAACGTCTAAGACAAAATCATCTTTACATCAAACTTGAAAAGTGTGAATTCCATAGGACCGAAATTCAATTTCTGGGGTATGTACTGTCTACACAAGGAATTAGTATGGATGGAAGCAAAACCCAAGCCATCAAGGATTGGCCAAGTCCTAGAAATGTGAAGGAGGTACAGCGCTTCATCGGGTTTGCCAACTTCTATAGACGTTTCATTAGAAATTTCTCTGAGGTAGTGTCACCTATCACTCAACTTACCCGGAAAGAGTCTAGGTTTTCCTGGACTCCCCAAGCCCAGGAAGCATTTTCCCGTCTAAAAGATAAATTTACCACTGCACCTATCCTAGTACATCCCAACCCCGAGCTTGCCTTCATAATAGAGGTGGATGCTTCAGACTGTGCCGTTGGAGCTATACTCTCTCAGAGAACAGGTGAGAAGAATGTCTTGCATCCCTGTGCCTTCTTTTCCCAGCAGTTGTCTTCGGCTGAGAGGAACTACGATGTGAGCAATAGAGAGTTGTTGGCCATTATTGCCGCCTTCAAAGAATGGAGACACCTTCTTCAGGGAGCTGCACAGCAAATAGTCGTCCTGACAGACCATCGTAACCTTGAGTTTATCAGGTCGGCTAAGTGCTTGACTCCTCGCCAGGCTCGCTGGAATCTTTTCTTAAACCAATTTAATTTTATCATCTCTTATAGACCAGGATCGCGCAATGGAAAGGCTGATGCACTCTCTAGGATTTACACGTCCAATTACTCCTCCTAAGACTATTCTTCCTGACTCTAGATTCCTAGGAGTAATTCATAATCAAGACCTACTTAAGGACATCAAGGAAGCATACCATGCGGATTCCTTTTTGGCACAACCCCCAAGGGACGTAAGTCTTGTCTTTAAGAATGGTGTGTGGATTCAGGGACAACGTCTGTATATTCCTGAAACAGTCAGATTAAGAGTATTGCAACTCATTCACGATTCCAAGATAGCTGGGCATAGAGGAATTCTAAAGACACAGGAATTTCTTTCTCGTTTCTTTTGGTGGCCCACTTGCAGGAAGGATGTTTTGAATTATGTCACTTCATGTGAGGTCTGTGCAAGATGCAAAACACCTCGCTCCTCACCAACTGGTCTGTTACAGCCTCTTCCCACCCCGTCCCGCCCGTGGGGATCCATTTCTATGGACTTCATTGTGGAGTTACCAACCTCTCAGGGGAAGAACACCATTCTAGTGGTGGTTGACCGTCTAACAAAGGCAGCTCATTTTATCCCTTGTGTCGGCTTACCCACTGCAAAACAGACATCAGATTTGATGATTAAAGATGTGTTTCGCTTACATGGAGTACCGGATGAGGTTATTTCGGATCGAGGGGTGCAATTCACTTCTAGGTTTTGGCAAAATTTCTGTGCAGCATTGGACATTAAAGTAAACCTTTCTTCTGCTTTTCATCCTCAGACTAATGGACAGACCGAACGAACCAATCAAACCCTGGAGCAGTATCTCCGCTGCTTTATCTGCCACCTACAGGATGATTGGGTGGATTTACTTCCATTAGCTGAGTTCTCGTATAACAACTCTCAGAGTGCCTCCACTAAACAGTCTCCTTTTTACTCTAATCTAGGTTATCATCCTAACATTCTACCACGATTTCCCATAGAAACGCCTTTACCAGCAGTGGCTGAAAGAATCACGTCTTTACAGAAGAATATGGATCTTCTAAAGGAAAATCTGGAATCGGCTCAAGAAAGGTACAAGAAAGCAGCAGATAAATTTCGTAAACCTGCACCAGCTTTCAAGGTAGGAGACTTGGTCTGGCTGTCAACCAGAAATCTTAAGTTAAGGATTCCATCGTCTAAGTTGGGACATAAGTACATTGGACCCTATAAAATCAGTAAAATTATAAGTGCCGTTGCTTGACGTCTTCAACTGCCCAGAACTATGAGAATCCACCCTGTCTTTCATGTATCCCTACTAAAGGCTGCGACACCCAATACGTTTCCTGGACGTTCCTCTCCTTGCCCTGACCCAGTGCTAGTCGATGGTCAGGAAGAATTTGTGGTGGAAAGGATTTTAGATTCCAGGTTGTATAGAAATCAGTTACAATATCTGATTAAATGGCAGGGCTACCCAGTGGAGGACAACTCATGGGAACCGGTCAATAACGTTAATGCTCCTCGCTTGCTCCGTCAGTTTCATCAGAGGTACCCACACAAGACTGGTCTGAGGTCATCCGGAGGTTGTCCTTAAGGGGGAGTAATGTAAGGTTCTATGTATATATTCCTGAAACTCAGTTTGTTCGTCAACCATTTTACTTTCTGTCTTGCTGCAGCTATCTTGCCCTCAGTCAAAATGGAGTTTCCAGCTTGCATGTTCCCGCCCTGATTCTCTCCTTTGCTTCTTAAGCAGCCACAGCTGAGCAATCAGTGCTTCAGAATCTAGCCTGCAGTGAACCTGTGACTTGACTCCTGTAAGCCTTGGACCTTGTACTCCAGCTATTCCTACTGAGGAACTCTGAAGCACTTGTGGACTCTGAACCCTGCTCTTTGAAAGACCCACGTTTGCATGGACTTACGGTAACAGAGAAGAAGATCCTGAATCTGTATTGGAGAGTGATTGCTGAGCTTGGATTACTCTGGCCTGCTGTGTCTCCTGTTTCTGTGTCTGCAAACTGTGTGACTATTTCTGCCAACTTGTATGAAGTAATACAGGACTTTTCTATATCAAACCTGTGACTCCTGTGTTTTCATCGCACCCAAGCACAAGACGCTATATGAACTGTACTACATACATTACACCATGACGACGTGGGGCGTGCATCCCAGATGGTAAGAAAATGTGGACCCACTGAGCCACTGAAGGGGACCCGGGCCTTCCCAGACTAGGAGAGGGCGGTGACCAAGGTCTGTGTCAGCTGAGCATGTGGGCAAGATGGCGACCTGCAGGACTA
>JARQOD010000006.1:33107428-33166851 GCA_033576555.1 Oophaga sylvatica
CCAGAGTGGTACAAGCTTGGACGGGCAGTGTAAGTACGGTTTGGTGGCAGTACAAGATTGACTGTGGCTACAACAATCACTTTTCCCAACATCTTCCCGTCACTAGAGGTTTTTGGGCTTTGGCCGTATGGATTAGCTGCTGGAACACTCTCCTTTGGGGAGTGCGAGGACTCCATTATTTCAGGAACACATCTGGGACTCGATGAGAAGACTTCCAAATTCCTTTAGTACTTTCATCCCTAGAGTGACAGCATGTCCGTTACCTGAGTCAAAAGTGGTCAGCACCACTCTCTTCCAACCCAGGTATTTACCACAGATGGTGATTTGCATCCAACCACCCCTGCAACTGGGATGGGTAAGTGATTAGAAGCCGTCAACTTTATTACTGTGCCCCATTCAGGCCATATCGCTTCAGGGAAGTGTCGTTGGAAGTATGTTTCAGGCGCGTGGTCACCTGAGAGCCAGTGTCTACCAGACGAATGACCCGACAATCCATTTCGGCCCAAACGAAGGGACACACGGAAACTAGATTTGTGGGACTTCTGATACTCCTACTTGACTGTTCAGGCTCTGGGTGGCGTCTCCCAGCCTCGGAGCCTCCTACTTTAACGGACGGCGCTGGAGGGGACTACCTCGTCATGCACAACCCTGAGCCAAATGTCCAATTTCACCGCAGTTGCAACATATGGGAAGTTCTTCTCTGCGGGATGCTCTTGTTTCGCGACGAGTTTCAGGACCAGTTCTACCCCAAGGTGGGTTTGATGATGCTGCTGGTTTCTTCTTTGAATCAGCCAATTCTTCTCGTATATCCTGGATTTCCTTCCGCAATTCTTCCACCCATCTCGGTTTGGTGGCCATTGTTACAGATACCTCTCCACTCCGGACCTTCCCCGCCGGGACTGTCACCTCCTGCTCCTGTGTGTACGCCTCTGTTATGTTTCGGTAGCTGAGGAGTGCAGGTAAAAAAGGCAATACACCAGAGCAGTTGGAATCTATGAGATTGCAGTACCCTGACTAACCACCACAACTAGAGGCAGCCGTGGAGCGTTCCTACGTTGGTCCTAGACGCCTCGTCACAGCCTGAGAAACTAACTACACCTAAAGATAGAAAGAGGAAAGCTATCTGCCCCGGAGCAGATCCCAAAGAACATAGAAAGCCCCCAAACATGTAATGGCGGTTAGACAAGATGAAATACTGACACAGAAAGAAAATAGAATGAGCAAACGCTGGGGCCCAAACTAACTAAATAGAAAAGGATAGGAAGGGTACTTACTGCAATCCCAGAAAACCCTTAAAGGCACCAACTCTACTAATTTCAAAAACACCTGAGATCACACGACCTCTTCCACCTAAATTAGTTCTCTGGTGTAACAAAATCAAAACAGCAGCCACTGAAAAAACTGGAAAAAGCAAAAGTACAAACATCAGTGGCTGAACAAAACTGAGAGGGCAGAAGCCCCCGGAGGGGACCCTGAAGGCCCCCACAGAAGTGCAGGACAAAATGCAAAAAATATAGCACAAACACAAAAGAAGAAAATGTCTTATCTGTTAGCAGGAGATGCAGACACGACACAGCAGGCTACAAGGGAAACTGGAATAAAGGATTCAGACCAGAACAATTGATCACCGGCAACCCTGATGGAAGGTGACTCCCTTATATAAGACCAGTCAGTAACACCTGATTCCCAGTCCTAACAATCTTCACTGGACAGACTAGCACCGCTTGTAACCACCAGAGGGAGCCTCTGCTCAGAATTCATCTCAAACCCATTCACAACAGTACCCCCCCTTGAGAAGGGGTCACCGAACCCTCATTTGAGCAACCAGGTCGGTCAGGATGAGTTCTATGATAAGCACGGATAAGTCTCCTAGCATGGATGTCCGAAGCAAACACCCAAGAATTGTCTTCCTGACCATAACCTCTCCATTTAACCAAATACAGGAGTTTCCGTCTAGAAAAACGAGAATCTAATATTTTCTCAACCACATACTCCAGATTGCCCTCAACCAAAACAGGGTCAGGAGGCACAGCAGCAGGAACCACTGGCTCAACAAACCTCTTCAACAAGGACTTGTGGAACACGTTATGAATCTTAAATGTCCCTGGAAGAAGCAAACGAAAAGAAACAGGATTAATAATCTCCATGATCTTATAAGGTCCAATGAACCTAGGCTTAAATTTAGGAGATGCTACTCTCATAGGAATATTCTTTGAGGACAACCAGACCAAGTCCCCCACTTTAAAACGAGGACCATCAGTCCTATGCCGGTTAGCAAACCGCTGGGCCCTCTCCTGAGAGAGGGACAACCTCTCCACTACCTGGTCCCAAATCAGTTGCATACGCTCCACAACAGAGTCAACACCTGGACAGACAGAAGCCTCCGTCTGTCCTGAAGAAAATCGAGGGTGAAACCCAGAATTACAGAAAAAGGAGACATCAAAGTAGCAGAGCTAGCCCTATTATTAAGAGCAAACTCAGCCAAAGGCAAAAAAGAGACCCAGTCATCCTGATCAGCAGACACAAAGCATCTTAGATAAGTCTCCAATGTCTGGTTTGTTCTCTCAGTTTGACCATTGGTCTGAGGATGAAATGCCGAGGAGAAAGACAATTGAACACCCAGTTTAGAACAAAAAGTCCTCCAAAATCTGGAAACAAACTGGACTCCTCTGTCAGACACAATGTTCTCAGGAATGCCGTGTAAACGAACCACGTGCTGAAGGAACAACGGCACCAATTCAGAGGAGGAAGGCAACTTAGGTAATGGCACAAGATGTATCATCTTGGAAAACCTATCACAAATTACCCAGATGGTGGTCATTCTCTGAGAAACAGGAAGGTCGGAAATGAAATCCATAGAGATATGGGTCCATGGTCTCTTGGGCACAGGCAATGGCATCAACAAACCACTAGAGCGAGAGCAAGGCTTGGAGCGAGAGCAAGTCCCGCAGGACTGCACAAATTCCCTGACATCACGAGACAAGGTAGGCCACCAAAAGGACCGACTAACCAAGTCTCTGGTACCAAAAATTCCGGGATGCCCAGCCAATGCGGAACAATGAATCTCAGACATCACACTCTTTTTCCACTGGTCCGGGACAAACAATTTTCCAACAGGGCAGCACTCGGGCCTATCCTCCTGACACCCTCCAGAGCAAGTCTCAAATTGGGCGAGATGGCGGAAAGAACTACACCCTCTTTCAAAATAACAGAAGGATCAGATAACTCAGGAGAGTCCGCAAGGAAACTCCTCGAGAGGGCATCCGCCTTAACATTCTTAGTGCCAGGAAGAAAGGAAACCACAAAATTAAAACGTGTGAAAAACAAGGCCCACCTGGCCTGTCTAGGATTGAGTCGCTTGGCAGATTCCAGATAGACCAGATTCTTATGGTCCGTAAGGACCACCACCTGATGTTTGGCTCCCTCCAGCCAATGTCTCCACTCTTCAAAAGCCCACTTCATGGCCAATAACTCCCGATTACCCACGTCATAATTACGTTCAGTAGGAGAAAATTTTCAGAGAAAAAGGCACAAGGGTTACTTTTAGAGGTCTCTGGATCTTTTTGGGACAAAACGGCACCTGCCCCAATTTCAGAGGCATCATCCTCCACCAGAAATGGCAGAGAAACATCAGGCTGCCGTAGAACAGGAGCAGAAGTGAATCTCTGCTTAAGTTCCTGAAATGCAGAGACTGCCTCAGGAGGCCAATTCACCACATCAGAACCCTTTCTGGTCAAATCAGTTAATGGTTTAACAATAACCGAGAAATTACCAATAAATTTACGATAAAAATTGGCAAAACCCAAAAATCTCTGAAGAGCCTTTAATGAAGTAGGTTGGACCCAATCACAGATGGCCTGAACCTTGACCGGGTCCATTTCAATAACAGATGGGGACAAAATGAATCCCAGAAATGAGATCCTCTGTACGCCAAAAAGACACTTTGATCCCTTCACATACAGAGCATTCTCTCTCAAAATCTGGAATACAGTTCGAACATGTTTCACATGAGAGTCCCAGTCATTAGAAAAAATCAAGATATCATCCAAATAAACATCAGAAATTTGTCCACAAAATCCCTGAAAATGTCATTCATGAAGGACTGGAAGACGGAAGGAGCATTAGTGAGCCCAAAGGGCATCACCAGGTACTCAAAATGCCCTTCAGGGGTATTGAATGCCGTCTTCCATTCATTCCCCGTGCTTAATGCGAATAAGGTTATACGCCCCCTGAGGTCAAGCTTGGTAAACCAAGTAGCGTTTTTCACCCTGGAAAACAGGTCAGAAATCAAGGGTAACGGGTATTGATATTTCACAGTAATATTGTTCAAGAGACGATAATCAATACACGGCCTTAAAGAACCATCCTTTTTGGCCACAAAGAAAAAACCGGCACCTAAGGGTGAAGAGGATGGTCTGATATGACCCTTCTCCAATGATTCCTTGATATAAGACCGCATTGCGTCATGTTCAGGTACAGACAAGTTAAAAAGGCGACCTTTAGGGAATTTACTTCCTGGCACTAATTCAATAGCGCAGTCATAGTTCCTATGGGGAGGCAAGGATGCAGATTTACTTTCGCTAAACACATCAGAAAAATCAATCAAAAAGTCAGGAACATCCTGAGCCTGGGGGAGGCAGAAAAAACAGGAGTGTTAGTATTAACACATTGGCAGCCCCAACTGGTTACAGACACAGATTTCCAATCCAAAACAGGATTATGAGACTGTAACCAAGGAAAACCCAGCACGATAATGTCATGCAGATTATACAGAACCAAAAATTTGCAGCACTCCTGGTGATCAGGTTCAACCCTCATTATCACCTGAGTAGAAAACTGGGGTTTATTCTCAGCCAAAGGGGTAGAATCGATCCCAGTAGGGGAATAGACTTCTGTAGGGGTATCAAGGGAAATCCACAACGTTTAGCAAAATCATAATCCATCAGATTAATAGCTGCTCCAGAATCAACGAAAGCCTGAGCAGAAAATGAGGACAGAGAGCATATCAGAGTGACAGTTAATAAAAACTTAGTCTGAACATATTCTGTCCCCGGGGCCTGTGGCTGTAACTATGGCTCTGTGAGATGCTGGATCTCTTTCACCTTACTTACAATTGGCGACGATCGCAGATAGCTTAACTCAGCTGCCGTCACACATGTTATGAAGAATCCAGAAGAGACTTTGATTTCTTTAAGAATTCTTGTTGAATGCATACAAACAGCAGCAGGTAAAAAAGACTTTCTTCAGACGGACTGAAAATGCATGTGATTCTGATAAAATCAAGATGGAGAATGAAACACAGGAGAAAGAAGGAAATGACATCACACCAGAAGAGGGAGACAGAGAGACAGAAGGGACAAACTTGATGTAAAGGGAGGATTTCAGCTATGCAAACACAGGGACACATAGCAACAGTAAACAATATGAGAGACTGCAATACAGCATGTAAAATACACAGGACAGTCTGTAAAATGTCTCATTCATGGGACATAACACTCCCCGTCTGAAATCTATAGATTTCAAAATTTTATGATGTCCACTGGAGATGTCACTGTAGACCTGAAAGACAAAAGGAAAAAACAAGCATGCAGGTAATAACAACAACAGTTGAAGTCCAATTGGCATGGTCCAATGTTCAGTTGGAGGCATGAAGTCCTCAACAGCGGAATAATCCAAGTCCAAACGAAAACCCATCTTCGGATTGGGGAAGCCGCAACGTGCAAACACTTCCACCAACCCAATAATCCGCTGGAGAAAGTTAAAATATTACAATGTTCCAGCACAGCTGGAGGAGTATATGGCGGTAGGCTCCCCGCCGTGAGCTGAGTTCAGAGACGAAGCTAAGATCATGTGACTCCTGCTCGAAGGAGCCAGCAGATGATTTGCCTGAAATGTATGTCAGCAGATAGGATGGCTGACCAGCTGAAAGGATGTCCAGGGTAAAGAGAGCTCAGCTTCTGTACCTTTTTGCCGGTTTCTGAAGCGCTGGGAGAGGCTCCTGCAGCTGTAGTCTTCTTAGACACGTCGTAGGAAAGGTAGACTTGTCTCTTGATGACGGTTGAAAGAGTCTTTACAGAACTACGGGGCAGGACTTGTTGTAAGGCCTTTAGAGACTTCTTCGCCGTCTCCCATCTTTGCTGTCTCTGAGATGGTGGCATAGTGTTCCCGTTGATATCCGGAGTAGCAAGCTGTCTCAGTGGTACTCTGCCTAGAACTGCGATGGGTGTCTTAAACCCGAGAGGACCGTCGATACTGTTTTCAACAGGCGAGGCTCCTCGTTTGATAGCAAGTTCCTTACAGGGTGATGCTTGGGAAGTGAACGTGTCTTGTTCAACATCCGCCAGTGAGCTGAGGCTGAATTGCATGGGGAAAACGCTGGCACCATCAGTCAGAGGTAGGCTGTTGAGAGAAGGGCTCTCACTCTGAGCACTGAAGTCTAGCATGGCTTCAGTTTGACCAGGCTTGTGATGGAGATGGGTATCAAAGGTTGGGAACTTAGCAGTTACTTGCTGTGGATCCCTTGGCAACTTAGTCTTTGCTGGAAGAGAAGGTGAGGGAGCTACCCAGCTGTTATAGTTGTCTTCGGTGGGTTTGACGCTCATGACCCTGATGATCACTTTGTCTCCCTCTGTAGGTAGTAAGTTGTTGTCCTTGGTTGAAGGATCGAATGCTGTTATCTCGAGGTTGTAGTCTCGAGGATAAAGCGGACTTGAAATATCGGATGGTTGCCGTTGACACGTAGTGTCGTTTGACTTCTCCTTTATCTATTGGTGACGTGAGTATGACAGGGAGGACAAGTCGTTATCATCCGACGTGATAACGGTTTTGTAAGAGGAGATGTCGTTCTGATTCTTTGTCTGGTCACTACAGACGTTGCCAATGATGACCCAGCCCAGCTCGAGGCGCTGGGCATATGGTTCATTGAGTAGTCCGTGGATTTGTTGACGCATCTTGTGCAATCGTATAATGTCTCTGCCGAGGAGAATTAGGATGTCTGCCTTATCATCCAGGGGTGGCATCTCTTTGGCTATCATTCTGAGATGAGGATGCTGAAGAGCGACTTCTGGTGTTGGGATTTCTTCCCTATTGAATGGTATTTGGTTACACTCTACAAGCGTGGGTAGTGGTATCTCCGTGGCGCCTTTCTCAAAGAAGTTATTATGAGGCCACTGGCCCTTCTTCCAGAGGTTTGTAAAACGCCGCTGCAGGTGCCCAAGGTGTAGGGATAGACGTCTCCTTTTAAGTCAAACAAGTCAAAGAGTTCCGACCTGGCTAATGATTTGTTGCTCTGGTCATCCAGGCTAACGTACACCTTGACTGCCTTCTCTGGATGGCCCTTGGGAAACACCCATGACAGGCAAATCTTCGCACAGGACTTGTCTCGAAGACCTTCTCCACAGACATCGGTGCATGAGGAAGATACTGCAACATGGCTTGTCACTTGGTCTGTACTCTCCCCGCCATGGCTTGTGGTGGGAGAAGGTGAAGACGCAGAGTCAGGCTGTGATGGATGGAGCGCCTGTACGTGGTCTTCGCTGTCGCACTCTAGACACTTGATGGGGATGACACAGTCCTTAGCAAGATGTTCGGTAGAGGCGCAGCACCTGAAGCATACTCCAAACTTCTTCAAGAGCTCCTTTCGTTCTTGAAGGGGCTTCTTCCTGAAGCCGATGCACTTCTTCAGGGGATGTGGCAGTTTGTGAATTGGACACTGGCGATTAGGATTCTCAACCTTCTCACCTTTGTCGCTCTTATCTTGTGATACTGAAGGTGCCGGAAGAACATCAGTCTTCTTGATGGACATTGGAGCTTGGTGGCTCCTGTAGTTAAGACGTGGACTGTCGTGTTTAGTAGATGAAACAGGGTCGCTGTGTTCTCCATAGAAAAAACTTGGATCAGTCTTACAGTCTGCAATATTTTCGATGAACTCGCAGAAGTAGGAAAATGGAGGGAAGGAGACTTGGTTTTCCCTTTTGTATTTTGATCCAAGCATGGCCCACTTATTTTGGATATTGGACGGCAGCTTGGAAACTATTGGGGTTACCCCATGAGCAGTGTCCAGGTAGCTGAGGCCAGGAAGGTATGGGTCTGCTTTGGCCAGCTGAAGCTCTAACAGGAGGTCGCTGAGCTCTTGGAACCTTGTACTGTCTTTATTAGATACCTTTGGAAAATCCTCTAGTCGTTTGAACAGGGCCCTTTCTATGACCTCAGGACTGCCATAGCTTCTTTCTAGCCTCTTCCATGCAGCAGTGAGACCAGCAATGGGATTACTGATGTGGACAGATTTAAGTCTCTTGACCCGATCCGTGGATTGTGGCCCAAGCCACCTGATTAGCAGGTCTAGCTCTTCAGCGGCGGTGATGCCGAGATCACTGATCGTGGTTTCAAAGGTACACTTCCAACCCCTGTAGTTCTCAGGTTTATCGTCAAACTCTGTAAGACCGGTCTTAGTTAGATCGCGCCGAATCGTGTACCTTGCGAGGCCAGTCATATCAGCATTCTCCGATTTTGGAAGGACCGATGCTGGCTGGATAGCTTTGTTCATACAGTCTGTGATTTGACCTGGGAATGCAGGTATATATGGGGCAGCGTAGGCGTTCAGTCCATTAACTGGCTTAATGAGCTTAGTTTCTGCCACACATGGGACTGGAATTGTGTGATTGACCGGAGTGTGGTGACTGGCCTGCATATTGGCCTGTATGTAGGATTCTGAGTATAAGATTTGGTGATTTGCAGGTTTCTGGTACATTTCGGTGCACAGAGGTGGATCAGGATACAAGATTGGCAGCGTATTGTAATTGTATTGACCTTGGGTGCAGGATGGGGATAAACGCTCTGTGTCCTGTTGCCTCAGGGGAGCATCAGTGTGGTCAGGAAGGATTGCAGGAGCAGGGATAGCACTGTGTTGGCTTTGTACATAGTCTCTAATACGCTTAAGAGGGTCTTCAGTATCAAAACCCTGTTGTTTCAGGGGAGCATCTGTGTGGTCAGGGAGGATTGCAGGAGCAGGGATAGCACTGTGTTGGCTTTGTACATAGTCTCTAGTACGCTTAAGAGGGTCTTCAGTATCAAAACCACTTAAACTGATGCTGTCTCTTTGGCTCCCACTGATGGCTTGTTCCAGGACCTTTAACTTTGCCATGGCTATGGCGTGTTGGCGTTCCTTCTCTAGGACCTCTAGGGCAGCTTGTATTTTAGTGGCCTCAGTTTTCATCTCTATGGCCTCTAGGGCAGCTTGTATTTTAGTGGCCTCTAGGGCAGCTTGTATTTTAGTTGCCTCTAGGGCAGCTTGTATTTTAGTGGCCTCAGTTTTCATTTCAGTTTCCTTTTGAGCAAAGGCAGCTTGTATTTTAGTGGCCTCAGCTTCTGCACGTGCTTTTATGAGCTGTTCGCTGAGGGTTGAGGATTTTGACGAGCGTGACTTAGATGTTCGCTTTGACTGTCTGGCAGAGCCAGAAATGCAAGATGAAATCTCGGCTATTAGTGCGATTCTTGCCTCTGTTTTGGCTTTTATATCGTGCACCATGCTTTCTCTCTCAGAGTTAAGTTTTTGGAAAGCTTGCAGCTCTTTGCAGGTAACTGATGGGTTAAGTCTTTTTAACACTGCGATATATTGGTCTGTTATTTTTGCATAACATTGATAATCTGAACACAGTTGTGCGAGAGCTCCCTCCAGTGGTCGTTGGAGAGAAGCAGGCTGAGACAGGCTATTTATGTGGCATAAGAGTTTTTGCCATAGCTCTGCTGTTGCACGGAGAAGATCATGTTTACTGGATTCTAGATTCTCCCTTATTTTCCATGTTGGCTTTGTGACACGTCTAGCCTTCTCACTGAATGGTGGATCAGGGTCTATGCACTCTTCCTCTGACAATGGGTCTGGCAGAGACCGTGTAGTCATTCCTTCAGCCATCCTGATTCACAGGGAGAAGGGGAGCTGTATAGACTCTTATATGTTGAGAGCGGATGCTCTGCAGGAAGTTCTGTAGCTTTATAGAAGCTATGTGTTTTACAGATGAATCTGAAGAGTCTTTTTTACTATTCTGTCCCCGGGGCCTGTGGCTGTAACTATGGCTCTGTGAGATGCTGGATCTTTTTCACCTTACTTACAATTGGCGACGATCGCAGATAGCTTAACTCAGCTGCCGTCACACATGTTATGAAGAATCCAGAAGAGACTTTGATTTCTTTAAGAATTCTTGTTGAATGCATACAAACAGCAGCAGGTAAAAAAGACTTTCTTCAGACGGACTGAAAACACATGTGATTCTGATAAAATCAAGATGGAGAATGAAACACAGAAGAAAGAAGAAGGAAATGACATCACACCAGAAGAGGGAGACAGAGAGACAGAAGGGACAAACTTGATGTAAAGGGAGGATTTCAGCTATGCAAACACAGGGACACATAGCAACAGTAAACAATATGAGAGACTGCAATACAGCATGTAAAATACACAGGACAGTCTGTAAAATGTCTCATTCATGGGACATAACAGAACACTACCCAAGACAACTGAGCGTGCAAAACGTCTTCCCCGCTTAGGGCAGACTGAAATAGCATGAGAGGCATCACCACAGTAGAAACATAACCCATTGCGCTTTCGAAACTCATGACGCTGTGCCCCAGACACCACTCTATCACACTGCATGGGTTCAGAAGCTGGTTCACAAGGCAACACCATTCCACGCATACTTCTCCGCTCACGCAAACGTCTGTCAATTTGAATCGCTAATGACATAGAATCATTGAGACCAGAGGGGACAGGGAATCCCACCATAACATCCTTTACATTATCTGACAGACCCTTCCGGAAAAGAGCTGCCAAAGCGTCGTCATTCCATTTGGTCAGGACTGCCCACCTACGGAATCTCTGACAGTATAACTCAGCGTCATCAAGCCCTGATTCAATGCCAACAAGGCTTTCTCAGCTTGATCAGTGACATTAGGCTCATCGTACAACAACCCCAAAGCCTGAAAAAATGCATCAACATCACTCAAAACAGGATCCCCAGGTAACAGGGAAAAAGCCCAATCCTGAGGATCGCCGCGCAGGAGAGAGATGATAATTTGAACCTGCTGCGCTGCGTTCCCTGAGGACTTAGATTTTAAGGCAAAAAACAATTTACAATTATTTTTGAAATTCTGAAACTTAGCTCGATCCCCTAAAAACAAATCTGGCATGGGAATCCTAGGTTCCACAACAGGCAACCTAGCAAGATATGCAGCAATACTCTGAACCTCAGTGGCAAGCTGATCCACACGGCCAGACAACTGTGCAAACTCCATTGAGAGAAAAGATCCTCCCCAGCACCCAGAGATACAGAGGGAAAAAAAAAAAAAAAAAAAAATGCAACAAACAGAAAAATATTTCTGACAACTCTGACAACCTTTTTTCTTTCACAATATTTTTTCCCTTCTGTGAGTACCATACAATTTTCAATTTTTAGGCCAGTGATACTGTTATGTTTCGGTAGCTGAGGAGTGCAGGTAAAAAAGGCAATACACCAGAGCAGTTGGAATCTATGAGATTGCAGTACCCTGACTAACCACCACAACTAGAGGCAGCCATGGAGCGTTCCTACGTTGGTCCTAGACGCCTCGTCACAGCCTGAGAAACTAACTACACCTAAAGATAGAAAGAGGAAAGCTATCTGCCCCGGAGCAGATCCCCAAAGAACATAGAAAGCCCCCAAACATGTAATGGCGGTTAGACAAGATGAAATACTGACACAGAAAGAAAATAGAATGAGCAAACGCTGGGGCCCAAACTAACTAAATAGAAAAGGATAGGAAGGGTACTTACTGCAATCCCAGAAAACCCTGAAAGGCACCAACTCTACTAGTTTCAAAAACACAGCAGCCACTGAAAAAACTGGAAAAAGCAAAAGTACAAACATCAGTGGCTGAACAAAACTGAGAGGGCAGAAGCCCCCGGAGGGGACCCTGAAGGCCCCCACAGAAGTGCAGGACAAAATGCAAAAAATATAGCACAAACACAAAAGAAGAAAATGTCTTATCTGTTAGCAGGAGATGCAGACACGACACAGCAGGCTACAAGGGAAACTGGAATAAAGGATTCAGACCAGAACAATTGATCACCGGCAACCCTGATGGGAAGGTGACTCCCTTATATAAGACCAGTCAGTAACACCTGATTCCCAGTCCTAACAATCTTCACTGGACAGACTAGCACCGCTTGTAACCACCAGAGGGAGCCTCTGCTCAGAACTCATCTCAAACCCATTCACAACACGCCTCGCTCCCCACCTCTGAAAAGGTCGTGCGTGAGTTTACCCGTAAGAGCTCTCGCAAGGCCTGTTTCAACAGCACGTCTCGCAAGCCTGTCACCAACTGATCCCGCAGTACTATGTCAGTAGACTCTATGCCTACCCAATCTTTTCTAGTAATGGCCGCATGAATCTCCTGTAATGCATTCATTTACTGGGTCACCATCTCCTCCTCCCATTGAACCTGGCGAAATAAATGCTTACTAACTCCCCTACGTCTGTGGGGTCTCCATGTGCTTCCTCCAGTATTTGTAACACCTTATTAAAAGTGTCCCATTCTCAAGGGGGTCGTAGCATGACAGAATCCCTCGCCTCTCCATCTAAAGCCATCATGGCAACCTCTGCTTCTAATGCAGGGGTCATGAGAGGCATCCTTATCATTCCCTGATCCACTTAGTCCAGCTCCATAGCATGGTATTGTTCCCAGTAAACTTCAGGAGGTTGCTCAACATCGCACCCAGGGATATGCTGGACCTAGGGCCGACCCCAACTGCTTGGTCTGCTGCTTCTGAGTTGTTGGACTGCATCCTGGCGACAACGACAAGTGTGAGCAGGTTGGCGGATGTAGTAACGGACAACAGGCAGAGCAAGAGTTAACTCTGATTTTACTTGAACAGGGGGATACTTCACGCAGGGAGAAGAAAGAAGAGACAGGGGTATGGCAAGTGATATGAGCACAATAGGTGTGCAGGGTGAAGTAACAATTGTAATAAGTATAGAAACTGTTCATGAAGGGTTAACTTATTAGTCCGACAGCTTCCTGACTGCAGAGACTTAGGTTTCAACAGTGGCTATGCTATTGGACCGTGATGATTCAGGTGTCATCCTGAAGGAGTTGGTGATCCGGTTCCCGGTGGTGGCAGTGAGTCCTCGCTGTCTTGTACGAGGTCCTTGGTCAGGGTTTGTCGTGTGAAGTGCAGCAGTCTCCAACACTGCCGGAGCTTAATGTAGTTCGACAGTAGTATGCGGGTGAGGAAGGACACAGTTCTAGGTGAGTCACCCAGTCTTCCCTAGGCGGCTCGCGCACGGTCAAAGCTGCCCGGAGCGTTTGGCACCTTTTGTTGCAGGAGCCAACGGGCATACGGCATGTGTAGCCCTGGTACACAATACCAGGAGGATGAGTGGAGAGGTAACAGTTAAGGTCTCTTCATGACATCATGTACACTTCTGACACACCCAGCAGGGGTGTGGAAGGGAGTGATTCTAGTCAGTCAGTTTCCTGTCCTTGGACAGAGTAGACGTGTCCAGTTTGAGCCTGTCATCAGTTCAGAACGTGGAGGCTGGTACAGGTGGTCTGATTCACCTTAGTCTAGTCAGAGCTGTGCCCCACTGGAAGAAAGACTGAACTATCTATTAAGAGTCGAGCAAATCGAAGGGCAAAGTGGAAGGAAGATTATTGGAAAAGTGCGTTTGGCTTGGAAGAGTCCTGCACATTGCACCCGGTCACTGGGGACCGAAGGGTCACTGTTGTTTCAAGCACAGTGATAAGAAAACCAGGAATCTACCGGACCCTAGGTCGCGGCAGACAGCCCCTTATAGTCAGTACGTAACTGGGGTCAGGGGGAGTGAAGACTTTTGAGTTTCTGCAGGACAAAATAAGAATTCAGCTCCCTCATAGAAAGGCTCCACCACAAACCTGACTGGGAAGCACAGCTTTGGATAAGCTGGAATCATAGAGGGGACTACGCTTCAGGCTGGTCGTACTCATCTTCATTGGACAGTAAAGGAGGCCCCTAACTTGCTTAGCTGTTGCCTCAAAGCTCATCCTCCATCAACCCCATCAGCCTCCCTGGGACCTGCTTGAACATCTTACAAGTAAAGGTATGGAAAGACGCTGACCGTGTGAGACTGAGTTATTGATTTGCATGCCTGCACAATCCCTACCTACCTACCGACCTGAGGGAAGAGTCCCACCTGTAGGGGACCCGACATCTAGCTGCCTCACCATCCCCTCAGAGATCTATAGCAGCGCTGGTACAAATTACCAGAATACTACAGGTGGCGTCACGAACTGTATATAAATCAATCCCCTGTAAATATACCCCCCAACATACGCCAGACCGCCAGGGCCACAGACCGAGCCACAGCTACCTGTGACAATCCCATAGACTTCTACGGGCTCGGCTCTGAGTACCCCATTGCCCTGGTAACCCACAATTGTGGTGGCGGGTCGACACAAAAACTTGGCGTCACGAACAGGATCCGAAACTTGCAGCATTGCGAGCCCTGTGTGCCTGTGGAGTGTTTTGATGAAAAAGACTGTTGCTATTGTTTGGCGCTAAAATCCGCCATTTTGCCGCCATATTCGCGCCCTCAGGCGCTGGAGAAGAAGGTGGGCGGACCTGAAAAAGCGTGCAAAGTCTTGGACACGCCCCCAACCTGCACCCCAAACTGCATAGCAATCTGCGTCGCAAACCGCATCGCAAACTGCATAGCAAACTGCTTTGCAAACCGCATCGCGAACTGCATAGCAAACCGCATCGCAATCTGCATCGCAAACCGCATCGCAAACTGCATAGCAATCTGCATCACAATCCGCATAGCAAACTGCATCACAATCTGCATTGCAATCCGCATCGCAAATTGCATCGCAAAATAGAGCGGCAGGTCCTGCGACAGGAAGTAAACGCTCTGACATCAGAGCGCCTGCGACGAAGGTCCTGTTCCCACTGCGGTGCCTGTGAAGTAGCAGCATCTGAAACCGGTAGGCTCCGTTTAACCAAGGGGGCGCTAAGATGTCACAACAACCGGCTGACAGTGCGGCCCCGGTCGGAGTCCCCAATCCCGCACCGTCTGGTATTGTAGCGCCAGATGGGGGCGCAGGCCCTGCACCCAGCCCGGTAGTCCCGATCATGCCACTAACGCTCCCATATATGCCTGGGGCGAAATGGCTTCCCCAATACAGCGGTGAGCCAGGCACATTAGCAGGCTTCAAGCGGAAGTTATGCAGCATCCTAGAAATGTACTCCATGCCTGAGAGACAAAAAGCTGCTGTGCTAATAGGGCAGCTAACTGGCGCTGCTGAGAGGGAAGTGGAGACTTGGGATACCGTTGATCAGGAGTCGGTACCTGCGATCTTCCTTAAGCTGCATGCCATATTTGAAGACCGCACAGAAACGGATCTCCGGATGGCCTTCTATCACTGTTCACAACAGCCAGGTGACAGCATCCGGGACTATGCTTGCCGCCTACAGGGAGCCCTGAGAGCCCTCAAGCAAATTAACAATTTAAATGCTATCGACGAGAATAGAATGCTGAAAGAACAATTTATACAGGGATTGAGATCCCCAGAGGAACGCAGAACTGTGAATTGGTGGTCCTTAGATCATCCGGGTGCTACCTTTGATGCCCTAAAGGACATGGCAATAAAAGGGCTGCGGCCCCTGGGCAAACCTGAGGTGGCCACCCAACATCATCAGGGTGAAGTCACTCTGGAACCGGCAGTAACCCCCTGTTCCCCGTTAGTGGCCGAAGCCAAAGCGCAGATGACACCTCCTAGTGAATTGGACTGTCTGCGCTCAGAGGTGCGCCAGCTGACTAAAAATCTGGCCGCTGTGATGAGTGCCCTACAGCTGCGGAAAGAGGAGGAAGGGAAGATCTTGTTAGCTGACTGCCCAGAAGACGTCCCGTGGATGCACCGGAGAAGAAAGAAGACGTCGCCCCCCCGGAGGAGGACAACGCCACCCCAGGAGCAACCTCTAATCAACACCCTCCTCGTCGAGAGATCATCTGTTACCGCTGCAACCGGAAAGGTCATCTGTCTACACAGTGTCCTTTAAACGGGCAGAACCTGGGTCCAAGGGCCAACACCCAGGAGAATACCCGTCAGGCCCCCTAGACTGGAACCGCAGGTATGTGGGCGGGCGACCCTACCTGTCTATTATTCTAGATGGTATTGCTGTTCCAGCGTTGTTAGACACTGGGTCGCAGGTGACCCTAATACCTGATGCTCTATATACCAAGTACTGGTCAATGGACAGTCTTAAACCTCCGAGCCTTGACTTTACTGTGTATGCTTCGAATGGTCTTCCTGTAGAAGTACTCGGAACAAAATGTGTAGATGTAAAGGTGGGCAGAGAGGAGTTGAAAGACCAAGGGCTTCTGGTAGTAAAGACTGTAAATGAGGAGAACGGTTTAAATATCATTTTGGGTACTAATATTATCGGTAATTGTTTGGGAGAAGTTGTGTTCTTGCTCCAACAGCTCGCTGAGATTGCCCGACCAAGGCAGAGAGGAGTAATCCAAAGAGAGATCCGGGCCCTGGTGTGTCAGCAGCAAGCGAAGCTTACCGACGGCGAAATTGGTAATGTACGGGTCACTGACTCAGATCCTATTGTGATACCCCCAATGAGTGAAATGATCATTTGGTGCAGGGCAGCCATAGGTCTGAGAGGACAGAATTACCAAGCTGTAGTAGAACCCCACCATTCAGAACATAGACCTACACTTATGACTGCTAGGGGAGTAGTAGAAGTGGTGAATGGAAGAGTACCGGTACGGCTTCTCAATTGGGGAGATGATGAAGTAAATTTACCCCGTTATGCAACCATTGCTAAACTTCATGCTGTTGATAATAATTCTATTCTCCCGGCTGAGTCCTTAGACTCCTGTCAAATAGAGGAGGACAATGACCCAGCAACTCAGGTGGCGGAATGGTGTCAGCAACTCCATGTTGGGACGGACACCACTCCCGCTCACCAGAAGCAAGGGGTATTACGGGTGGTGCAAGAGTACGCTCAAGTGTTTAGCAAGCATCCACTTGATTTTGGGACAATTAAGGGAGTACAACATCACATCCCTACAGGCAGTCATCCTCCCATCAAAGAGCGGTATAGGCCCATACCTCCAGCTCATTATCAGAAAGCTAAAGAAATGTTGAATGATATGAAGAAAGCTGGGGTGATAAGGGATAGTTGTAGCCCCTGGGCAGCCCCTCTAGTTCTGGTTAAAAAGAAAGATGGTAGTATGAGAATGTGTGTGGATTACAGGCAGGTGAACCGCATAACACACAAGGATGCATACCCGTTACCACGTATAGAGGAATCATTAGCTGCTCTGAAAACGGCTAACTACTTTTCTACCCTCGATCTGACTAGTGGTTACTGGCAAGTGGCTGTGGCTGAGGAGGATCGTGAGGAAAACGGCTTTCACCACCCCAATGGGGCTCTGTGAGTTCGACAGAATGCCGTTTGGGCTCAGTAGTGCCCCAGGAACATTTCAGAGAGTGATGGAAAACTGTCTGGGACATCTCAATTTTGAAACCGTGCTGCTATACCTAGACGACGTCATCGTGTATTCCAAGACTTATGAGGACCATCTGAAGCACCTGGCAGAAGTATTCGAGTCCCTGTCCAGGTACGGGATGAAATTAAAACCCTCAAAATGCCATCTACTCAAACAGAAGGTACAATACTTGGGGCACATCGTCAGTTCGGAAGGAGTAGCGCCGGACCCAGAGAAAGTCACTGCCATCCAGAAGTGGCCGGAGCCGAAGAACCTTAAGGAAGTGCGACAGTTCCTGGGACTAACGGGTTACTACAGGAGATTCGTGAAAGATTACACGAAGAAGGCAGCTCCTTTACAGGACCTCCTAGTAGGACAATCCTTAAAGAGCAGAAACCCTCCCTTTAATTGGGGTAAAGAACAGGCTGAAGCATTCCAAAAGATGAAAGAGATCCTGACAGGTGATGAGATCTTAACCTATCCTGATTACAGCCAACCGTTCCTGTTGTACACCGACGCCAGTAATGAAGGGCTGGGAGCAGTTCTCAGTCAGAAGCAGAATGGCCAAGAAAAAGTCATCGCTTATGCTAGCAGAAAACTCAGGCCAACGGAGAGGAATCCGGAAAATTATAGCAGCTTCAAGCTGGAGTTGCTGGCGCTGGTCTGGGCCATTACTGAAAGATTTAAGCACTATCTGGCCTCCAATAAGTTCACGGCGTACACAGACAACAACCCGTTAACGCACCTGGAAACCGCCAAGCTGGGTGCCATGGAGCAGCGATGGATGGCCCGGTTGTCCAATTACCAGTTTACTATCAAGTACCGGGCAGGTCGAAAGAATGCTAATGCTGATGCGTTGTCCCGAATGCCGCATGACTCTGATACGGAAGAAGAATCGGACGACCTGGAAGAAATTGAGCTACCTGCGTTCCATCGAAATGGGGTAGTCCACGAGCATCGAGTCCACAGAAAGCAGAATGGTGCAACATTAAATCCTTTACCCCATCATAGCTGGAAAGAGACTCAGGACAGTGATCCAGTGGTCAGCCGCATCAAGGAGTTGTTAAAACAGGAAGGTTCCTCCTTGGAAAAGGATGCACCTATGTCAGCCAAGCTCCTGTGGAACGAGAAAAGCAGGTTGTTCCTATACCGTGAGAAGTTGTGCAGGAGATACGTCAACCCAGAACCCATGAAATGGTCTGGCAAATCGTGGTCCCCAAGGCAGACGTCCCAATGGTGTTGGAAGCATACCACGATCAAGCAGGACACTTTGGCTGGAGAAAGCTGGAGACCCTGTTGAGATGCCGGTTCTACTGGGTAGGGATGCGCAGCTCCATCGAGAGGTGGTGTCGGAACTGTGGACCCTGTGGTCTCAGAAGAAAGGACTACGGTAGTCAGAAGGCACCCCTGCAACCTATCCGGACGACTCGTCCCCTGGAGATTGTGGCCCTGGACCACGTCAAACTGTCGCCGAGTAGATCTGGATACTCATACGCCTTGACCATGGTGGACCATTACTCCAGATTTCTGGTGGTTGTTCCAGTGAAAGACCAGACCGCAGTGACGGCAGCGAAGACCTTTCAAGCAAGTTTCTGCAGACCGCATGGGTATCCCGAGCAAGTCTTAACCGATCAGGGACCTGCTTTCGAAGCTGATTTATTCAAGGAATTCTGTCACATGTACGGGTGCAAGAAAATAAGAACAACACCATATCACCCTCAAACCAACGGTCTTTGTGAAAAGATGAACCATATTGTCCTTGACTTGTTGAGATCCATACCGTTGGAAGACAGGAATCGATGGCCGGATTTACTGCCTGATTTGGTTGATTTGTATAATCATATACCTGTAAGCTCAACTAATTGCACTCCAGCTTATCTTATGCGAGCAAGGCCCGGAAAACTACCAATGGATTTAGAACTTGGAGTGGTAGAACCGGAGGCAGACGACGCTGTTGAAAACTGGGACGTCAATCGGCAGGAGCAATACAGAAGAGTACAAATCTGTGTGGAGGAAAGTCTCAATAAGGCACGGGAGAAACAGGAAGATGTTTACAACCGAAATGCTCCTGCCAAGCCTTTGATGCCTGGAGAGGTAGTCTTAAAAGAAAGAGGAAGATGCACAAATTGGATAATCAGTGGGAGCAAGAACCCTACGTCATACAAGATTCTAAATACGACAACAGAAAAGTTTGTGTCGTCAGTAAAGACGGAGGAAGAACAACAACCACTGTGTCCAGAGATCATTTGAAGTTGTGTCCAGAACACTTAAAGCGTTGTGAAAAGAACCCTGTCCTCAATCAAGGAGAAAGAAAGGAAGAGGTCCTACACACAGATCTGGGAGATTTTCCTGCGGATTGGCCCCGACTGGGAGATGCTGTGATAATTCCAGTGTTGCAGTTTTATCAGCCACAAGAGGAAATTCTACCTCCAGTTGTGCCTGTGGTGCCAGTTGAGCCCGCTCAGGAGTTACCCATCCCAGCAACACCTCAACCTGTGGAACCTCAAGATGGATCATCTGAAGCAGCGCCCCATACTATGGGATCCCCTGGTGAAGCTGACTCACACCGCCCAGCCATCAGTACGCTTGCCAGATCCATAGAAAGATTAAGGCAGTTCTATAGTTTGCCGTTACGCAGTGCAGACAGATCGCAACTTGATATACCTGAAACTACACCACGTAGATCAGAGAGAATCACAAAAGGGAAATTACCCATTAGATATCAGCAGTAGTTATAACGAATTCATGTGAATACTGTAAAAAGTCTATATATATATATATGTGTTTTTCCCTATTATGTCTTCGTTTAACAATGGACTCAGAGGCTGAGGACTGAGCCAGCCCAAAAACTGTATCCTGTAAATAGTTGCACTAAAGTGCCTTTTTAATGGTTTCACATGAAACCTTGACTTACCTCTGAACCAAAAACCCGTGTGGTGTGGCACTGAGTGAGGTCTGCGTTTGGATGTCCTGCAGCCCACCCAGGACCCACGTTGAAGGTTTGGTGCGGGTCCTTCACAAGTATACTGTATATTTATTAAATGCTATTTAATACTTTTGTATTTCTATATAAAATGTTAATGTTTGCAACGTTCAAGATATCCTCACCTCCCGGATGGGACGAATTAATGTTATTGTTAATGTTTTCATGCATAAGCAAAAAAATGTCTCTTTTGTATTTTACAGCCCGGGAGTGCTGTCGTTTACCATGGGGGAATGTGTAGCCCTGGTACACAATACCAGGAGGATGAGTGGAGAGGTAACAGTTAAGGTCTCTTCATGACATCATGTACACTTCTGACACACCCAGCAGGGGTGTGGAAGGGAGTGATTCTAGTCAGTCAGTTTCCTGTCCTTGGACAGAGTAGACGTGTCCAGTTTGAGCCTGTCATCAGTTCAGAACGTGGAGGCTGGTACAGGTGGTCTGATTCACCTTAGTCTAGTCAGAGCTGTGCCCCACTGGAAGAAAGACTGAACTATCTATTAAGAGTCGAGCAAATCGAAGGGCAAAGTGGAAGGAAGATTATTGGAAAAGTGCGTTTGGCTTGGAAGAGTCCTGCACATTGCACCCGGTCACTGGGGACCGAAGGGTCACTGTTGTTTCAAGCACAGTGATAAGAAAACCAGGAATCTACCGGACCCTAGGTCGCGGCAGACAGCCCCTTATAGTCAGTACGTAACTGGGGTCAGGGGGAGTGAAGACTTTTGAGTTTCTGCAGGACAAAATAAGAATTCAGCTCCCTCATAGAAAGGCTCCACCACAAACCTGACTGGGAAGCACAGCTTTGGATAAGCTGGAATCATAGAGGGGACTACGCTTCAGGCTGGTCGTACTCATCTTCATTGGACAGTAAAGGAGGCCCCTAACTTGCTTAGCTGTTGCCTCAAAGCTCATCCTCCATCAACCCCATCAGCCTCCCTGGGACCTGCTTGAACATCTTACAAGTAAAGGTATGGAAAGACGCTGACCGTGTGAGACTGAGTTATTGATTTGCATGCCTGCACAATCCCTACCTACCTACCGACCTGAGGGAAGAGTCCCACCTGTAGGGGACCCGACATCTAGCTGCCTCACCATCCCCTCAGAGATCTATAGCAGCGCTGGTACAAATTACCAGAATACTACAGGTGGCGTCACGAACTGTATATAAATCAATCCCCTGTAAATATACCCCCCAACATACGCCAGACCGCCAGGGCCACAGACCGAGCCACAGCTACCTGTGACAATCCCATAGACTTCTACGGGCTCGGCTCTGAGTACCCCATTGCCCTGGTAACCCACAATTGTGGTGGCGGGTCGACACAGGCACGTCTCTGGTCAGGGGTGAACCTAGCCTCTCTGCTGCCTGAGGCAAACTGCAAAATGGCGCCCCCCCATAGCAAATTTTTTAAATCAGTAAAAAATGGCCTGTCTTCTGCAACAGACCACGCCCCTTACCCCGAAACGCTTAGCCAATCACACGTGCTGCACACAGGGCTGTCCGGGGTAATGGCAGGGGCCTTCACATTGAGGTGAGCGAGGGATGTGTGAACGGGAAGGGGGACGAGCGCCACCAACCAACCACCACTCGGACGAAACATGGCTGGATGCCTGTATGTACTGAGGGGTGACATTGGATGTGGTGTGTAAGTTATGGGCAATCATGAAGGAAAAAAAAAACACAGATGTAGTCAGCTTACCCCAATATTCACCGAGATGCAGTCCATAGCTTCACTCCTCGCACGGATGTGGCAGAGCAGCCAGAAAGGAGGGAAAAAAATATACAAAAATCCAGCGTAGAATGAAGATGGATAAAAAAAAACTTTTAATGAGAATGATTAAAAATAAAGCAGCAATATCTAAGCAGTACAGATCCACAGAAGTACGATAGAGCAATCAACGCGTTTCGACGTTAGTCTTTCTCAAGATCTATTCTATGACAGGTCTATGGGGTTTTAGTCAATGAATGAAGGAGCCGCATATAAAATTTATTCTCCACTCTCTCCTCCTCTTTAGGCTATGTTCACACATGTAAGGTTTTGCTGCATTTTTACCTTGGTTTTATGCTATTCTAAATCTGCATTTTTTATTGTGATTCAGGGAAAAGCTGAGAACACACATTGGTTTTATTTATTTGCAGAAAGTGAAACTGCACAGGTTTTGCTGCGTTTTGGAAAGAATAAGCGTCAATTCTTTTCTGCGTTTTTGCAGCGTGCTATGGGCGAAAATACAGAAATGCAGTGTGTGAACATAGCCTTAGGGTATGTGCTCATCATGTGGAGGCGCTGCGTCTTGGAAGCAGTGTCTCCGGACCTGTGGGAACCTGCGGGTGAAGGCAGGGAGACCGCAGCTGCCCTGTACTCACGATCTGCGGTGGCTGCAGGGCGGCCTCTCCCTGCGTTCACTCGATGGAGATCTCTTCTGACTCCGCAGCATGAAATGAACATGCTGCTGAGATGCAGAAGTCCCAAAACCCGCACTGCAGCTAAAATAACGCTGCAGAGAAGAGAAGCATAGTGAGGATGAGATTTCTAGAAATCCCATCCATTATGCTGCTACTGTACTATGCAGCGTTTTGGACGCAGCGGTTTGAGATTGCGTCCAAAATGCTGCGTTCACTCATCGTAAGTATGCACCCTTAGAATGGGAGTAATGGTGATTGATCTCAAAGCCCCTCATTTGTATTTAATTAAAAGTAATTTTCTTTGGCTCTGCACCACTATAATGGACTATGATCTTTATAGGAGCCAAGTCCCCTTCATAACTTAACATGAATTTTGGGGGTGATCGACTCCCTATAAATATATAAACCACATCATCACCACAACAAGAAAAGTAAATATGGAACACTTAAAGTTTGTCATCTGGAGTCATTGTCGCAAAGGACGCCTGGGAAAGGGATTGGCGGGAGCGTCGCTGAGAGGCAGGAAGGCTGCGGGGGACGCCAGAAGGTGAGAATGTCATTATTTATTATTTTAATTATTGCTGTTACATGGATATGGTACCCAGGGCCTGGAGGAGAGTCTCCTCTCCTCCAGACGCTGGGTACCATCCGCACATGAACCGCTCACTTTGTGTGTGGCCCAGCTATGTCAGGCACACATAATCCAGGAAAATGCACAGGAAGGTAACCGCAAAAGCTTGATATCCATTCACGTCACTCACACTTTCAGACACACCCACCAGGGGTATAAGAGGTAGTGACACGTAGCAGAGCTCATTCAAGTTTCCTGTCTGAGAAGAGCTCAGTTCAGTCGGTTTCCTGTCTTCGGACAGCTCAGATCAGCAGAGAGTTCAGTCAGTCAGCTTCCTGTCTTAGGACAGTGCAGTTCAGTGTCAGTCCAGTCTGGACTTGGTGGATACTGGGAGCTGATCAGTGAGCTCTGGAGAAAGCTGACATTTCCATCAAAGCTACAAGTGCTTATGTTAAGAGCGAGAGCAGGGCGAAGGACGCAGTGGAGAAGTAAGAGTGACAAAGGGACAGACACCCTCACTCAGTTAACCGGACACCGGGGTCCGAAGCGTTGCTAGCGCTTCACGCCTAGTAACAAGAAACCGGAGGCTTTCTGGACTACAGGTCGCAGAAGGTAGCCCTAAGCGCTGATAGTAAACGGAGTCAGGGGGAACAAGGACTTTTAGCAGGGCCCTGCATAGAGGGACTCTGTTCTCACCAACCAAAAGGCTCCACCACAATGTCAGCCGGGCTTGGCAGCTATTGAGAAAAGCTGGAGATTGCAGAGTTAACTTTGCTCCATGCAAGTTTGGACTCACATACATATGAAGTAAAGGAGGCCTCTAACCTGCTCAGCGGTTATCCTGAATGTGCATTCTCCACCCCGACCAGCTTCCCGGGACCTGCCTGAAACATCTACAAGTAAAGGTATGAAAAAAAGCTGCATTGTGTGTGATTGAATTCTTAACTACACCCTGCATCATCACCATAGACTTCCAGGGACCCGTCTCACCTGTGGGAGACTTACCACCCAGCTGCTCCCATAACATCCCCTGCGAAGATCCTTATAGCAGCGCTGGTCCAATTGATCAGATACCACAGGTGGCGTCACGAACTACCTATCCTTATAATCCCTGTAAATATCCCCCATTGCATGACCGCCAGGGCCACGGAACGAGTCCCGCTGCCAGTGACATCTCCCATAGAAATCAATGGCTCGCTCCAACCCATACCCCTGGTACTCACCTGAGTGGTGCGTGTCATCTAAACTGGGGCGTCACCGAACAGGAGCGAAGCTTGCAATTGTGAGTCCCTGCGTTGCCTAATATGAACTGTTTTGTGAATAGCTGTTGCTGTGTGTCACTTTGGCCCGATACCGCCATTTTACCGCTATATTCGCGCCCTGAGGCGCTGGAGAAGAAGGTGGGCGTGCACTTGTGGGCGTACCTGGAAGAGCGCGCTGTTCCCTAGTCCCGCCCCCAACTCTGACGCGGCGGCAGGTCCTGTGAGAGCGGAAGTGAACGCTCTGACAACACAGCGCCAGCGAAAAAGGTCCTGTCTCCACCGCTGTGCCTGCGACGCTGCAGCCTTTGAAAGAGGTAGGCTCCGACTAAACAGGGGGGCACCAACATGCCGCAGCAACCGGCAGACGGAGCGGCCCCCGCCAGTGGCCCCAATAGCCCACCGCTTGGCATTGTAGTGCAGGATGGAGGTGCGGGCCCCTCACCTGGTCCGGTGGTCCCGCTCATGCCCCTAACGCTCCCATACATGCCAGGAGCGAAGTGGCTCCCTCAATACAGCGGCGAGCCAGACACCCTGCCAGGGTTTAAACGGAAAATATGTAGCATCCTAGACATGTACTCCATGACTGAAAAGCAAAAAGCTGCTGTGGTAATAGGGCAGTTAGCTGGTGCGGCTGAGAGAGAAGTAGAGACTTGGACCACTGCAGACCAGGAGTCGGTACCTGCGATTCTCTTAAAGCTACAGGCCATGTTTGAGGACCGCACAGAAACGGATCTCCGGATGGCATTTTATCAGTGCTCTCAGAGACCAGGTGACAGCATTAGGGACTACGCCTGTCGACTACAGGGGGCCCTGCGAGCTCTCAAACAGGCTAACCCTGCAAGTGCCATTGACGAAAGCAAAATGTTGAAAGAACAATTTGTACGGGGACTGAGGTCTCCAGCGGAAGGCAGGACTGTAAACTGGTGGTCCTTGGATCATCCAGATGCCACTTTTGATGCCCTAAAGGACATGGCAATAAAAGGACTGCGACCCTTGGAAAAGCCAGAGGTGGCAAATCAGTATCACCCGGGTGAAGCCACTTTAAAGCCGGCAGTACCCACCTTTTCCCCGCAGGTGGCAGAAGCTAAAACGCAGGTGGCGCCCCCTAGTGAGTTGGAATGTCTGCGCTCAGAAGTGCGCCAGCTGACTAAGAACCTGGCCACTGTAATGAATGCCCTGCAACTGCGGAAAGAAGAAGGAGGAAAGATCCTACTAGCCGACTGTCCGGAGGATGTCCCTTGGATGAACCGGAGGAAATGGAGGACGTCGCCTCACCGGAGGAGGACCACGCCACCCCCAGGAGCGACTCCTGATCAACACCATCCTCGCCGAGAGATCATCTGCTACCGCTGCAACCAAAAAGGTCATATGGCTCAGCAATGTCCTTTAAACGAGCCGATCCTGGGTCAGAGGGCCAACACCCAGGAGTAGACTCATCAGGCCCCTTAGACTGGAACCGCAGGTTCGTGGGTGGACGACCCTACCTGTCCATCATTCTGGACGGGATTGCAATTCCTGCACTGCTGGACACTGGATCCCAGGTGACCATAATACCTGATGTCCTTTATAATAAATTTTGGTCAAAGGACAGTCTCCAGCCCCCGAGCCCTGACTTTACAGTGTACGCCACCAATGGTCTCCTGTTGAAGTACTCGGAGCCAAAAATGTGGACGTAAAAGTGGGCAGAGTGGAGCTGAAGGATCAGGGACTTCTAGTAGTAAGGACTGTAAATGAGGAAAATGGCCTAAATGTGATATTAGGTACTAACATTATCAGTAACTGTCTGGGAGAAGTTGTGTTTTTGCTCCAACAGCTCGCTGAAGTTGCCAAGCCAAAGCAGAAGGGAGTGATCCAGAGGGAGATCCGGGCCCTGATGTGCCAGCAGCAAGCGAAGCTTACAGATGGTGAAATCGGTAATGTACGGGTCACGGACTCGAATCCCATTGTAATACCCCAATGAGTGAAATGTTAATATGGTGTAGAGCAGCCATAGGTCTGAGAGGACAGAACTACCAAGCAGTAGTAGAGCCCCATCGTTCAGAGCACAGACCTACACTCTTAACTGCTAGAGGGGTAGTGGAAGTAATAAATGGGAGAGTACCAGTACGACTTCTCAATTGGGGAGACGATGAAGTAAATTTACCACGTTATGCCACAGTTGCTAAATTACATGCCGTAGATAACAATTCTATCCTCACAACCGAGTCCTTAGCCTCCCGCCAACCAGCGGAGGATAATGATCCCGCAACCCCGGTAGCGGATTGGTGTCAGCAGCTTCATATAGGGACAGACACCACTTCCGTCCACCAGAAAGTCTAAGTTACTTACCGTTAACGGTATTTTTCGAAGTCCATGACAGCACTACAGAGAGAGGGGATCCGCCCTTAGGAACAGGAAACCTACAGATATAAAAGGGCGGCACCTCTCCCACACATCAGTTGGATTACAGAGCATAAGAGGACTTCAAGGTTAAATGGTATACAGCAAAAAAATTTTATGCATCACACAGTAACATTAATCAATTGTTTATTACATGTGGACTACATAAGAGGAAGAAGTGCACATAGAACCCGGGTGGGAATGTAAGGGTGCCGTCATGGACTTCGAAAAATACCGTTAACGGTAAGTAACTTAGACTTTATTCGAACGTCCATGACAGCACTACAGAGAGAATTACAGAGAGTAATAACTACTTAGGGAGGGAGTACTGCCTGCAGCACCCTTAGTCCGAAAGAAAGGTCTGAGGAAGCACCCAAATCTAATCTATAATGAGTGTAAAACATGTGTGGAGAAGACCACGTAGCTGCCTTACATATCTGGTCAATCGAGACTTCTGCCCTCTCTGCCCATGAAGTCGCCACAGCTCGGGTGGAATGTGCCCTTAGCCTCTCAGGTGCCGGCTTGCCCCTCGAGGTGTATGCCAGAGAAATTGCTTCCCTAATCCATCTGGCCAATGAGCTCTTTGTTAATCTACGGCCTTTGTTAATTCCTTGAAAAGAAACAAACAATGCATTGTCCCATTTCCAGGGATCAGTGACTGCCAAATATTGCAGTAGACATCTTCTAACATCTAGAGTATGGAGTTTTATCTCTTTTGATTAGATGGATTAGGGATGAACGAAGGAAGAACAATTTCCTGTGTTCTGTGGAAAGCGGAAGACACCTTAGGTAGGTATGCCGGATCCGGTCTAAGTATTATCCTGTCATTCAGGACCTGAGTGTAAGGAGACAGTCTAGATAGTGCCTGGATGTCACTTACCCTCCTAGCCGAGGTTAATGCTACCAGGAAAGCGGTTTTAAGGGAAAGAATTTTTATTGATGCTGCTGATATAGGTTCAAAAGGGGGCTCTGTTAAAGCAGTGAGAACAAGGTTCAAGTCCCATGGCATGATTCTCACCTTCACTATGGGTCTCGACCTACCCGCAGCTTTAATGAATCTACTGACCCAGTAATTATTTGCGATGTTGCTACTAAAGAGTGCCCCCAAAGCTGAAACTTGTACCTTAAGGGTGCTTGTGGAGAGACCTAAAGGTACTGCCACACTAAACAATCCCGCTAGCGATCACGATAACGACGCATACTAATGCGATCGCTAGCGGGATTGTTTCTATATCGCTAAATGCGGCCACATTTAGCGATATAGTTAACGACGCTATCGCCGTTAGCGATCTTCTTAACGACTTTAGCGGTACAAAAGTACCGCTAAATCGCTAAGAAAAGGTGCCACACAGCGATTAGATACTCACCAGCGGGAGCGCCAGCGATGAAATAGGGTCCGGAGCGATTCCAGCGACGAGCGAGATCACAGCAGGAAGCTCGTCGCTGGAAGCTGCCGCACTGAACAATATCGCTAACGGGATCGCTAAATAGTGACGTTTTTTAGCGATCTCGTTAGCGATATTGTTTAGTGTGGCATACCTTAAGTCCAGACCCTTTTGTAGGAATTCTAGAATCTGGGTTATCGGTGTTGGGTCCCTGCTACCACCCCGAGCTCTGGAGAAATTTCTTCCAAGTCCTAGCGTAGATTCTAGTTGTAACCTCCTTCCTGCTTTTAAGGAGAGTATTAATTACATTAGCAGAAAACCCCTTATCTCTCAGCAGCGACCGTTCAAAATCCACGCTGTCAGGTGGAGGCCCGCTACTCGAGGATGGTAGACTGGACCCTGGGAGAGCAGATCGGGAATATCCGGCAGGACCACAGGTCGGCTATCGACATGTTTCTGAGACATGAAAACCATGCCCTCCTGGGCCAAAAGGAGCGATTACTATTATCCTTGCCCTGTCCTTCCTGACCTTCCTCAATACTAGGGGGAGTAAGGACAGGGGAGGAAATGCGTAGGCTAGATTGAAATCCCACTGTAATAGAAGAGCGTCCACTGCCAGAGGGCGTTCTTTGGGATTTAGAGAGCAGAACTGTCTCACTTTCCTGTTGCTTTTGGTAGCAAAGAAATCTACTCCGGTTGACCCCATTTCCGCACAATTAGGTCGAAGATGGAAGTCTTTAATGACCACTCTCCTTGACTCAGGAGATTGCGGCTTAAGAAGTCCGCCTTGGTATTTTCTTCTCCCTTATATGTAGAGCCGTTAGAGAAGAAAGTGTCGTTCTGCTATCTGAAGTAGGCGCCTTGCCACTTCCATGAGAGGACCGGAACGAGTACCACCCTGGTGGTTGATGTAAGCGACTGTGACCCGATTGTCGGAGAGCACTCGAACGTGGTGACCCTGTAGATATAGAAGGAGCTTTTTAATTGCTAGCTCTACCGCTGTTAATTCCTTCATATTAGAAGACATATGAATTTGATCCTGCTCCATAAGCCCTGAACCATAACGTCCCCCATATGAGCCCCCCACCCAGAGGGGCTAGCATCTGTTGTGACTATTCGGGATATCTCATATTCCCAGGGAACCCCCTTAGACAGGTTTGTCTCATTCTTCCACCAATCCAGGGATCTTATAGCAGCCTGGGACAAGGATAGCTGGCCTTCCAGGTAACCACCTAGCAAATTTTGATACAGCAAGACCTCAGCTTGCAGCGCCCTTGTGTGAAATTGAGCCCACCGAACCGCGGGAATGCAGGACGAGAGGGAGCCCAAAAGAGACATGGCCTTCCTAAGCGACATGGAGGGGTTTTTGGAAGCGTTTAGGACCTGGTACCGTAAGCGAATTAACTTGTCTGACGGTAAACTACAGTTCTGATTCTGTGAATCCAGAATTAGCCCTAGAAATTGCTGAACCCTCATCGGATTCAAACGAGACTTTTTGGTATTTATTAGCCATCCCAGCCCTCTAAGGTAGATATCGCTTTTTGCAGTTGCTCTAGGCAATGCTCTGCTGTCTTTCCAATGATAAGAAAGTCGTCGAGGTAGGGGACTATGAGCATATTTGATTCACGTAAGTGGGCCATGACCTCCGACATAACCTTAGTGAACACTCGTGGGGCAACCGCCAAGCCAAAAGGAAGGGCGCTATATTGAAAATGTCGCAGCGATTCCCCCATTTGGATTGCTACTCTGAGGAAACGCTGATGCTCCATATGGATCGGTATGTGGTAATAAGCGTCTTTCAGATCTAACACCACCATAAAGCAATTTTCAAACAGAAGCTTTATTGCTGAACTGACCGTCTCAATTTTAAATGGGTGAATAATCAGGAACTTATTGAGGGCTTTCAAATTAATAATTGTTCTAAAAGACCCGTCCGGTTTACGGATCAAAAACAGAGGGGAGTAAAACCCCTTACCCCGCTCTGCTTCTGGTACCTCCATTAAGACTTTCTTAGCGCAAAGCTCCTGAACCTCCAACTCTAAAGCGGCCTGCTCCGATGGGGATGATCTGAGTGGGGTAATTTTAAAGTTATCCCAAGGTACCGTGGAGAATTCTAACCGCAGCCCTGTAGCTATGATGTTAAGGATCCAGCTACTGTTTGAGATTTCCGACCAGGCTGGGTAGAAGGCCCTCAATCTGCCTCCTAACGGCATTGCTAGTCATTGCGAGGGTTTTTTTTGTTTTCTTAGGTGGACCCCTAAACATAAACCCTGTACCTCTTCGCCTCTTTTCATCCCATTTGGCTCGTTCTCTGGACGACCTTCTGTAGCTGAACCTCCTTCTGCTGAAAGGTCTTTTATAGGAAGGGGTTGATAGACTGGGAAACTTTTTCTTGTCGTCCCCTGCCTTTTCTAAAAGTTCGTCCAGGACCGGGCCAAAAAGATATTCGCCGTCACACGGAATGGAGCAGAGGCGAGATCTGGCTTGAATATCGCCCGGCCAACATTTGAGCCATAATGCCCTTCGTGCTACATTAGACAACCCTGCCGCTCTGGCAGCCATTCTTACTGAGTCCGCTGAGGAATCAGCCAGGAAAGCCGCTGCGTTCTGAATTATTGGCAAGGTCTTCCGAATTGACCCCCCGGAGGTTCCATCTGCTAACTGGGATGCTAACTGGTCTAGCCAGACCATCAATGACCTGGCTGCACAAGTGGCTGCAACCGCCGGTCTCAGGGCACCTGCCGACATTTCCCATGTGCCTTTCAAGAAGGAGTCTGCCTTCTTGTCTAGTGGATCTTTCAAAGACCCCATATCATCGAATGGGATGGAGGATTTTTTAGAAGCCTTCGCCACTGCTGCATCCAGCTTCGGGGCCTTATCCCATCTACCTGTTAAGGGATCTTCAAAGGGATATCTTCGCTTAAACGCTTGGGTAAGGAGCCTCTTTTTTCAGGCTTCTTCCACTCTCTGTCTATAAGGCCTTGGATGCTACTATTTAGTGGAAAGGATCTCCGTTTTTTTGGATCTAGACCACCGAACATCAGATCCTGTACTGAGAGCTCTGGTTTCGCCTCTTCTACCCCCATGGTGGACCTAACTGATTTGACAAATTTGTCCATCTGGTCCAAGGGAAAACAAAAACGGGTAGCGTCTTCCGTAGAAGACGAGGAGGAAGCCGAAGAGGAAGGCGAGAAGGGTCCTGACACAACTTCACCCCTGTCATGGGCGGCAGGTGAATCTGAATCAGATAAAACTGGTACAGTTCTATGCCTGGAAGATTTTCCGTGTCTTGAGGACGCTTTCAACTATGCTCTTATTATCTCCTTCAGGCTTTCGGTGAAATCCGGAGTCTCCTCCGCTATCTAAAAAGGGAAGGGGCATAGGGGGGGGTTACTATCTCATCCTAGGCCCCTGTCCTTCCCCCTCAAATGCCCTACCGTCTGTTGCATGCATGGCTGGCACAACCTTTTAGGGCAAGCGTCAGGCAGAGGGCAAGCACAAAAGGCACATTCCATGTGCTTGCTTTTCACCGAACACTTCTTCCCCTAGTAACAGACACAAAATGGGGGAAAAACTGCATTACTGGGTATTCTAAGTCTGACAATCTCTTACCCAGATTATACAGCAGTAGGTACCGGATCACGGGGAGGGGCCTTTTTCCCAGCTGCGGAACTTCTGCGGCTGGTTCTCCTGGCCATTGAAGAGGAGCGCTCTGCTGCTGCTGGCTCTCCTGTTGCACCGAGGGAGCTTCTGAAGTCCATCACCTCTTTACCTCTTTCCTAGGCTCCTTATATCCTCCCCCGGATATCCGGGTCAGCAGGTCTGGCCAGGGGTCCACCCCCTCCTACTCTCCGCTCCACGGCCCCCCCCCCGCACCTCCCTGCCGTCCCCACAGCAGGCGCCGTCTGATGATGCAGCCGCCAAAAATTTCAAAAACGCCGGCCGGCGTCTCACTTCCGGTTCCGGCGGTGGAGAATCCGCCCCTTTTTCCCCCCGCTCGCACGGACCCCACCGTACCGATGGAGGTAAGTATAGTCCCCCGCTGCATCGCCCCTCCAGCCGGGACACGAGCGGAGATCTCCCCCAAACCCAGCCGCGCTGCTGCAGAAGTGGCGCGCGACTAAACTTTCAAAAACCCCGCCGCGCCGTCCATAGCAGTGACGCGCGGCGGGAAATTCAAAACCGCCCGCCGCGCAGTCCATAGCAGCGACGCGCGGCGGGAAATTCAAAAAAACCCCGCCGCGCCGTTCACAGCAGTGACGCGGCGGGAAATTCAAATTTAAATTTTTTTTTTTTTTTTTTTTTTTAAATTACGGCTGCACCCCTTAAGAGGCCCCCACCATGACAGGACCACAGGAGAGGACAGGGAGAAGGCATCGGGACCAGGGAGAGGGGGGGGAATACTTACCTACCGGCGCTGGCTGGGAGACAGGGATCCTCTGGATACTGCTCCACCTGCTCCGCACACTGTCGTGGAATCCTACCCGGACCCACCGTGGCGCTTCCAGGGGCTCCGCACCGGCCGAGGTAGGAGATCCCCCCCCCCCGCTACCTGGGTCGACCGGCCGGCCTGGGTCCTCCTGAAGATCTTCGTCTGTAGGAAACCCGTCCTTTAGGAACAGGAAACCAACTGATGTGTGGGAGAGGTGCCGCCCTTTTATATCTGTAGGTTTCCTGTTCCTAAGGGGCGGATCCCCTCTCTCTGTAGTGCTGTCATGGACGTTCGAATAAACAGGGGTACTACGGGTGGTACAAGAGTACGCACAAGTATTTAGCAAACACCCACTCGACTTTGGGACAATTAAGGGAGTACAGCATCATATCCCTACAGGCAGTCATCCTCCCATCAAAGAGTGGTACAGGCCTATACCTCCAGCCCACTATCAGAAAGCTAAGGAAATGTTGCGTGACATGAAGGAAGCCGGGGTGATAAGGGATAGTTGTAGTCCCTGGGCAGCACCTCTAGTTCTAGTTAAGAAAAAGGATGGTAGCATGAGAATGTGTGTAGATTACAGACAAGTAAATCGCATAACACATAAAGATGCATACCCATTACCACGCATAGAGGAATCCTTAGCTGCTCTGAAAACGGCTAACTACTTTTCTACCCTCGACCTTACTAGTGGGTACTGGCAAGTAGCTGTGGCTGAGGAGGATCGGGAGAAAACTGCTTTCACCACCCCAATGGGACTCTGCGAGTTTGACAGAATGCCGTTTGGCCTCAGCAGTGCCCCAGGAACATTCCAGAGAGTGATGGAGAGCTGTCTGGGACATCTCAACTTTGAAACCGTGTTGCTGTACCTGGACGACGTGATTGTGTACTCCAAGACATATGAAGATCATCTGAAGCACCTGGCAGAGGTATTCGAGTCACTGTCCAAGTATGGGATGAAACTGAAGCCCTCAAAGTGCCATCTGCTCAAACGGAAGGTACAGTACTTGGGACATATTGTCAGTTCCGAAGGAGTAGCGCCGGATCCCGAGAAGGTCACAGCCATCCAGAAATGGCCGGAGCCGAAGAATCTAAAGGAGGTGCGTCAGTTCCTGGGACTAACAGGTTACTACAGGAGGTTTGTAAAAGATTACACCAAGAAAGCGGCGCCTTTACAGGACCTCCTGGTCGGACAACCTCTCAAGAGCAGAAACCCTCCATTCAATTGGGGTAAAGAACAAGCTGAGGCATTCAAAGAGATGAAAGAGATCCTGACCGGTGATGAAATCTTAGCCTACCCTGATTACAGCCAACCGTTCCTGCTGTACACCGATGCCAGTAACGAGGGATTGGGAGCAGTCCTCAGTCAGAAGCAGAATGGCCAAGAAAAAGTCATCGCATATGCCAGCAGAAAGCTTAGGCCAACTGAGAGGAACCCGGAAAACTATAGCAGCTTCAAACTGGAGTTCCTAGCGCTGGTCTGGGCCATTACCGAAAGATTTAAACATTACCTTGCCTCCAACAAGTTCACTGCGTACACAGACAACAACCCCTTGACGCACCTTGAAACAGCCAAGCTGGGAGCCATGGAGCAACGTTGGATGGCTCGGCTGTCAAACTATCAGTTTACCATCAAGTACAGAGCGGGCCGTAAAAATGCTAACGCGGACGCCTTGTCCAGAATGCCGCATGAATCCGACACGGAGGAAGAATCAGATGATCTGGAAGAAATCGAGCTACCTGCGTTCCACCGAAATGGGATGGTCCAAGAGCAACGAGTCTACAGAAAGTGGTGTGGTGAGATGTTGAACCCTTTACCTCATCACAGCTGGAAGGAGACTCAGGACAGCGATCCAGTGGTCAGCCGTGTCAAGGAGCTGATAAGACAGGAAGGTTCCTCCTTGGAGAAAGACGCACCCATACCAGCAAAGCTCCTGTGGAATGAGAGAAGCCAGTTGTTCATATACCGTGAGAAGTTGTGCAGGAGATACGTCGACCCAAGGACCCATGAGATGGTTTGGCAGATAGTGGTTCCCAGAGCAGACATCCAAATGGTGTTAGAAGCGTACCACGATCAAGCAGGACACTTTGGCTGGAAAAAGCTGGAGACCCTGTTAAGGTGTCGGTTCTACTGGGTAGGGATGCGCAGCTCCATCGAGAAGTGGTGCCGGAACTGTGGACCCTGTGGCCTCAGACGAAAAGACTACTGTAATCAGAAGGCACCCTTGCAGCCTATCCGACGACTCGTCCCCTGGAGATCGTGGCATTGGATCACGTCAAGTTGTCCCCAAGCAGGTCAGGATACTCATATGCCCTGACCATGGTGGATCACTATTCCAGGTTTCTGGTGGTCGCCCCTGTCAAAGATATGACAGCAGAGACAGCAGCAAGAACCTTCCAAGCAAGTTTCTGCAGACCACACGGATATCCGGAGCAGGTGCTGACTGATCGAGGTCCTGCATTCGAAGCTGAACTGTTTAAGGAATTCTGTCAATTGTATGGGTGTAAGAAGATCAGAACAACACCGTACCACCCTCAGACCAATGGCCTTTGTGAAAAGATGAATCACATTGTCATCGACTTACTGAAATCTGTACCACTGGAAGAAAGAAATCGGTGGCCTGACTTGCTACCTGACCTGGTTGACTTGTACAACCACATACCAATAAGTTCCACCAACTGCACTCCAGCCTACCTTATGAGAGCAAGACCAGGAAGGCTGCCAATGGATTTAGAACTTGGTGTGGTAGAACCAGAGGCCGATGACAGTGCTGAAGATTGGGACACAACTCGACAAGAACAGTACAGGAGAGTACAAGCCTGCGTGGAGGACAGTCTCAATAGAGTCAGAGAAAAACAAGAGAAGAACTATAACAAAAATGCTCCCGCTAAGCCTCTTATGCCTGGAGAAATCGTGCTAAAAAGAAAAAGAAGGATGCACAAATTGGATGATCAGTGGGAACAGGAGCCATATGTCGTGCAAAATTCCAAATTTGATAACAGAAAAACCTGTACCATCAGCAGGATGGAGGAAAAACGACTGCAACTGTGTCTAGAGATCATCTAAAGTTGTGTCCTGGCCCATTAAAGCTTCGTGAGGAAGAACCTGTTGTTAATCAGAAAGAAAGTGAGGAAGCGGTCATACATACGGATTTGGGAGATTTACCTGCGGATTGGCCCAGAATGGGAGACGCTGTAATTATTCCTGTGCTGCAGTTTTATCAACCGCAAGAGGAGTCTCTATATCCAGTCATACCAATTGTGCCAGTTGAGCCAGTTCCAGAAGGACCTATTCCGGCAGACCCTCAACTATTGGGATCCCAAGCAGCAGAACCCCAAGAAGCAGCACCACCAGCAATGGAGTCCCCTGGTGAAGCAGTACCGCATCGCCCAGTCGCTAGCATGCTTGCCAGGTCCTAGAGAGGTGGAGTCGTATCTATAGTTTGCCGTTACGCAGAACAGATAGGCTAGAGACTACTATACCTGATGCTACCCCACGTAGGTCAGAACGTATCACTAAAGGAAGATTACCTATTCGTTATCAAGAGTAGTCTTAGTAAACTAGTCTAGCAAGACGCAGACAGGGTTTACTGCATCTGAAGAATTGTATAAAGTTTTACAAAGAAGATTTTTGCACTTTAATAGAAGTTAAAGTATTAATGTGATTTCTATTGATATGTCTTGATATGTGTTTTAACCATGCATGGACTGCGTGGCTGTGGACTGTGCCAGCCCAAAAACTTGTATTGTAAATAGTTTGCACTACGGTGCTACATCTTGGTTTTACACAAAGCCTTGAACTGCCTCTGAAGAAAAACCCGTATGGTGGGCCTAGAGTGAGGTCTGCAGTCAGAAGTCCTGCAGCCCACCCAGGACCCACGTGGGAGGTTTTTGGTGCGTGTCCTCCACAAGAATATTGTCTTGTATTATGAGAATGTTTTGATACTTTTGATACTTTTGTATTTTTCTAATGTACAAATTGTAACGTTCAAGAAGTCTTACCTCCCGGATGGGAAGAGTTAAAATGTTGTTGTTATATGCAAAAACAAAAATGTTTTCTTTTTCTCTTTTACAGCCGGGAGTGCTGTGTTTAACCAAGGGGGGATGTGTGGCCCAGCTATGTCAGGCACACATAATCCAGGAAAATGCACAGGAAGGTAACCGCAAAAGCTTGATATCCATTCACGTCACTCACACTTTCAGACACACCCACCAGGGGTATAAGAGGTAGTGACACGTAGCAGAGCTCATTCAAGTTTCCTGTCTGAGAAGAGCTCAGTTCAGTCTGTTTCCTGTCTTCGGACAGCTCAGATCAGCAGAGAGTTCAGTCAGTCAGCTTCCTGTCTTAGGACAGTGCAGTTCAGTGTCAGTCCAGTCTGGACTTGGAGGATACTGGGAGCTGATCAGTGAGCTCTGGAGAAAGCTGACATTTCCATCAAAGCTACAAGTGCTTATGTTAAGAGCGAGAGCAGGGCGAAGGGCGCAGTGGAGAAGTAAGAGTGACAAAGGGACAGACACCCTCACTCAGTTAACCGGACACCGGGGTCCGAAGCGTTGCTAGCGCTTCACGCCTAGTAACAAGAAACCGGAGGCTTTCTGGACTACAGGTCGCAGAAGGTAGCCCTAAGCGCTGATACGTAAACGGAGTCAGGGGGAACAAGGACTTTTAGCAGGGCCCTGCATAGAGGGACTCTGTTCTCACCAACCAAAAGGCTCCACCACAATGTCAGCCGGGCTTGGCAGCTATTGAGAAAAGCTGGAGATTGCAGAGTTAACTTTGCTCCATGCAAGTTTGGACTCACATACATATGAAGTAAAGGAGGCCTCTAACCTGCTCAGCGGTTATCCTGAATGTGCATTCTCCACCCCGACCAGCTTCCCGGGACCTGCCTGAAACACCTACAAGTAAAGGTATGAAAAAAAGCTGCATTGTGTGTGATTGATTTCTTAACTACACCCTGCATCATCACCATAGACTTCCAGGGACCCGTCTCACCTGTGGGAGACTTACCACCCAGCTGCTCCCATAACATCCCCTGCGAAGATCCTTATAGCAGCGCTGGTCCAATTGATCAGATACCACAGGTGGCGTCACAAACTACCTATCCTTATAATCCCCTGTAAATATCCCCCATTGCATGACCGCCAGGGCCACGGAACGAGTCCCGCTGCCAGTGACATCTCCCATAGAAATCAATGGGCTCGGCTCCGAGTACCCCATAGCCCTGGTATCCACCTCAGTGTGGTGCGTGTCATTTGCATAATGGTGGGCATAGCCACATGCGGAAAGTAAGGCCTCTTTCACACATCCGTTTTTTGCCGTCAGGTGCGATCCGGTGCTTTTTTAATAAAACGGATCCGGTTTTTTATATCGCCGGATGCGTTTTTTTGTCATTGATTATCATTAGCGGATGTCTAGGCGTTGCGTCCGTTTTTTGCCGGATCCGGCGGAAATGTACATTCCGACGGCCGAACAAAACGGTCACTGCAACGTTTTTTTTTTCTACCGCACCCGCTTGATAGCGCCTCTCTCTCTCTCCTCGGTACGGACATGCGTAACAAGCATTTACAGCTTCTAAAGTTCAGAACGGACCTGGCAAAAAACCTGATCCGTTGCATCAGTTTTTTCAAAATCAGCGCCGGATCCGTCCTTTTCGGTTTTAGACAGATTGTGCCTGTTGGCAAAAAACGGATGTGTGAAAGAGGCCTAAGCGGTTCAATGCATTCCTATGGCGGCGGAATCGCTGCGATTCCGGAAAAAGAATGAGCATGCTGCGTTTTTTTCCGCATGCAGCATGTGCACAGCATTGCAGAATCCCATAGGATATAATGAGTTGCGTTTGGTAAGCGTTTTTGCCGCGAAAAAAAGCGGCAAAAACGCTAACAATCCGCAACGTGTGCACATAGCCTTATGGCAAAATCAGAGAATATGTTATATAGTGCATGTCCTATACTTGTAAGTGCAGGTCCCACTGATGAAGGGAAAAAATAAAATACTGATCCAGCTAGAGGCGTAACTACAACAGGTGCAGGGGTTGCAATCACACTCGGGGTCTGGAACCTAGGGGGCCCCAAAAGTACTTTTAGCCAATATGAAAAGACCAATGTTATTAAAGATTTGCAATAATTGGGGGCCCCGCTGGAATTTTTTCATTGCGGCCCATGAGCGTCAAGTTACAACACTATATCTTGTGATAGCTCCCAGAAAAATAAAGCCGCTGCTCATGTGCGGCTCGCTCCATTTATTTCTGGGCAGTGCCGACTAGTGTCTTCTTCTCATACTGAATTGGCAGGAGAAAAAAAAATTGCAGCATGCTGAGTAGCAGGGTATATTGGACGGCATGCAAACTGTCAAGTCAGTGAGTGCGGGCAGAACATTGGATTGCACTCGGATGACATCTGAGTGCAGTCCGATTTTCCGCAAAGTGATAAGATGGAGAAGATAGAGAATTTTTTCCTCCATCTTCTCCTCAGTGTGCTCCGATTCTCTCGTGAGATTATTGGATCATGTTAGCCGACACTGTGATCAGAGGCATTAACTTAATCAATCCCATTATCCAACAGAGGAACTGCACAAGAGTCCACCACAGTCATTAGGTCATTTTGCTATGTCAGCAATACATATTGTTCTCAACAGACAAATCTGTTATATCCTATCTGTAATAGTTTAGTCAAACAAAAAAAAGAGGATTTGGCCGCCCACACAGAACCGACAGGAACCTAAACCCAGAGTCATCACTACATCTATATATTGGCCGGGGTCACACTTGCGGGAAACTCGCACGAGTCTCGCACCTCAATACCCGGCACTGCCGCTGGCACTCATAACGGAGCTTTCAGCTGCATAGAAATACATGCAGCCACACACTCCGGTCCCGAGTGTCGGCGGCAGTGCCGGGTATTGAGGTGCGAGACTTGTGCGAGTTTCCCGCAAGTGTGACCCCGGCCATAGTGAAATAACTGTGGTCTCCACTGCCCGGACTATTAGGTCCATTGCTAGAATGACCAGAACAATAAATATGTGACTGCAGAGCTCTGGAATCATGCACGAGCCTGTTAGGGCCCCACACATAGCGACTCACCAGCGATCCCGACAACGATATGCACTTGTCAGGATCGCTGGTGTGTCGCTACATGATCGCTGATGAGCTGCCAAACAGGCAGCGATCAGGACAGTGACTATGCGGGTAACAAGCGATGCACTTCGCTTAGTTACCCGCAGTGTACATTAGATACCAGCGCGCTGGCGCAGGGAGCTGGTAACCAAGGTAAGCAGCGGGTTTCTAAGCGCCACTCGGTGCTTATAAACCCGCTTTTTGCCTTGGTCACCAGCTCCCTGCGCCAGCGCGCTGGTATCTAACGTACACATTGGGTTTCTAGGCGATGTTTACCTTGGTTACCAGCTCCAGCTCGCTGATTGCTGGTCTCCCGCCTGTCACACGCAGCGATGCGTGCTGGCCAGCGGGAGACCAGCGATCAAAAAAAGGTCCAGGACATTCAGCAACGATCAGCGATTCACAGCAGGGGGACTGGTCGTCGCTGCGTGTCACACACTAAGCGAGATCGCTGGCTAGGTCGCCATTGCATCACAAAATCGGTGACGTTTCAGCGATCTCGCTAGTGATCTCTCTTAGTGTAACGGGGCCCTTACACAGAGCGGACATTATAGCGGAGGTGTGATAAGGTGAGGCTCAGCGGGCAATAACTGCAGAACATCCAGGTGTTGGGTGCTGGGTACCACAGTGCACAGCGTTCATCTGCAGATACGGCCGGTCTGCACTGATAGCATCACATACACCAGCACTGCACTGCCGCACCCACATCTGGGACCGCTACAGGACACATTACACTGCTGACAGACATTCTGGAGCGTCGATACTCAGGGGAGCTCACAGGTTACACTGCCTGCACCCAGCACATTACTGGATAGGACTCCGGATACTCAGGGGAGCTCACAGGTTACACTGCCTGCACCCCAGCACATTACTGGATAGGACTCCGGATACTAGGGGAGCTCACAGGTTACACTGCCTGCACCCCAGCACATTACTGGATAGGACTCCGGATACTCAGGGGAGCTCACAGGTTACACTGCCTGCACCCCAGCACATTACTGGATAGGACTCCGGATACTCAGGGGAGCTTACAGGTTACACTGCCTGCACCCCAGCACATTACTGGATAGGACTCCGGATACTTAGGGGAGCTTACAGGTTACACTGCCTGCACCCCAGCACATTACTGGATAGGACTCCGGATACTCAGGGGAGCTCACAGGTTACACTGCCTGCACCCCAGCACATTACTGGATAGGACTCCGATACTCAGGGGAGCTCACAGGTTACACTGCCTGCACCCCGCACATTACTGGATAGACTCCGGATACTCAGGACTCACAGGTTACACTGCCTGCACCCCAGCACATTACTGGATAGGACTCCGGATACTCAGGGGAGCTCACAGGTTACACTGCCTGCACCCCAGCACATTACTGGATAGGACTCCGGATACTCAGGGGAGCTCACAGGTTACACTGCCTGCACCCCAGCACATTACTGGATAGGACTCCGATACTCAGGGGAGCTCACAGGTTACACTGCCTGCACCCCAGCACATTACTGGATAGGAATCCGATACTCAGGGGAGCTCACAGGTTACACTGCCTGCACCCCAGCACATTACTGGATAGGAATCCTGATACTCAGGGGAGCTCACAGGTTACACTGCCTGCACCCCAGCACATTACTGGATAGGACTCCGGATACTCAGGGGAGCTCACAGGTTACACTGCCTGCACCCCAGCACATTACTGGATAGGACTCCGGATACTCAGGGGAGCTCACAGGTTACACTGCCTGCACCCCAGCACATTACTGGATAGGACTCCGATACTCAGGGGAGCTCACAGGTTACACTGCCTGCACCCCAGCACATTACTGGATAGGACTCCGGATACTCAGGGGAGCTCACAGGTTACACTGCCTGCACCCCAGCACATTACTGGATAGGACTCCGGATACTCAGGGGAGCTCACAGGTTACACTGCCTGCACCCCAGCACATTACTGGATGGGAAACTCCGGATACTCAGGGGAGCTCACAGGTTACACTGCCTGCACCCCAGCACATTACTGGATAGGACCTGATACTCAGGGGAGCTCACAGGTTACACTGCCTGCACCCCAGCACATTACTGGATAGGAATCCTGATACTCAGGGGAGCTCACAGGTTACACTGCCTGCACCCCAGCACATTACTGGATAGGACTCCGGATACTCAGGGGAGCTCACAGGTTACACTGCCTGCACCCCAGCACATTACTGGATAGGAATCCTGATACTCAGGGGAGCTCACAGGTTACACTGCCTGCACCCCAGCACATTACTGGATAGGACTCCGGATACTCAGGGGAGCTCACAGGTTACACTGCCTGCACCCCAGCACATTACTGGATAGGACCCCGATACTCAGGGGAGCTCACAGGTTACACTGCCTGACCCCAGCACATTACTGGATAGGACTCCGGATACTCAGGGAGCTCACAGGTTACACTGCCTGCACCCCAGCACATTACTGGATAGGACTCTGCATACTCAGGGGAGCTCACAGGTTACACTGCCTGCACCCCAGCACATTACTGGATAGGACTCCGGATACTCAAGGGAGCTCACAGGTTACACTGCCTGCACCCCAGCACATTACTGGATAGGACTCTGCATACTCAGGGGAGCTCACAGGTTACACTGCCTGTACCCCAGCATACGATGGATTGATACTCGGGAGCTACAGGTTACCTGCCTGCCCCAGCAATTACGGATAGACCTGCATATCAGGGAGCTCACAGGTTACACTGCCTGCACCCCAGCACATTACTGGATAGGACTCCGGATACTCAGGGGAGCTCACAGGTTACACTGCCTGCACCCCAGCACATTACTGGATAGGACTCCGGATACTCAGGGGAGCTCACAGGTTACACTGCCTGCACCCCAGCACATTACTGGATAGGACTCGGATACTCAGGGGAGCTCACAGGTTACACTGCTGCACCCAGGACATTATGATAGACTCCGGATACCAGGGATCACAGTCCGTGCGTATATGCAGGGATTGTATTGGGGGATTTGTTATGTGGGATCCTGCCAAGCAGAGACAATTGTGGGTTCAGGCCTGATCATACTCCAGAAACAGAGGCAGTATATCCATATACACTCATATACTCTGAGAAACACATACTGTACACTACATACTACAGACACTATTACATACACAAGAAAACCTACGCATCCATTCACACACAGGAAAGCACACCCTATACACACATACACTATACATTACATATACTCACTGCTTGCCCCATCCCAGGACCCCAGGGGCAGAGGTCAGTGCTCCATATGGGCCCCAGCACAGGAGGACACAGGGAGCTGCCGCCTCCTCTGAGTCTGCAGACAGGATCTCCCCCTCCTCCTCCTCTCGGTCCGACTGCCTCCTGTGATCCCAGGACAGCAGCTGCAGAGGAAGGAGTTATGGAGGGGACAGTGTACAGAGGCACCAGCAGGACTTGTCAGCAGCTATTCTCAGGAATGGTGGGGGCTGGGGCTCCTTCCAGCAGTGGAGGGAGCAGCACTACATCTGGAGCCAGGAGGGGGCAGCATCCATATACTGCACTACAGTGTAATTGCCACACACCAAGGAGATTTCTGGCTCCCTGCTCCTCCTGCTTTATCCCTCACTGCTGATGTCCTGATCAGCCAGAGGGTGAGGGGGAGAGAAGATGGAGGAGGAGTCAGTGCTGGAGGCGGCACCCAGCTCTGCACAGGAGCAATGCTCAGGACTTTGTGCATCAGGTCTCCTGCACTGAGCGCTCCCACTGCCGCCCAGCAGGTGGCGCCGCCTGAGGCAACAAGCTCAAGTTGCCTCATTTTAGGTGCGCCCATGTCTCTGGTCACAGACACTGTACCTGACTGCAGGAAGTCTATATCGCGGACCTGTGCTATCATGGTGCTCAGAGAACGGAGCACCAAACTTACCTTGCTGTGCGCTGCGTCTTCCCGCCAAGTCTCCTCTCTCTTTCCCGCGCCGAGGCTTTTTTATCTTAGCCACGGACAACAATGGTGACAATTATGGAGCCGGCGCAAGAGAGGTACCCCGGTCCAGTCCATCTTCTTACACATGCATTGGTGTTTGGCGCAACAAAAATCTGCACCAAATACCAGAGTCTGAGCAGGGAAAACTAATAGTAAAATATGTGCATCTTTGTTGCGTTTTTTAATGGGTTTTACTTATGTTTGTTTTTTCACATCCATTTGAAGCGGTAAAAAACGCAGCAAAAATGCTGAAAGAATTGACATGCTGCAGATTAGAAAAAATGGTTGATTGTTCAAATCTGCAAAGAAAAAAACTCATCAGCCTGTGCATGAGATTTCTTAAATCTCCTTTGCTGGTAATACAAAACACTTTTTGTTTTTCTGTGGTGAAAAACAGAGCAAAAGCGCAGGAAAAATGCAACATGTGAACAAACTCTTAAAGGGGATGTCCAGTAAATACAGATAAAGGGTATGCCACACTGAACAATATCGCTAACGGGATCGCTAAAAAACGTCACTATTTAGCGATCCGTTAGCGATGTTGTTCAGTGCGGCAGCTTCCAGCGACGAGCTTCCTGCTGTGATCTCGCTCGTCGCTGACATCGTTCCGGACCCTATTTTCTCGTCGGCGCTCCCGCTGGGTAAGTATCTAATCGCTGTGTGGCACCTTTTCTTAGCGATTTAGCGGTACTTTTGTACCGCTAAAGTCGTTAAGAAGATCGCTAACGGCGATAGCGTCGTTAACTATATCGCTAAATGTGGCCGCACTTAGCGATATAGAAACAATCCCGCTAGCGATCGCATTAGTATGCGTCTTTATCGTGATCGCTAGCGGGATTGTTTAGTGTGGCAGTACCTTAAGTCTGCAGTCACTCTATGTGACTGCAAACTTATGATTCTCCCCAGGACGTGCACTGAGCGCTACAGGGATTCACCGGTTTTAGACCGAGGACCTGAGAGTATGTATGAGTTAGGCCGGGATCACACTGACGTGTGGAATGCGAGTCTCTCACATGAATACCTGGCACTGCCGCCGGCACTCGGGACCAGAGTGTGCGGCTGCACGTATTTCTATGAGAATGAGATTCTTGTATTCCGCACACAAGTGTGACCCCGGCCTTATACATACTCCCGTCCAGTGGGTGTGGACATTTGTATTGAGCAACACCGTGCCCTTTCTAGTGATGTGCCGGTGGACATGGCCAACTAGAAGGCACGGCCTTGCTCCATACAGATGTATGGAGAACAATGCCGAACCACTGCACAGTGCGTGTGCTGAGGGAATTCATAAGTCTTCAGTCACACAGAGTGGCTGCAGGCTTACCTGTTTTGAGTGGACAACTCCTTTAATGTGCCAGTTTCTACCTGTACTACATGTACTTACTGCTCTCTACATGTCCACTATTTGCTGTATTGCTCTCTAACTGTACAGTCATGGCCAAAAGTTTTGAGAATGACACAAATATTATATTTTCAAATGATCTGCTGCCCTCTGGTTTTTATGTGTGTTTGACAGATGTTTTTATCACAGACAGAAATATAATAATTGCAAACATATGAGTAACAAAAGCTTATATTGACAGTAAAGGGTATGCCACACTGAACAATATCGCTAACGGGATCGCTAAAAAACGTCACTATTTAGCGATCCCGTTAGCGATGTTGTTCAGTGCGGCAGCTTCCAGCGACGAGCTTCCTGCTGTGATCTCGCTCGTCGCTGGAATCGTTCCGGACCCTATTTTCTCGTCGGCGCTCCCGCTGGGTAAGTATATATCGCTAGTGTGGCACCTTTTCTTAGCGATTTAGCGGTACTTTTGTACCGCTAAAGTCGTTAAGAAGATCGCTAACGGCGATAGCGTCGTTAACTATATCGCTAAATGTGGCCGCACTTAGCGATATAGAAACAATCCCGCTAGCGATCGCATTAGTATGCGTCGTTATCGTGATCGCTAGCGGGATTGTTTAGTGTGGCAGTACCTTTAGAATGAGTTAATGCAGCAAGTCAATATTTGCAGTGTTGACCCTTCTTCAGGACCTCTGCAGTTCTCCCTGGCATGCTCTCAATCAACTTCTGGACCAAATCCTGACTGATAGCAGTCCATTCTTGCACAATCAATGCTTTCATTTTGTCAGAATTTTTAGGTTTTTGTTTGTCCACCCGTCTCTTGATGATTGACCACAAGTTCTCAATGGGATTAAGATCTGGGGAGTTTCCAGGCCATGGACCCAAAATCTCTATGTTTTGTTCCCTGAACCATTTAGTTATCACCTTTGCTTTATGGCAAGGTGCTCCATCATGCTGGAAAAGGCATTGTTGATCGCCAAACTGCTCTTGGAGGGTTGGGAGAAGTTGCTCTTGGAGGACATTCTGGTACCATTCTTTATTCATGGCTGTGTTTTTAGGCAAGACTGTGAGAGAGCCGATTCCCTTGGCTGAGAAGCAACCCCACACATGATGTAAGGTTCTTTGTCTCTGTTGACATGTTCCTTGAAACTCAGTTTTCCGTCGGCCATTTTGCTTTCTGTCTTTCTGCAGCTCTTGCCCTCAGTTAATATGGAGTTTCCAGTTTTCATGTTCCCGCCCTGATTCTTCCCTCTTGCTTCTTAAGCAGCCTCAGCTGAACAATCAGTGCTCCTGAATCAAGCCTCAGTCAGTCTGTGACATTACTCCTGGAAACCTTGGACTTGTACTCCAGCTATTCCCTACTGAGGAACCTTGGAACACTTTTGGACTCTGGAAACCTGCTGTTTGGTGAATCCATGTTTGCAGAGGAATTACGGTACAGAGAAGAGATCCTGAACCTGCTTTGGAGATTTATTGTAGTGCTTGAAGTTACTCTGGCCTGCTGTGTCTCCTGTCGCTGTTCCTGCAAACTGTGTGAACTTTTCAGCATGCTTGTATGAAGTAATACAAGTCATTTCATTTCAACCTATGTCTCCTGTGTTTTCCTCGCACCCAAGCACAAGACGCTATAGGAACTGTACACTATACATGACACATGAATGGTTTCAGGATGCTTAACAGTTGGCATGAGACAAGACTGGTGGTAGCGCTCACCTTGTCTTCTCCGAATGAGGCGTTTTCACTAACTGTACTATATGTACTGTGCTGCCCTCTACATGTCCACCATTTGTTGTATTGCTCACTAACTGTACTATATGTACTGTACTGTCTTTTACATGTCCACCATTTGTTGTATTGCTCACTAACTGTACTATATGTACTGTACTGTCTTTTACATGTCCACCATTTGCTGTATTGCTCACTAACTATACTATATGTACTGTACTGTCCTCTACATGTCCACCATTTGTTGTATTGCTCACTAACTGTACTATATGTATTGTGCTGTTTTCTATCTGCCTTTTATTACATGAGCTTTAGGCCTCTTTCACACATCCGTTTTTTTGTATCAGGCATGATCCGTCGAACACCTGAAGGGACGGATCCGGCACTGAAATAAAAAAAACTGATGCAATGGATCCGTTTTTTTGCTGGATCCGACCTGAACTTTTGAACCCAGAAAAAGAGGGTTTCGGATGCCCAGAGACACTGGAAATATGTAGTAGTAGTAGTAGACCTTGATTTCCAGAAACCGGATCAGACTTTTGACGGATTGCACAAAAGTCTGATCCGGTTCCATTGACTTCTATTGTTTCCGGCCGTCTGATGCGCCGCTTCAGGCACTATCAGACGGCTCTGGCAAAAAAAAAAACGTTACATGCTCTGTTTTGTACGGCCGCCGGAATGTACATTTCCGCCGGATCCGGACAAAAACAGATATAACGCAATGACATCAGGCACGATCCGGCGCTAATGAAAGTCAATGGTAAAAAAACGCATCCGGTACCGGATCCGTTTTTTTACCAACACGCCGGATCATGCCTGATACAAAAAGACGGATGTGTGAAAGAGGCCTTACTGAATTGACACAGCAAAAAAGGGCAGCAGCATTTACCTGCCCAGGTCTCAGAACTAATGTACTATAAATATGCAGCAAACCCATATGGTAAGGATGACGGCAACACACGTTTTACACTTTATTTTCAGGGTGCAGCTGGGCCCAACATTGTTTGCCTTGTAAACTAGGGTGTCTGTCTTCATGGGGTGCACTTAGTGCTGGGCAGCCCTTCTAATGTAATAGTATTGGGCGTCACTAATCAGCTGTAAGCCAAACACTGTGCATTACCTGTGTGTATGACTAGCAAACAATGCAAGCCACTTTTGTGCAATTTAATACTAAGCAATCTCCCCCTCCATGAACTGTCAGGCTGTGAGTGGTTGTTTCATCAGCATTTTGCACCTGTGTTGCCTCCATCTTTACCATATGGTTTTGCTGTATTAGTTCTGAGACCTGGACAGGTAAAAACTGATGCCATTTTTTGCTGTGATAATTCTTGAATTTTTTGAGGATTTTTTTATTCCTCTTTTTGTGGCTTCAGCTTTTAATTTTTATGCTCTTTACTGGTGCTTCATGTACTGTATTGCTCTTTATCTGTACTATATGTGCGCCACTGGTCGTTACTTGTAGTACATGTGTGTGGCCCAGCTATGTCAGGCACACATAATCCAGGAGAATGCACAGGAAGGTAATCGAAAAGCTTGATATCCATTCACGTCACTCACACTTTCAGACACACCCACTAGGGGTATAAAAGGTAGTGACACGTAGCAATAGTCAGTCTGTTTCCTGTCTTCGGACAGATCAGTTGATTTCAAGCCTTGGGAGACTCAGGAGTGAGTCATCCCCCAGATAGTTTCCTGTCTTAGGACAGTGCAGTTCAGTGTCAGTTCAGTCTGGACTTGGAGGATACTGAGAGCTGTTCAGTGAGCTCTGGAGAAAGCTGGCATTCACATCAAAGCTACAAGTGCTTATGTTAAGAGCGAGAGCAGGGCGAAGGGCACAGTGGAGAAGATAGATGCTAGTGCACCAGGTACCAGATTACCTGCACTAATTCACCGGACACCGGGGTCCGAAGCGTTGCTAGCGCTTCACGCCTAGTAACAAGATAACCGGAGGCTTTCTGGACTACAGGTCGCAGAAGGTAGCCCTAAGCGCTGATACGTAAACGGAGTCAGGGAGAACAGGACGGGCAAGGCCTGATCAGCCCCAACGACTTAGTTCTTACCAACATCTGGAAATCAGAGACATAGAAGGCTCCACCACAATGTCGGCCGGGCGTTGCAGCTATTGATTAAGCTGGAGATTGCAGAGTTAACTTCGCTTCATGCAAGTTTGGACTCACATACATTCGAAGTAAAGGAGGCCTCTAACCTGCTCAGCGGTGATCCTGAATGTGCATTCTCCACCCCGACCAGCTCCCCGGGACCTGCCTGAAACATCTGCAAGTAAAGGTATGGAAAGAGATTGCCTTGTGTGCGACTGTTTCATTTACTACACCCTGCATCACCATAGACTTCCAGGGACCGGTCTCACCTGTGGGAGACCTACCATCTAGCTGCCCCATAACATCCCCTGTGAAGATCCATATAGCAGCGCTGGTCCAATTGATCAGATACCACGGGTGGCGTCACGAACTATCTAATCTACAATTCCCCTGTAAATACCCCCCGTTGTATGAGCGCCCAGGGCCACGGACCGAGTCCTGCTGCCAGTGACAAATCCCATAGACTTTCATGGGCTCGGTGCCGAGTACCCCATAGCCCTGGTACTAAGTGCGACTCATCTTTGGCGTCACGAACAGGATGCGAAACTTGCAAAATTTGTGAGCCCTGTGTGCCTATTGAACTGTTTTATGCGAAAAAGACTGTTTGCTGTTTGTCACTTTTGGCGCCAAATACCGCCATTTTACCGCCATATTCGCGCCCTGAGGCGCTGGTGAAGAAGGTGGGCGTGCATTCGTGGGCGTGTACCCCCCCTGTGGCGCGAAAGTTATGGCCGCCATCTCAAAATGCTACTATAATGTGAGTTCTTACCCCACTGCAAGGAAGATCCGCCTTCTCTTCCTCCTCTATGTCATGGAGAAGGTGGATGCGGTGCTGGAAGATGTGGCCCGCCACCGCAAAGAAGTGGAGGAGATGGAGAAAAGCTGGCGTGCCCTGAAACAGCGGCTGCTGTGGGACGCAACACTCTCCCCTCCAGGAGCGCAACCATTACCTGTGGCACCAGTGCCAGCGGCTGATGAGAAACCGGAGGCCGCCTCCAAAAGTGCTGATCCCGACTCCACCGATGAAGCGGCGGGAGAGAAGGAGGCTGAGGAGGCCCTGCCCGTTCCGGAGTACCAGCCAGGCCTGGAGGTCGCAGCGGAATGCCGATCCCCGGTAGGGACACCGGAGGAGACCCAACTGTCAGCGATAGAAAATGACTGGGAGCAGCGACAGCAGCAGGTTAGTGCGTTCCCAACTGAGCCCCTGCGCGCACCTGCGTCCTACTCGGAATCGCAAGTCCCAGCAGCATCATCTTTGGCGTCCGCACCAGGCCGTGCCCCGGCATCGCCCCCTGCGTACTCATCGCAATCTGCATCGCAACCTGCATCGCAACCTGCATCACAATCTGCATCACAAACTGCATCGCAAACCGCATCGCAAGTGACTGCGGCATCTTCAGCAACGCCACTTGCATCATACCTAAAAGAAGTACCCGGTGGGACCACAGTGAGAACTGTCGCTACCCAGACCTACATAGAAGGACACGATCTGCTGGTAATGGGAACCCAAGGGCATCGTGTTATTCTGTCCCCAGGGATGGAAAAGGTCAACGTCGCCACTACTAAGAAAGAAGTAAAAGACCAGTAGGACCCAGACAGGGGTTTACTGCACCTGAACGTGTATAAAGTTTGATGAAGAAGTTTTATTAAAGAGGAATCTGCACTTTATTAAGAATGTTTGATAACGTTTATATGCATAATGAGTATAGAATACCCCAGTTGGGTAAAGCTAAAGAGTTAAAGTATAATGTGAATACTTGAAATATATATATATTATGTGTCTTTTATTATGCATGGACTGCGTGGCTGTGGACTGTGCCAGCCCAAGAACTTGTATTGTAAATAGTTCGCACTTCGGTGTACTATCTTGGTTTTATACAAAGCCTTGAGCTACCTCTGAAGAAAAACCCGTATGGTGTGGCCTAGAGTGAGGTCTGCAGCAATGAAGTCCTGCAGCCCACCCAGGACCCACGTGGGAGGTTTTTGGTGCGGGTCCTCCACAAGAATATTGTCTAGTATTTATGGAAATGTTTTGATGCTTTAATACTTTTGTATTTTTTCTAATGTACAAATTGTAACGTTAAAGAATCCTCACCTCCCGGATGGGATGAGTTAAATGTTTATGTTAAACGCAAAACAAAAATGTTTTCTTTTTCTCTTTTACAGCCCGGGAGTGCTGTGTTTAACCAAGGGGGGATGTGTGGCCCAGCTATGTCAGGCACACATAATCCAGGAGAATGCACAGGAAGGTAATCGAAAAGCTTGATATCCATTCACGTCACTCACACTTTCAGACACACCCACTAGGGGTATAAAAGGTAGTGACACGTAGCAATAGTCAGTCTGTTTCCTGTCTTCGGACAGATCAGTTGATTTCAAGCCTTGGGAGACTCAGGAGTGAGTCATCCCCAGATAGTTTCCTGTCTTAGGACAGTGCAGTTCAGTGTCAGTTCAGTCTGGACTTGGAGGATACTGAGAGCTGTTCAGTGAGCTCTGGAGAAAGCTGGCATTCACATCAAAGCTACAAGTGCTTATGTTAAGAGCGAGAGCAGGGCGAAGGGCACAGTGGAGAAGATAGATGCTAGTGCACCAGGTACCAGATTACCTGCACTAATTCACCGGACACCGGGGTCCGAAGCGTTGCTAGCGCTTCACGCCTAGTAACAAGATAACCGGAGGCTTTCTGGACTACAGGTCGCAGAAGGTAGCCCTAAGCGCTGATACGTAAACGGAGTCAGGGAGAACAGGACGGGCAAGGCCTGATCAGCCCCAACGACTTAGTTCTTACCAACATCTGGAAATCAGAGACATAGAAGGCTCCACCACAATGTCGGCCGGGCGTTGCAGCTATTGAGTAAGCTGGAGATTGCAGAGTTAACTTCGCTTCATGCAAGTTTGGACTCACATACATTCGAAGTAAAGGAGGCCTCTAACCTGCTCAGCGGTGATCCTGAATGTGCATTCTCCACCCCGACCAGCTCCCCGGGACCTGCCTGAAACATCTGCAAGTAAAGGTATGGAAAGAGATTGCCTTGTGTGAGACTGTTTCATTTACTACACCCTGCATCACCATAGACTTCCAGGGACCGGTCTCACCTGTGGGAGACCTACCATCTAGCTGCCCCATAACATCCCCTGTGAAGATCCATATAGCAGCGCTGGTCCAATTGATCAGATACCACGGGTGGCGTCACGAACTATCTAATCTACAATTCCCCTGTAAATACCCCCCGTTGTATGAGCGCCCAGGGCCACGGACCGAGTCCTGCTGCCAGTGACAAATCCCATAGACTTTCATGGGCTCGGTGCCGAGTACCCCATAGCCCTGGTACTAAGTGCGACTCACATGTACCGTACAGTTCTTATACATCGTGCACATAGTGCTCTTTACCTGTACTGCATGTGCTGTACTCTTTGCGATCTGTACTATGTGTGCCGCACTGCTCTATACCTGCACTATATGTACTGTACTATTGTACATCTATACAAAATGTACTGTACTGTTTGCTACCTGTACTACATGTACTGTACTGAGCTGTACCTGTATTACCTCCACTGTAATGCTCTCTGTCTCTATGTGCTGTATTGCCTTCTACCTGTACTTAAAGGTGTCAAGGTGTCGCTCCTTCGTGGCAGCTCCGGACTCTGGTCTGCTGCTGTACTTTCAGGTGTATGATGTGGTCAGAAGACTTGCAGTCCCCTGCCCTCCAGATTTAGCTGCCAGGTCTATTGTACCCATGCAGCCATGGACTCCGGTGTCCAGTTCTAGCACTGAGCTCTGGGATGAACCTCCAGGCCAGAATTAATAGGGAAGCTCCCTGAAACCGGGTTTAGAGCTCCCCTCTGGTCTGGAGTTAGGAAAAGTGTTGCATGTTGGTATTAGCTGGCCAGGGGATCCCTCCTTGCTTTCTGTGAGGGAGGCAATGCCACTGTGGCAATCGGACTACTGGGGTGCCACATGTGGAATCCATTTTTTCACGGACGCCACATGTACCCATTACTGTACAATCTATGGTGCTGCACAAATGTCCATGTTGGCACGGACCGTATGTCTGTGCAAACCACACAGACATGTCCATTTTTTACCAGCAGCACAAATTGCAATACAAGCATATGGGTCTGTGTAAAACATGTACAGCACACGGATTACATCCTTGCCTCATCTGTATGCTGTACGTGTTTAAGGCCTCTTTCACACATCCGGCGGGCGCCTTGCGGCGCCCCCGGCATTTTGCCGCAGCGCCGCATCAGAAAACCTGATGCGCCGCCGGCGGCCGCATGCGGTTTTTTGCCGGATGGTTTCTGATGCCCGGAGACATCAGAAACCATCCGGCAAAAACAAAAAACGTTACATGCTGCGTTTTGTCCGGCCACCGCAATGTACATTTGCGCCGCATCCGGACAAAACCGCATGCAACGCACTGACATGCGGCGCCATCCGGCGCTAATGCATGTCAATGCGAAAAAAGCCGCATGCGGCGCATCAGGTTTTCTGATGCGGCGCTGCGGCAAAATGCCGCGGGCGCCGCAAGGCGCCCGCCGGATGTGTGAAAGAGGCCTAACATTGCAAAGTACAGGAGAAGCTTTGGAATTGATTTTTCTTTTGCCATCTTGGAAAAAAATGAGTGGCACAAATGAGCATTTTCAGTTCTTTAAAACATATCAAATGTTTAGAAATTCTACTGTTCCTAATAATTTGGAACAGTGCATTTTGAGTTTTTATTCATTTTGGAGATTATACTGTTATTATAGGGAGGTTTCTTCAATAAAATTTGATGTATACTCTAACGGGTGATTATTATTGCATAATAATTTGGAACATGGTGTACAGGGCCTCAACATCTATACTTCCCAGTGGTACCCCAGGGTCCACAGTTAATCCCTCCAGTCTACGTAGAAGATCAGGTGTATCATGAACAAAAGACTGAAGGGAGATGACAAAAAGTTTGAGGACCTTGTCAAGGTAGATTGCACATCACATTGCCTATTCCAGACATGATGGGTCTCCCCTTTAAGGGGGAGAGACCCTTGTGTAACTTTGGTAGGCAATAAAATGTGGCAACTAGTGTCTTTGGTAACAAAAAGTCATATTCAGTTTTATCGATGACTCCAACAGATAAACCTTGATCGAGAGTTTCACACATAGTTTGGTGTTGTGTTATATCCAGGACAACAACATTGCCACCCTTATCACTGGGTTTAATGACTATGCTGTTGACCTGTTCAAGCTGATGGATCAAATTCATCTCTGTCCTAGTACAGTTGTATTTCTTAAATGATTTTTCTCTTTTAGAGATCTCAGATCATGTACAACCAAGTTTTCAAAGACATCTATAGCAGAGACATCTCCCATAGGGGGTGGCATTTTAGAACTCTTATTTCTGAGACCCGTGAATGGGCCTTTTCCCACAGTGTTGGAATTAGTCTCACCAATACTGTCCAACAACCTAACATCAGACAACAGTATAATGGAATTCCCATATCACAGCAGGTACGGTAATCCTTTTCCAGGTTTATGAGCCGGATGTGCAGCTGCCATGATGGAAACGTGTGCGGCAAGAAATAATGGCGTTCTGGGCATTTTTTCACATGTATAGGTGAGTTATTCTGATTGGAGATTTCTATCAGGTGTGTTTTTTTCTGGCCAATTAAGAAAGCTCTATAAATACACCTGTTCTGAGCATGGTCATTTGTACGAGATATGCTAGGGAGTGAATTTCCCTTTTCCCTTTAATATTTATATGCCTGTGATGTGCTGAAAGGTCCCCTGAAGAGTCACAGGAGTGACAAAACGCGTCGGGATGCACAGGGACAAGTAGGGCTATTTACATTTAAAGGGTCAGATGTGGACTGCCCTTGTAAAGGCGGGAGTCTTGGGGCTTAGGGTAACGTTAGCCTTTACAGGGCTTAATAGGTACAGTATGCTCCACTCCCTTTCATGGATTTATGCTGTATTGGACTGAGAAAATGACAGCTGAATCCATCTCTATTTATGGGTTTTTTGTAGAACTGTATATAATATTTTCTCACCTATTATACATGTCCACACATGAACTGTGATTACATTGTTTCATATCGAGTAGAGGAATATTGCTGAACTACGTCTAATTCCCTATGCTTATTTTTTTATTGCAGATAGTCATTTATGTGAATTTAGTCTTAGTGTATTTGGAACTGGGATTAGTTGTATTGTATGTACTATTGAGCAAGAGATCTAATGATTAATTTATATAGATATCCTTGTGGTTAGTTCACAGCACAGTTAGTCAAGAAGTGTGATTTTAAAATATGCACTGTCCAGTATGCCAGGTAACCAGTCCCCAGCCACACTTTCGGAGTCCTTTGGTGCCTTTACCAATTATAGAGGTACCTTTCGAAAGAGTGGCAATGGATCTGGTTGGTCCTGTCAATGAGTCAGCAAGGGACACCAACACATCCTTGTAATTCTAGATTATGCTACCCGGTATCCTGAGGCTGTTCCGCTGCAACGACACACATCAGCTAAGCTCATATTAAAAGAACTCATGGGTATGTTTTCTTGGGTGGAGATTCCTCAAGAGATTTTAACAGACCAGGGAACCCTTTTTATGTCAAAAATTATGAAGGAACTCTGCCGCTTGTTAAATGTTAAACAATTGCGCACATCAGTCTATCATCCCCAAACAGATGGTCTGTTAGAAAGATTCAATAAGACGCTAAAGAGCATGTTAAGAAAAGTCATTTCTAAGGATGGGAAGGATTGGCATCTCTTTTACTGCCATATTTATTGTTTGCAGTGTGGGAGGTGCCCCAGGCATCTACGGGGTTCTCGCCCTTTGAACTATTGTGTGACAGACATCCCCGGGGCTTACTTGATATAGCCAAGGAGGCCTGGGAGAACCAACCAACCCCCCACAAGAGTGTGATAGAACATGTTGCAAAAATGCAAGAAAGAATGGAGACAGTCCTAGCATTAGTCCGGGAACATATGGAGGCAGCACAACGGTCGCAGAGTCGGGTCTATAACCAGGAGGCTCGGGTAAGAACCTTTAGTCCTGGGATGGGGTGTTGGTACTTGTGCCTACAGTAGATAGCAAATTTCTTTCAAGGTGGCAGGGGCACTATGAGATTATGGAAAAGGTGGGGCCAGAAGACTACAAGCTACACCAACCAGGACGTAGGAAGCCAGAACAGGTTTACCACATTAATTTGCTTAAACCATGGAAAGATAGAGACCACCTTGGGGAGGATAGTCCGCTGCCTGCATTTCATATGGAGAGGGCTCCAGTACCTCTGGGGGTGTCAGGAGAAACCGTCTACATAGTCAAAATAGCAGATACTTTGTCTTCTATACCGTTTCAGGAGGTCCGGGAGTTTGTTAGCGTTTTCTCTGAGCTTCCTAGATGCACCTCCATTGTCATGGAGCCTGTCACGATAGGACTGGCGAGTAAACTGGGACCAGGGGCACCTTTTCTGGCCCTAATACTAGGGGGCACCCTAACTCGCCCTGTTCCCCGGGATACCTCAGATGGCGAGGATGCCGGGGCCTTCGCCCTTGCCATGTTTCCTAGCTTTAGCCCTGCGTCGGTCCCCTTCGCACACCTGGGAAGAGAGGCGCTACCATGTACCATAGTACACCAACCCGACAGACAGGGGAACAAGACAAGGGTAAAATAAAATTCCACTCACACAAAATACTCTCACAAACAACAGAGGTATACACCAGGGTGTGAAGGAAGGGGGAAGGAAATAAAGCAGATAAGGATGAGGAATTTCCAAGCGTACGAACCAAGCAACAGTCACACAATAAACTCCTCCAGCTCTCCAAACACCAGCTTCTCCCTCTCCAGATCTTTGCAGCAAGTGCTAACTCAGACAAGGACCTGGCCAGCAGACCTAGCTTTTATAGGAGAGAGGAGTGGTTAACCAAGCACAGCTGAAAGCAGGGATTTCCACATGGCCAATTAACCCCTGTCCTGCTAAAAGAAAGCAAACACTTTTAATACACCAGAGAAGTGCTTCTCAGTGGCGAAGCAGGAGCCATCAGACTCTGCGGTCTCCTGGCTCTGTTCTGTCGCGGTAATCCTGTGACAGAGCCACAGGCCAAAGTCCAACTAAAGCCGTATTGGGTGCCTGAGGCCCGGAGACAAGCCATCTCGGAGGAGGTAAAAACTATGCTGCAGTTAGGGGTCATTGAAAAGTCCCAAAGTGAGTGGGCCCGCCCAATAGTCATAATATCCAAGCCTGATGGGACTCTAAGATTCTGTAATGACTTTAGAAAACTTAATGAAATTTCAAAATTTGACGCCTATCCCATGCCCCAGGTCGATGAATTGATAGAGCGGTTTGGGCAGGCCCGATATTTTTCAACTCTTGACCTCACAAAAGGATATTGGCAGGTGCCCCTAGCAGAGGCGGCTAAGGAAAAAATGGCCTTTGTAACACCCGAAGGACTGTTCCAGTATAAAGTATTACCCTTCGGGTTGCATGGCATGCCAGCGACGTTCCAGCGGTTAATGGATATTGTTCTCCGTCCCCAGTGCTGTTATGCCTTAGCCTATCTGGATGATATTGTTGTACACAGTGCAGACTGGGAAAGTCACTCACCAAAGGTACAGGCGGTGATAGATTCTCTGCGACAAGCAGGGCTAACCGCCAATCCAAAGAAGTGTTCCATAGGACTGGAGGAAGCTCAATACTTGGGTTATGTCATTGGGAGAGGAGTCATCAAACCCCAAATAAACAAAGTGGAGGCAATTCAGACCTGGTCCCGTCCCCTCACAACAAAGCAGGAAAAAGCCTTTTTAGGTGTAGTGGGATATTACAGGTGGTTTATTTCCAACTTTGCAACCTTGTCCGTGCCATTAACAGACTGCTTGAAAGGGAGGAAGTCTGTGATGGTCCGCTGGAATGATCAGATAGAGGAGGCCTTTGTAAAGTTAAAATCGGTACTGTGTGGTGCACCAGCTCTGGTTACACCGGATTTCAAAAGAGAGTTCATAGTGCAGACTGATGCCTCTGAGAATGATCTTGGTGCCGTGCTGTCTCAAGAGGTTAACGGGGAAGAGCATCCCATTAGTTTCCTGAGCCGGAAGCTTACCCCAGCCGAAACCTGGTACAGTATTGTGAAGAGAGAGTGCCTGGCCATTAAGTGGGCACTTAAATCATTGTGCTATTATTTGCTGGGAAGAAGATTTTGTTTGGTGACAGATCATTCCCCTCTTACATGGATGAGTCAAGCTAAGGAGAGGAATGCGCGAGTCACCAGGTGGTTTCTGTCTCTACAAAATTTCAAATTGTCAGTAGCAAATCGGGCAGGCAGGCTACAGGGGAACGCAGATGCCCTGTCTAGAGATCACTGTATGTCTTGTGTCCACTCCCCTAGGGTTGAACAAAGGGGGGAGGCATGCGGTGCAGCAAAGTGTGTAGTGCTGGATGGAAAATATATTTCTCCCAGTAGTATAAAGTTTGGCTGGGATTTTCCTAAAGTGGAGGACCTGTAATGATGTCACGATCATATGATCAGCCCATGTAATGTGCACCTCACCTGTGGGTGGGTTATGGGCTATGTAATGGAGATTGTTTTTGGCACATGAGGAGTTGTGGTGCAACATATGAGGAACTGGCTGAAGTTAGCCTGAATTGGTTTTGTTGGACTACCCGTGCTGCAAAGCTTTAGCAGCAAGACTCAAACAACCCTGGGAATGGCACCTAGCAGACGCCGCTGACCGGGCAGCCGCTTAGTTAAGCCCGTCCTGTGCAAGGGTGAGTCTGAGACCAGTGGTTCTCCAAGCTAGAGTATATTTGTGTTTTTCTTTATTTTCTGTTAAACCTGCTGTTTAAAGTGACATTAAACCACTGAAGTTGGACTCTAAAGGTACCGCCACACTTAGCGATCTCGTTAGCGATCACGATAACGACGCAATCGTTGGTGTGATCTCTTTTAGGTCGCTAGTAGCTGCCAAACAGGAGATCTCATAAACGACTCATCAGCGGTCAGCGATCTCTTTAACGACTTTGGCGGTCGTTAGGATCTGTCATTAGCATGTACTGAGCGCTTCTGATTCATAGGAATTTCCAGCATCGCTCCTGCTCTCTGCGTCCTGCTAGCCTGCTTTGCAACTTCTGCGATCCTCTCTGTGACGCAAAGAGAACTTACAGATATTGCGATCCACTCCGTGACGCAAACAGTCATGCGTCACAAACGAGGTCGTTCGCAAAAGGTGCCAAACACAGCGATTCAGGCTCACCAGCGGGGCGCC
>JARQOD010000006.1:33166951-33221083 GCA_033576555.1 Oophaga sylvatica
TTTTCTTGGGCCCGGGCGAAAGAGTCTCATAAGGCCTGTTTAACACTTATCACAATTCATTATGCACAGATACGGCAGAGAAATATAGGTATAGTACTATGCCAAAGATTTCACTTACTTCATACATTACATGAGTAATATCTATTGTAAATTCTACAATAGCTCAAAAGACAAACAGTATAGTCATCCATACAGTATTATGGGCACCACATAGTGCTCCATACAGAATAATGAGCTCCATATATTGCTCCATACAGTATTATGGGCACCACATAGTGCTCCATACAGAATAATGAGCCCCATATATTGCTCCATACAGTATAATGAGCTCAATATATTGCTTCATACACAATTATGGGCACCACATAGATCTCCATACAGAATAATGAGTCCCATATAATGCTCCATATATAATGGGCCCCACATATGAGGCTCCAGTGTATGATGGGTCCCATATATGATGCTCCAGTGTATGATGGGTCCCATATATGATACTCCAGTGTATGATGGGTCCCATATATGATACTCCAGTGTATGATGGGCCCCATATGATGGTCTCCATATATTGCACCAAACATAAAAAAAATGAACTACTCACCTCTCCTCGCTGGCAGCTGCTCTGCTCGAGGCACCAGACCCTGGTACTGGCAGAGGCACCGGGCTCCATAGCATGCCGGTGTCCCTGACTGTGAGTGGGCCCCCCACCTGCTCAGGGCCCGGCACTTGTCCGGGTGCTCCGGGTGCTGATGCCGGCCCTGGGTACCATGCATACCAGGATTGGGGATGAGGGGAACATGCATACCATAATTGGGGGTGAGGGGTACCATGCATCCTACAATAGGGATGAGGGGGGACCATGCATACCAGGATTGGGGGGTGAGGGCAACATGCATACCGGGATTGGGGGGTGAGGGAGCCATGCATACCAGGATTGGGGGGTGAGGGCACTATGCATACCAAGATTAGGGGGTGAGGGCACCATGCATACCGGGATTGGGGTGTGTGGGGCCAATGCATTCCAGGATTGGGGGGAGGGGACCATGCATACAGGGATTGGGGGGTGAGGAGACCATGCATACCAGGATTGGGGGGAGGGGACCATGCATACCTGGATTGGGGGTGAGGGGACCATGCATTCCAGGATTGGGGAGGAGACCATGCATACCAGGATTGGTGGGTGTGGGGACCATGCATACCAGGATTAGGGGGTGAGGGCACCGTGCATACTGGGATTGGGGGATGAGGGGACCATGCATTCCAGGATTGGGGCGGAGGGGACCATGCATACCAGGATTGGGGGTGAGGGGACCATGCATACCAGGATTGGGGGGTAAGGGTACCATGCATACCAGGATTGGGGGGTGAGGACACCATGTATACCAGGATTGGAGGGGAGGGGACCATGCATTCCAGGATTGGGGGAGGGGACCATGCATACCAGTATTGGGGATGAGGGGACCATGCATACCAGAATTGGGGGGTGTGGGGGTACCATACATCCTATGATAGGGATGAGGGGGGACCATGCATACCATTATTGGGGGATGAGGGGACCATGCATACCAGGATTGGGGGGAGGGGACCATGCATACCAGGATTGGGGGGTGAGGGGACCATGCATACCAGGATTTGAAGGTGAGGGCACCATGCATACCGGGATTGGGGGTGAGGGGACCATGCATTCCAGGATTGGGGGGAGGGGACCATGCATACCAGGATTGGGGTGGTGGGGACCATGCAAACCAGGATTGGGGTGAGGGGACCATACATTCCAGGATTGGGGGAGGGGACCATGCGTACCAGGATTGGGGGGTGAGAAGACCATGCATTCCAGGATTGAGGGGTGAGGGGACCATGCATTCCAGGATTGGGGGTGAGGGGACCATGCATTCCAGGATTGGGGTGGTGGGGACCATACATTCCAGGACTGGGGGAAGGGACCATGCATACCAGGATTGGGGGTGAGGGGACCATGCATTCCAGGATTGGGGGTGAGGGGACCATGCATACCAGGATAGGGGGGGTGAGGGAACCATGAATACCAGGATATGGATGAGCAGGTACCATGCTTACTAGGATAGGATGAGGGGGCAACATTCATACCAGGATTGGGGGGTGAGGGACCATGCATACCAGAATAAGGAATGGGGTGCCATGCATACCAGGATTGGGTGGGGATGAGGGGACCATGCATACCAGGACAGGAGGGGGCATCACATACCAGGGAGACCATTTACCAATAAAAATGCTTGCCACCCGGGCGTAGAACAGGTTCATAGCTAGTAATTCTATATATATAGATAATCTTTTAAGTAGTAGGAGGGGGTCGGATGGAGAGAGGGCCCCTGATGTTTTAGTACCCTAGCAACGCACCTGGTCACTAGCATTCCCTGATGATGTCCTGTTTCGAGTGTGTTATTGAGAAATCATGACAGCTTTAGTAGCCATCACCACCACCACACAGCAGACTCAATGCCAAAATTGTTACAACAGTGCCAAGTGGAAGGTGAGTATCTTTTATTTTTACTTTTCATAAGGGAAACTCCATTTAAAAATGGTTGTCTAGGTAGTGGATAACCCCTTTAAAATAATAAAACTAGGGAAAAAATGGTGCAGTTCTAATTATGAATTGTGCCCCTTGTTTTTCCTCCCTCTTCTAACCTATGTAATTTTAGTGTGTGATAGTACCTTAACTTTTAGATAACTGGCCTGATGACTACTAGTTGTCATTGACTCAGCCTTGTCATTCACTCTCTATAGACAAATCACTTGTATGCTTATGTCACCTGCACCACAAAAATATCTCCAGAATCCAATGTTTTCTTACAGTGGAAATGGCAAAACCTTATTGTAACTTACTACTAACTGGTCTTATCCTCACTAAACTATCCCTTCTCCACAAACTATCTCTTCTCTATTCTGAAATTGTAGCCAGGCTCATATTTCTGTCCAGCAGCTACACTGATAACTCCGCTCTGTGCCAGTCACTGCACTGTTTGTCCTTCCTCTACAGCAGCAGTCCCGACTCCCCAACTATTCTTACTTTTAGAGCCACATTCATCTCTGAGAGATGTCATGAGCCACATTCAGCCCAAACTGCTCCTCCCACTTCAGTAGTGGCACTCAGAGCCCACCATTACCGGAATAACAATAGGGAAAGCTTTTCCACAGAAAGCACAATAAAACAGTGTGCCCATATAGGCAGAAAAATTACATCCAAGGGTTCCAACTTTACACTATATTTGTTTTTCTCATATCAAGCACTCCCAACACACTATTGCATCCAGCTTCAAGCAACCTTCTAACTAACAGTATCATTTTATCTCCAACTCATTATATTTATTTCTCTCCTCCTTGCCTCATGTAAGTATAAGCACATCTACTGTATATCTTCGCTTTTGTTTTGGGCAATTTATAAAAGCCTCCATCTGGAGACCTTCTTTTCATAGTTAGATGCTAGACCAGGTGCTAATGCAGCCATGAGCCTCACATTTTGGGGCCACGAGCCTCATGAGGCTCCCAAGCCACAGATTTGGGATGCCTGCTGTGCAAAATACAACATAACCTTATTACTTTTACCCACAAGACACTCTACAGCATCAACTTACATCTCCTCCCTCATCGTTGTCTACTACCTTATTCATGCTCTTCATTCTACTAATGACCTAAAACTAACATCTTCTATTTGAAAACTTTGCATTTGTGTCTACAAGACATTTCTTGTGCTGCACTAGTTCACTGGAATGAACTACCCTAGTCAATCAAGTTATTTCCCAATGTAACGGTTCTAAATGTGACCTAAAAAACATATTTTTAGGTAGGCCTATAAACATTACTAATTTTCTCTTCTACATTACCCTCGTTTGCATTTTTCTTCCAGCTTGGTTGCTTCTTTAAATAGTTTCACCCACACTCCATGCACTCGGTAACACTTAATGTTTGGACATAAATACACACGTGGTCAAAATTGTTGGTACCCCTCGTTTAATGACAGAAAAACCCACAATGGTCACAGAAATAACTTGAATCACACAAAAGTAATAATAAATAAAAAATCTATGAAAATGAATAAATGAAAGTCAGACATTGCTTTTCAACCATGCTTCCACAGAATTAAAAAGAAAATAAAACTCATGAAATAGGCCCGAACAGAAATGAAGGTACCCTGAAAATAATGTGACAAAAGGGTCATGTGAAAGCAAGGTGTGTCCACTAATTAGTATCACAGGTGTCTACAATCTTGGAATCAGTGAGTGGCCTGTATAGAGGGCTACAGATACTGACTGTGCTGTTTGGTGACATGGAGTGTTTCACACTCAGCATGGACCAGAGGAAGCGAAGGAAAGAGTTGTCTCAGGAGATTGAAAAGAAAATTATAGACAAACATGTTAAAGGTAAAAGTTATAAGACCATCTCCAAGCAGCTCGATGTCCCTGTGACTACAGTTGCACATATTATTCAGAAATAGAAGATCCATGGGACTGTAGCCAACCTCCCTGGACGTGGCCGCAGGAGGAAAAATGATGACAAGTCAAAGAGAAGAATAATACTAATGGTAACAAAAGAGCCCAGAAAAACTTCTAAACAGATTAAAGGTGAACGTCAAGCTCAAGGAACATCAGTGTCAGATCCCACCATCAGTCATTATATGAGCCAAAGTGGACTTCATAGGAGACGACCAAGGAGGACACCATTGTTGAAATAAAATCATAAAAAAAGCCAGACTGGATTTTGCCAAATTACATGTTGACAATCCACAAAGCTTCTGGGAGAATGTCCTATGGACAGATGAGACAAAAATGGAACTTTTTGGCAAAGCACATCAGCTCTATGTTCACAGATGGACAAATGAAGCATATCAAGAAAAGAACACTGTCCCTACTGTGAAACATGGAGGAGGCTCTGTCATGTTCTGTGGCTGCTTTGCTGCATCTGGCGCAGGGTGTCTAGAATCTGTGCAGGGTACAATAAAATCTCAAGACTATCAAGGGATTTTAGAGAGAAATGTGCTGCCCAGTGTCAGAAAGCTTGGTCTCAGTCGCAGGTCATGGGTCTTGCAACAGGATAATGACCCAAAACACACAGCTAAAAACACCCCAAGAATGACTAAGAGGAAAACATTGGACTATTCTGAAGTGGTCTTCTATGAGCCCTGACCTAAATCCTATTGAGCATATTTGGAAAGAGCTGAAACATGCCATCTGGAAAAGGCAACCTTCAAACACGAGACAACTGGAGCAGTTTGCTCTTGAGGAGTGGGCCAAAATACCTGTCGAGAGGTGAAGAAGTCTCATTGACAGTTACAGGAATCGTTTGATTGCAGTGATTGCCTCAAAAGGTTGTGCAGCAAAATATTAAGTTAAGGGAACCATCATTTCTGTCCAGGCCTATTTCATGAGTTTTATTTTTTTTTTAAATTCTGTGGAAGCATGGTTGAAAAACAATGTCTGACTGTCATTTGTTAATTTTCATAGATTTTTTATTTATTATTACTTTTGTCAGATTCAAGTTATTTCTATCACCATTGTGGGTTTTTCTGTCATTAAACGAGGGGTATCAACAATTTTGACCACGTGTATATATATATACTGGCTGGAGATTGGATCATAAAGCTTTGTATATATAACCTTATTTATTATAATGATGGCTAGACCTTACAATACAAGCACTTATTACCTTTTGCATCCCCCTTTTTCCTCACAGATTACAAGCTCTTGCATGAAAGGCCCTCACTCCTTTTCTTTGAATAATTAAGTAATGTGTTGATCTGTAAGGTCTGATATTATTTGCACATGTCTCCTCTGAAATTAATGAATATGATGGTGTTATATACTGTACTTCTAGATAATTATTATTACTAGTAATAGCACTCACAAGCTTCTTTGGTCCCCTTTTCTATCTCTGTTGCCTAGGATGTTAGCAGAATTTGGCGTTTCATCCGAGGGGGTATTATAGACTGGGATATGTGTGACATATAACATAGAATTAGGCATAAATAGTATAATTTCCATGGCAGTTTTCCATCAGCTGATTAAATGTATTCTGCAGTCTCTCACTAGGTGGCAGTAGATGTTTATATTTGAAGTTATGACCATTGACATATTGTAACTTGAAATACTTGAGCTTTGTCCTGACAGTTCTGCCTGTTTTCTCTATATTTTTCTCACATTTTTTTAACAGATCTGTTTTCAAAACTGAAGGAATTGCCGACTTTGCAATTAGAAAGCCCAAGGGGAAGAAAAAGGCATTGGAGCAGCATTTTATCAATAGCAGAGAGTTAATGGCTCCTAAAAATGTGCGTTATTCATGGCCCTCAGTATGTTGTAACATCATATTTGTCAGGCGTCTCGACATGCCGCTAGGACTTCGTGTTCTGTACCAAAGACTTCCTGTCTCTTCACTTTAGCCCGGAGCAGAATACTTATGAGCTGTTATCACATACATTTCTTTAATCTTGTAATCTGGTGCTCATATTTTCACCTATTGTCATTTGTCCCTTTTCATTTTAGTTTGAGATGTGAGAATACTATAATGAGACACCCCCTCCATCCCTGCCCCGGGATCAGACATACTGTATACGATCATCCTGAAGAAGATCATAAATGTCCATCATGGAAGAAAAAAACAAGCCTTTAAACTGAAGTTGTGGGTTGCTTTCCAGTTAGTAAAATGTTGTATTTCTTAGGACTCATTTAGACATTCCTTTTTGTTCTGCATAGAACTTGAAATTATCAATTTTCACCAATGTTTTTATAATCCGATTTTATCCAGTTTTTTGTCCACTTTTGCTATCACTATTGAATCCATTTTTCTTGTTTGTGAAAAAAAATCCTATCCATTAGAATGTAAAAAACCTGACAGTACGAGGATGACACACAGGTAGTATTCATGTGGAAGTCGTTTCTTTTTGCTGACCCATTGACTTGAATAGGCGAATTTGATTTGCAAATTGGATCAAAAACTGACAAGTTCATGTCAAGGCAAAGCAACCAACAAGTCGGCTCCTTTGAAGACTGTTGGAAAGCCGTTTCAGGTGACGACCTGATGAAACTGCATGAGAAAATCCCAACGGGGTGTAAAGCTCTCATCAGAGTAAAAAAGGGGTACGTTTAGGAATCTAAAGTTTAAAGGATTTTTTCCAAGACTTTGATTATTTTTACCTATGGGTCTAAGAACTTATAGGCAGGTAGTTGATAATGGACAGCTCTTACTGGTGATTCTGCGGCTTCTGGTGACATCACGTCGACAGATAAGCTCCTTTTCCTCACTGCTCTGCCAACATGGCGTTATTGCCGATGTCATGTTAAATGACCACCTAACTGCAGGGAACCGGCTGTCAATCAACATGACGATCAACAGGGCAGAAGAGCGGCTGTGTTGATGTGACGTCAATTGATGCCACAGAATCACTGGCAGGGGCTGTCCATGACTGCTCTGAAACAGTGGAGATTGGCACCAGGCAGAAATATGCAGGCAATTAACAGCTACCAATCTGTAAGGCTAAGTTCAGACTTGCGTTCGGCTGGTCTGCGTATGGCTGTGTACTTCCTCCCTTAAGTTCCGCCTATGCTCTGCATACTCCCGCATGCTTCCTCCGTCGTCCTGCATACCTATCTTTAACATTGGGTACGCAGGGACATGCGGAAATATGCAGATGCGTCCGCATGCTGCGTTTTGACGTGCCGCCGAACACAACATTTTGCGTTCCCGTGCACGTCAAAACGCCACATGTGGACGCATCTGCATACTGCCGCATGTCCCTGCGTACCCAATGTTAAAGATAGGTACACAGGACACATGCGCAGGTAGGCGGAGCGTAGGCGGAACTTAAGGGAGGAAGTACGCAGCCATACGCAGACCAGTCGAACGCAAGTCTGAACCCAGCCTCAATTTTTAACAGTATAGTGAAAAACAATCAAAGTCCCAGATAACCCCTTTAACACATATTCTGCTTTGTTTCACATGTGCTTAACTCTTTGTTTCCATGTGTGGTCTTTTGTGTACTTGCTGTGGTCAGTTTGAATCTACAATGTGTACTTCCAATAAAAACAAGGAAACCATTGCATGAACAGGTGTGTCCAACACTTTAAGTACAAATAAAAAGAAAAAACGATCGAACATCCCAGGTACAGTTAGGTCCATAAATATTTGGACAGAGACAACATTTATCTAATTTTGGTTCTAGACATTACCACAATGAATTTGAAACAAAACATTTCAGATGCAGTTGAAGTTCAGACTTTCAGCTTTCATTTGAGGGTATCCACATTAAAATTGGATGAAGGGTTTAGGAGTTTCAGCTCCTTAACATGTGCCACCCTGTTTTTAAAGGGACCAAAAGTAATTGGACAGATTAAATAATTGTAAATAAAATGTTCATTTCTAGTACTTGGTTGAAAACCCTTTGTTAGCAATGACTGCCTGAAGTCTTGAACTCATGGACATCACCAGACACTGTGTTTCCTTCTTTTTGATGCTCTGCCAGGCCTTCACCGCGGTGGTTTTCAGTTGTTGTTTGTTTGTGGGCCTTTCTGTCTGAAGTTTAGTCTTTAGCAAGTGAAATGCATGTTCAATTGGGTTGAGATCAGGTGACTGACTTGGCCATTCAAGAATATTCCACTTCTTTGCTTTAATAAACTCCTGGGTTGCTTTGGCTTTATGTTTTGGGTCATTGTCCATCTGTAGTATGAAATGACGACCAATCAGTTTGGCTGCATTTGGCTGGATCTGAGCACACAGTATGGCTCTGAATACCTCAGAATTCATTCGGCTGTTTCTGTCCTGTGTCACATCATCAATAAACACTAGTGACCCAGTGCTACTGGCAGCCATGCATGCCCAAGCCATCACACTGCTTCCGCCATGTTTTACAGATGATGTGGTATGCTTTGGATCATGAGCTGTACCACGCCTTCGCCATACTTTTCTCTTTCCATCATTCTAGTAGAGGTTGATCTTGGTTTCATCTGTCCAAAGAATGTTCTTCCAGAACTGTGCTGGCTTTTTTAGATGTTTTTTAGCAAAGTCCAGCCTAGCCTTTTTATTCTTGATTCTTATGAGTGGCTTGCACCGTGCAGTGAACCCTCTGTATTTAATTTCATGCAGTCTTCTCTTTATGGTAGATTTGGATATTGATACGCCTACCTCCTGGAGAGTGTTGTTCACTTGGTTGGCTGTTGTGAAGGGGTTTCTCTTCACCATGGAGAGTATTCTGCGATCATCCACCACTGTTGTCTTCCGTGGGCGCCCAGGTCTTTTTGCATTGATGAGTTCACCAGTGCTTTCTTTCTTTCTCAGAATGTACCAAACTGTAGATTTTGCCACTCCTAAAGTTGTAGCAATTTCTCAGATGGTTTTTTTCTGTTTTTTGCAGCTTAAGGATAGCTTGTTTCACCTGCATGGAGAGCTCCTTTGACCGCATGTTTCCTTCACAGCTAAACCTTCCAAATGCAAACACCACACCTCAAATCAACACCAGCCCTTTTATCTGTTTAATTGAGAATGATATAATGAAGGGATTGCCCACACCTGTCCATGAAATAGCCTTGGAGTCAATTGTCCAATTACTTTTGGTCCCTTTAAAAACAGGGTGGCACATGTTAAGGAGCTGAAACTCCTAAACCCTTCATCCAATTTTAATGTGGATACCCTCAAATGAAAGCTGAAAGTCTGAACTTCAACTGCATCTGATTTGTTTTGTTTCAAATTCATTGTGGTAATGTCTAGAACCAAAATTAGATAAATGTTGTCTGTCCAAATATTTATGGACCTAACTGTATTACTGTAAAATGCAACATTTTATTTAACCAGATCAGAGAGAAGGGAAGGAATAAAAACATGCATGTAAGAAGAAAATTGGGCGCACAAACAGAGATCACACATTAATGTTATCTATATTAAAGCAGACACAATTGATGTGGTAATAGAAACGCTGCCATTGTATAGTTATTGCAACAGCCCATAAGGCCTAGGTAGACTCTATTAATTGTAAACAAAAGCACCCAAATATGGAGGATATAATAAGGAATTGCACATTTATCTTGATTAATATAGCCAGATGGGCAGAGGAATCCCTAGATAACTGCGGACCTACCCCAACGTGCGTTTCGGCCAAACTATACAGTGGTATGCTGCTATTAATACATAGAATGCGTCTGCATTAATATCGATAACATTAATGTGTGATCTCTGTTTATGAGCCCTAATTTTCTGCATGTGTGCATGTTTTTATTCATTCCATTCTCTTCTTGTATCTGATCTGGTTAAATAAAATTTTGCATATTATAATAATACCTGGGATGTTGGATCGTTTTAAATTTTTCTTTGTTCTTGATATGATAGCAGCGATTTATCCCATTATGAACTAAGTGCTATAGTATGCTATTTATAATTAGCACTTTTGCAATTAGATGATAGTATAAGCATGCATATACCATATTTTTCGGACTATAAGGCACACTTTTTTTCCTCCCAAATGTGGAGGAAGGAAAAAGGGGGGTGCATCTTATAGTCTGGATGTACTGGCTCTGGTGGGGAGGCAGGGAAGAGGTTTCGGCGGAGCAACGGGTCACAGAGGCAGGAGTCGGCCACTTCGGCTAACTCCTGTGCCCACTTCTAAAGATAAATGAATGTGCACTACATTCCACGCCCATGGGCGTGGAGGGCAATGAATATTCATTTCTTTCTGGCATCCTAGTATGATTGACCCCATCCCATTCTGCTCTGGTGCCGGAATATTCACTGGGACTGTTCATCGAAGAGAGCGATGAGTATTCATTCCTCTTCAATAGCGTGCAGTGTCAGTCGCCGGCTTCCTGCTGATACCGGCGGTCACTTGTGACGATACTTAAGAGAAATTAATTTTCTGAATATTCAGTTCTCTTAAGTTTCGGCACACGTGACTGCCGGTAGCAGCAGGAAGGCTCCAGCTGACACTGTGCGCTACTGAAGAGGAATGAATACTTACTGCTCTCTGCGATGAACAGTCCCAGTGAGTATTCTGGCACCAGAGCAGAAGCTGCGGAGGAGGGTAAATGTAATGGTTTGTTTTTTTAATCTTTTCTGATGGGGCCATGCATAACAGAACTGGGATGGTGCCAATCATATCAGGAGAAGGATGAGACCAATCATACCAGGAACGGGATGGGGTCAATTATATCAGGGTTAGGATGGGACAAATAATGCTAGGAACGGGATGAGGCCAATCATACCAGGATAAGGATGGGACCAATCATACCAGGATAGCGATGGGGCCATGCATACCAGGACTGGGATGGGGCCAATCATACCAGGATAAGGATGGGACCATTCATACCAGTACAGGGATGGGGCCAATCATACCAGGATAAGGATGGGGCCATGCATACCAGGACTGGGATGGGGCCAATTGTAGGAAGATGGAACGGGCCGGTGGTAACTCTCTTGTGTCGGTTCCGGAACTATCGGGGCTGTCACCATTGTTGCCGGGGGAAGAGCTTTCTGACCCGGACAGACCTTTGCACTCAACTGTAGGGGGTGGGTCAGTTATAAAAGGGACGGTGCGCAGGAATGCGATGGACTTGGCAGGAAGACATAGTGCGCAGCAGGAGGAGGTTGATTCACTGTCTGTGGAGCAGCACAATATTTTAGGCCCGCGCTGCAGATCCCCAGCCTATGCGCATACTGACTGTGAGCAATGTGTATCCGTGTGCCCGCTCACTCTGGTTACAGAGAATTCGTCCCGCTGACTGCTGCCACTGAACTGAGTCAACCTCTGGCGGTACTACAGACTACTCCACATCACGTAGACTGCCCTGGGAACACAGGACCTCACCTGGGAGAGCCAGGATACGCTGCTTCCGTCAGAAGACAGTGCCTCAACTTTCTTCAGCAGGATCAGGCCAGAGACTTCATGCATCACTTGCGGCGCCACCGTGGGATTTCAAGCTTCCACAGCCCGAAAACCATCAGACTGATAAGTTTACCTGTTTCATAAACATTTGTCCTTACCCTGTTGCAATTCTCAGTTTTATTCCCCTTATAACTCATTCTCTCCCTGAGTGGAGTATCCCCTGTAATAAACTCTTTAACTCTTGCTCTGCCTCCTGCTAGTCACTGCATCTGCGTAGCTGTTACCTCACATATGACGTAGTCGGCAGGATGCAGTTTAACAGCATGGAGCTGGCAGACCAAGCAGGGGTCAGCCCTAAGTCCAGTATCTCTCTGGGGGCAATGTTGAACAATCTCCCTAAGTTTATGGGGAGCTTGCCCAACTGAGACAGTGGGTTACGTCTAAGCAACTCCCTAGTCAAGAAGAGAGAAATGCCCTATCTCCAGAGACTCTGCGGATTCTTCAACAGTGGGAAAGACTCCAAATGAGAAATGGACTGCAATGGAAACTAGGTGTCACCTGGCAAGTGGTAATTCCGGAGACGCTGTTACCTAAGGAGGCCACAGAGGCACATGAAAGGGGGGCACACTTTGGTCATGAGCAAACCTGACAGTCGTTACAACGATTAGTTTAGCATCCTCGTCTGAAGGCCGTAGTGGAAGAGACCTGTAGGCTATGCAGGAGTTGTGAGTTGGCAAAACCACCAGAACAAAAAGCTCCCACTCAAACCATTGTGAGTTCTGCTCCTTTGGAGGTGTTAATGATAGACTACCTGACTATTAGGCCGGCTCATCAAGGGTACGAGCATTGTCTGGTAATGACGGACCAGTTCACGAAGTTCGCTGCCGTGACCCCAACACGAGATCAGACTGCTGAATCCAACATGCATGCCATCTGTAAGAATTTCATTCGAGTCTACGGCTGCCCAAAGTGAATTCATTCTAATCCGGTGGCCTGTTTCCTAGGGAAAGTGATGGAAGAATTACACCGCTTGTACCAGATCGAGAAGTTTTGCACAACGCCGTATCATTCTCAGGGAAATGGGGCCTGTGAGCAGTACAATCGCACTCTAATTCAAATGCTGGGAGAACACTGGAAGAAGACCGGAAGGCCCGATGGCTCAAGTTCGTAGCTGAATTAGTATGGGTGTACAAGTGCCCGTGTACGAAATTCAGCCTGAAGGGGAAGAGAACTCCGCCACTCGTATAGTCCACCGGAATATGCTTCGGCCCTGTCAGTCAAAGGATCCTGTCCAAGTGGAAGAGGTGCAAGATGCTCCTGAAATACCTCCACCAGTTGCAGTGGATTATGAAGAGGAAGAAAGTCCTGAACGGTCACCCGAAGATTTCTGGGAGGGACGAGTTATTGAAGTTCCCGAGAAGTCTGCCCCAGTAGAAACGGACGTGCTATCAACTGTCCTAGGCAGAAGGTGTAGATGGAGAAGAGTAGGAGTCCTAGAACAGAGCCTTGGTGATCACTGAAAGACAGGTGTCGAGGTCAGGAGGTGGTGTGGGAGAGGAAGACAATGAATGTTCCCCTAGCAGTCTTGTTGTTTTTTAAAGACTCTGCCGATAACCCAAAAAAGGCCGTTTGCACCACCTGCCATGCCAGCATCAGCAGGGTTAGCAAAACTTCCAGCCTTACCACCACCAGCATGATCAGGCACATGGCAGCAAAGCACCCGACTTTGTTGGTTGAACACTAGGCTCCATGAACAGTGTCTTCGGGTGATACCACTGCGTCTTCCGCTGTTGTGCATGCAAGCCAATGGTCCATGGTGCATGCAAAGATGCCTCTTGCCCTGCATCTGTAGTTGCACACAAACTCAACTAGCACCATTAACAATCACGTCGACGTTCTTGTCCCAACGCAGCATTCAGTTGTCCATACCCAGTCCTTGAAACGCAAGTGTAAATACGCAGCCAATACCACAGTACTAAATTCACACATTTCTCCAGGTGTGAAAAACTTGTGGCAACATTCCCAAGAAGACTCATGGCTGTACTAGCTCAAAAGGGTGCTTCTACTCAATACTGAGCAAAGGGTCTGAATACTTATGACCATGTGATATTTCGGTTTTTCTTGTTTAATAAAATTGCAAAAATGTCTACATTTCTGTTTTTTTTAAGTCAAGATGGGGTGCAGAGTACACATTAATGAGAAAAAAATGAACTTTTTTGAATTTACCAAATGGCTGCAATGAAACAAAGACTGAAAAATTTAAAGGGGTCTGAATACTTTCCGTACCCACTGTATTACCACCATATAGAAACCGAATACTACAACACTGATTATTAATAAAAAAACTACAATGCTAATATCACCATAAGTGCCATTATACACAGGAACTCTGTACATAGTATACAGGTATAGTGTAAGTGTACAGGTGATACAGGTGACTCACCAGTGGTTTTATACATGGGTGCTATGTATATAATGTCAGTGTACAGGTAATACAGGGAAAAACAATGACATTATTTATACACAGGAGCTCTGTACATAGCATGTAATGCCAGTGTACATGTAATAAAGTGACTTTATAGAGAGGAGCTCTGTATATAGTGTCAGTATGCAGGTAATGCAGGGAGCAACAGTGACATTATTCACATACAGAGTTCTGTACATAGTATACAGTATAAAATGTAATGTTTTAAGACACTGACTCACCCAGTGACATCTCTAGTTGAAGATATTCATCTCTGCTTTTCTTCTCCATCCGGCGCAGACCGCCATCACTTCTTCCAGATAGGACTTGTCTCTTCAGAAAATAACATATAGTTATCTAGAGCACCGCTTCCAGAGCACATTCCCCAATTTTTTCCCAATTTCTATACAACACCAGATGAAAAGAAAAAAATGACATAGTTTAGCCCTGCACAGTAACAGGACGTCCCTTCACTGAAAAAAGTATCCTCAAAAATGAAATACATCACAGCAGTAATAATATCCCTTAATTACCCTCTACAGTAATAATGTCCCACATCCTGGCCCCTTCCAGTAATAACGTCCCCATCCTGGTCATATGTGTCTCATTCCTGGCACCATTTTTGAGAATACTGTTTTCAGTTGGGAGGGAGGGTCCTGTTACTGTGCAGGGTGACACTATGTTGAATTTTTTGTGTTCATCTGGCATAGCGTGGAATTTGGGGAGAACTTGGGAAATGTGCTTGGATTACTGTGTGCTATTTTTTGCAGAGACAATTCCTGGCTGGAAGAAGTGATGGCAGTCTATGCTGGGTGAAGAAGAAAAGCGAACATGAGTATCTTCAACTAGAGACATCACTGGTGAGCCAGTGTGTTTCTCGTACACCTACACTATACGCTGTATACTATGTACAGAGCTCCTATGTATAAATAATGTCACTATTGATCCCTGTATAACCTGTACACCAACACTACAGCGAATATGAGCGGTGAGGTTAGTATTCGTCTTATTTTTTCTACATCATACATCTTCATCTTTATTTTCTCCATACTCATGTTTTCTGGATTTCCTTTGTATTGCACAGGTGATGCAATTATCACCTGGGCAATACTAAGGAAATCCTGAAAACCTGACCTGCTGGTGGGCTTTGAGGACTGGAGTTGGGGAACCCTGCTCTAGAAGATAATGTCATGGGTGTATCGCCACGAGGATCGTCGCGATTACACACTCTGACTTCTCACAGCTGAGTTGCTGTTTCTTTGTGTTTGGTAATGAGGGAGTTAATTTTACCTAGCTCGTTGCTAAGACTAGGTCCAGCCTCGCCCGGCTGCTTTTGATTATGTTCTAATTAGATTCCTTCATATACCTGCCAGTCTGCTTGTTAGATGCCGGTGAAAGCATTCATGTAGTCTAGCAGACTGGATCGGTTCTGAGAATACTTAAGCTAAGAGTTCCTTAGTTGTTTTTACTCTTATAGCTTATAGTTTATCTCTGAGACCTTAGGTGTTCCTACTGTGTGTGAGTGTTGTATGTAAGACTTTACTTACTTTATTTCTTGTCTTTCTTGTATGTCTTTCTGTTCATTAACCGTTACCTGTTCATTCCCTTTGGTGGTAATCAGGGTCCTTCTTAGGACTAGATTACAGTTGGCAGGGATTGATAGGAGACAGGGTTTACGCTGGTGGCCTGGACCTCTGTACCTTTAACAGTACCTCCAGGTAGAGGGATTAGTTAGGACCCCAGTTTAGGGTCAGCATAGACCCCGGTCACCCTCTAGCCGGAGACAGCTGTCATGTGTGCATTGCCACGAAGATCGTCGCGGTTGCACATTTTGACTTCTCACAGCTGAGCTGCTGTTTCTTTGTTTTGGCAGCTAGGGAGTTAATTCTGTCTGTGCTCGGTGCTGGGACTGGGTGCAGTTTCTCCCGGCTGCAATTGATTATTTGTTGATTGGTTTCCTTTAAATTCCTGGTTGTCTGCTTGGGGAGTTGCCAGTGAAACCTCCATGCAGACCACAGATAGGAATGAATCTGTATAGACTTTAGTTGTGAGCTCCTTAGTTGTTCTAAGCTCAACTTGGTTAGAGTTTATTAGGTTTTTTGGGGTTTGCTAACTACTACCGGAAATTTATTTGTAATTTCTCATCTGTCGTCAAACCTCTCACTGACATGACAAGAAAAGGGACGGATTTTTCTAAATGGTCGGACAAAGCTTGCCAAGCCTTTTCCTCTTTGAATAAATGTTTTGCTTCGGCACCCGTTCTCATCCAACCAGATGCATCTCAGCCGTTCATTGTGGAGGTGGATGCGTCTGACGTAGGGGTGGGTGCTATATTGTCCCAGGGTCCGTCCCCTGGTAAATGGCATCCGTGCGCTTTCTTTTCTAAGAAATTGTCGTCCGCCGAAAGGAATTATGATATCGGCAATAGGGAACTTTTGGCCATTAAGTTAGCTTTTGAAGAATGGCGTCACTTTTTGGAGGGGGCAGTCCACCCGGTCACCGTTATTACTGATCACAAGAACCTGTTGTATTTGGAATCCGCTAAGCGTCTGAATTCCAGACAAGCTCGATGGTCGTTGTTTTTTACCAGGTTTAATTTTGTCGTCACTTATCGCCCGGGGTCTAAGAATGTAAAGGCTGATGCCTTGTCTCGCAGTTTCCCAGGGGCCGGGAAAACGGATGACCCGAGTCCTATCCTTCAGGAGGGGGTGGTAGTGTCGGCTGTATTTTCTGAGCTTGAGGAGGAGGTGTTAGAGGCTCAGGGGGACGCCCCTGCAGGACCTCCAGGGAGACTGTTTGTCCCAAATCTGTTGAGACAAAAGGTTATTGAGGCACATCATAATTCTGCTCTAGCAGGACATCCAGGGAGTAAGGCTACTTTAGATCTCCTTTCTCGCCGGTTTTGGTGGCCTAATGCTAATAAAGATGTTATAACTTTTGTCACGTCATGTGGGGTGTGTGCTCGCTCTAAAACCCCTCATACCCGTCCGTCTGGGACCCTTTTACCCTTGAAACTTCCGGAGCGTCCATGGACTCATTTATCTATGGACTTCATTACGGACCTTCCTCCGTCGTCAGGGAATACTGTCATACTGGTGGTTGTTGACAGGTTCAGTAAGATGGCACATTTCGTTGCTCTTCCTGCACTCCCTAATGCTAAAACTCTGGCGCAGGTGTTCATTAGGGAGATCGTTAGACTTCATGGGTTGCCTTCTGATGTGGTGTCAGATAGGGGGTCTCAGTTTGTGTCCAAATTTTGGAGGGCATTTTGTTTACGTCGGGGGATGCAATTGTCATTTTCCTCGGCTTTTCATCCGCAGACCAATGGTCAGACAGAGCGTCTGAATCAGAGCTTAGAGACATATCTCCGGTGTTTTGTCTCAGAGAACCAAGAGGACTGGTCTTCTTTCTTGCCTCTGGCAGAGTTCGCTCTTAACAACAGGCGGAGCGAGTCCACTGGTAAGTCCCCGTTTTTTGGGGCATATGGTTTCCATCCCCAGTTTTGTACTTTCAATGGGGGGGGCCCTTCTGGGGTTCCTGAGGAGGAGCGTTTTTCGTCGTCACTTGCTTCTGTGTGGAGAGGTGTATTGAATAATCTGAGTGCGATGGGGAACCGTTACAAACGTATGGCTGATAGGAGGAGAGTTTCTGGTCCAGATCTGAATGTGAACGATCTGGTATGGTTGTCTACCAGGAATATAAAACTTAAAGTGCCCTCCTGGAAACTGGGTCCCAGATTCATCGGGCCGTACAGGATCAGTTCCATAATTAATCCTGTGGCATTTCATCTGGACCTCCCTCCTACGTTTAAAATTCATAATGTGTTCCACAAGTCATTACTTAAAAGGTATGTGGCACCAGTCATACCGTCACCTCTACCTCCTCCTCCTGTGTTGGTCAATGGTAACTTGGAATTTCAAGTATCAAAGATCATTGACTCACGTCTGAATCGCCGGTCCCTTCAGTACTTGGTGCATTGGAAGGGGTATGGTCCAGAGGAGAGGACGTGGGTCCCTGCGTCTGATGTTAACGCAGATCGTTTGGTTCGGACCTTCCACAGAACTCACCCGGGCAGGCCTGGCCCTGAGGGTCCGGAGGCCCCTCGTAGAAGGGGGGGTACTGTCATGTGTGCATTGCCACGAAGATCGTCGCGGTTGCACATTTTGACTTCTCACAGCTGAGCTGCTGTTTCTTTGTGTTTGGCAGCTAGGGAGTTAATTCTGTCTGTGCTCGGTGCTGGGACTGGGTGCAGTTTCTCCCGGCTGCAATTGATTATTTGTTGATTGGTTTCCTTTAAATTCCTGGTTGTCTGCTTGGGGAGTTGCCAGTGAAACCTCCATGCAGACCACAGATAGGAATGAATCTGTATAGACTTTAGTTGTGAGCTCCTTAGTTGTTCTAAGCTCAACTTGGTTAGAGTTTATTTCCCAGACCATTTATGTTCCTTTGGTGTTTGAGTGTGTATGCAAGCGAATGTTATCCTGTCTGTCTTATATGTCTAATCTGTGTATTTAGCTGAGATCAGCCCATATCCCTTTGGTGGTAGTCAGGATCCTTCTTAGGACTGATTACAGGGTTCAGGGTCTGATAGGAGACAGGGTTAGGTTGGAGACTTGGACCTCTGAACCATTATCAGTATCTCCAAGGTGAGGGATTAGTTAGGACCCCAGTTTAGGGTCAGGTTAGATCCCGGTCCACCTCTTTCCTGTTTCAGCTCATCAAGTCCTCAAGATTAACCCTGAGTTCAGCAGATATCGTGTCAGGTAAATCTATTCTATACTTACATGCTGATGTTGCTATACTAGTTGTTGTATAGAGTGTTGTTCCTGTATTAATAGTTTACTGACATTGTATACATATCATTAGACAGCGTGACAACAGCGTATAACGGATTCCGTATTGACCCACTGGACATTCTGTCAGGTAATTCTATGTTATCATATATCTATGCGCATGTTATATAGTATGTTGCCCTTTTGATATAGATTACTGTCATCACATATATATATATATATATATATATATATATATCTGCTATACAGCGTGACAATTTCACCGGCCCATACTAAAGATTCTCCCCAGCTGTCATGGATCCAGTAGCCCAGCTGGCCCGGCAGTTGCAGGGGTTGTCCATGGAGTTGGCAGACATTAAGTCCAAGGTTTTGTCCCCCCGGAGCAAACCAGATCTGAACCTAAGGTTGCTCTCCCGGACAGGTTCACTGGTGGGCGGGACAAATTTTTTACTTTCCGGGAGGCATGTAAATTGTACTTTCGGCTGCGGCCTCGGTCATCTGGGAGTGAAGAGCAGAGGGTGGGAATTGTTATCTCGCTCTTACAAGGGGACCCTCAATCTTGGGCGTTCTCTATTCCTCCAGGCTCCCCAGATCTCCAGTCAGTGGATCGATTTTTTACTGCCCTGGGTCTGGTATATGATGATCCGGATCGAGTTTCCCTTGCTGAAACAAAGTTACGTAAAATACGGCAAGGAAATCGTCCAGCGGAGGAATATTCTTCTGAGTTCCGTAGATGGGCAACAGATACTCAGTGGAATGACCCAGCTCTTAGGAGCCAGTTTTGTCAAGGGTTGTCTGACAAATTAAAGGATGTGTTGGCTCAGTATGATTCTCCTCCATCACTGGAGGCTGCTATGGCCCTCGCTATTCGCATTGATAGACGAATTCGGGGAAGACGCGAGGTAACTCCGCCTCCCGTGATGACTCCACCTACTACTAAAGTCCCTTATACTGAGGTTCCCCTGGTCTGTTCTGAGGAACCCATGCAGTTGGGAGGGACATCTTTTTGTAGGAGGGAATCGGCGGTGCACCGCAAGACTAGAAGGTGTTTCTTTTGCGGGAGAGAGGGACATTTTGTTGGGGGGTGTCCATCCCGGGCCTCTTTGAGCAAAGGAATTAACCTGGGAGTGTGTATTTCGTCCCCAAATCCCTCTCAGTTTCTCGTGCCTGCGGAGGTGGTGATTGGTACTAGAACTGAGAGGATTTCTGTTTTTCTTGATAGTGGGTCCGGGGCTAATCTGGTGGACGCTCAGTTTGCCCAGGTGCATGGTATGCAACTGAGTGTATTGGCCAAACCGGTCCCTATAGTCTCTATTGATTCTAGACCTCTCGGTCAAGGTAGCTTGGTACAAGCTGTTCATAACATAGATCTTCGAGTAGGGGCAATACATAAAGATCAATTGTCTTGTTATGTGTTGGAGGGTCTACCTACTCCTATTGTGTTGGACTTCCTTGGTTGGCTAAACATAACCCAGTGATTGATTGGCAATCCGGAAAGATAAGCCAGTGGGGTGAATTTTGCAGGAATAACTGCATGAGCACGGTCATCGGTGCGGTTGTGCCTAGGACTTTGTCTCCTGTTCTGGAGGACTTTGGGGAGATGTTCTCAGAGGAGGGGTGTAAAGAGTTACCTCCTCATCGCGCATATGACTGCTCAATAAAGTTGCTTCCTGAGGCCTTATCTCGTACTTTCCCAGGGGCCGGAAAGACGGATGATCCGGTTCCTATTCCTCAGGAGGGAGTTGTAGTGTCAGCTGTATGCTCTGAGCTTGAGGGGGAGGTATTGGGGCTCAGGGGGACGCCCCTGTGGGACTTCCAGGGAGACTGATAGTTCCAGATCGGTTAAGACTGAAGGTTACGGGGAACCGTTACAAACGGATGGCTGATAGGGGGAGAGTTTCTGGTCTAGATCTGAAGGTGAACGATCTGGTTTGGTTGTCTACCAGGAATATAAAACTTAAACTTTCCTCCTGGAGGTTGGGTCCCAGATTCATCGGGCCGTACAGGATCAGTTCCATAATTAATCCTGTGGCATTTCGTCTGGACCTCCCTCCTACGTTTAAAATTCATAATGTGTTTCACAAGTCATTACTTAAAAAGTATGTGGCACCAGTCATACCGTCACCTCTACCTCCTCCTTCAGTGGTAGTCAATGATAACGTGGAATTTCATGGGTCGAAAATCATTGACTCACGTCTCAGTCGCCGATCCCTTCAGTACTTGGTTCATGGGAGGGGGTATGGTCCTGTGGAGAGGACGTGGGTCCCTGCGTCTGATGTTAACGCAGATCGATTGGTTCGGACCTTTCACACAACTCACCCGGGCAGACCTGGCCCTGAGGGTCGGAGTCCCCTCGTAGAGGGGGGGGTACTGTCATGGGTGTATCGCCACGAGGATCGTCGCGATTACACACTCTGACTTCTCACAGCTGAGTTGCTGTTTCTTTGTGTTTGGTAATGAGGGAGTTAATTTTACCTAGCTCGTTGCTAAGACTAGGTCCAGCCTCGCCCGGCTGCTTTTGATTATGTTCTAATTAGCTTCCTTTATATAGCTGCCAGTCTGGGTGTTAGATGCCGGTGAAAGCATTCATGTAGTCTAGCAGACTGGATCGGTTCTGAGAATACTTAAGCTAAGAGTTCCTTAGTTGTTTTTACTCTTATAGCTTATAGTTTATCTCTGAGACCTTAAGTGTTCCTACTGTGTGTGAGTGTTGTATGTAAGACTTTATTTACTTTATTTCTTGTCTTTCTTGTATGTCTTTCTGTTCATTAACCGTTACCTGTTCATTCCCTTTGGTGGTAATCAGGGTCCTTCTTAGGACTAGATTACAGTTGGCAGGGATTGATAGGAGACAGGGTTTACGCTGGTGGCCTGAACCTCTGTACCTTTAACAGTACCTCCAGGTAGAGGGATTAGTTAGGACCCCAGTTTAGGGTCAGCATAGACCCCGGTCACCCTCTAGCCGGAGACAGCGTATAACGGATTCCGTATTGACCCACTGGACATTCTGTCAGGTAATTCTATGTTATCATATATCTATGCGCATGTTATATAGTATGTTGCCCTTTTTATATAGATTACTGTCATCAATATATATATATATATATATATATATATATCTGCTATACAGCGTGACAGATAATAAGGGACATTTGAATAAAATCTGATAGATTTGGACAACTCATGTCTAGTTAGATCTGTTTATTTCTATTTAGTCTTTTTTTAGTATTATAAATGTGAAAACAATTCAATGTAACTTTTCAGAAGTAGTAATAACATTCGCCACTAGATGACAGTGTTTCATAGACTAAAGGTATGAAAAGATGAAAACACATGCTAAATAGAAAATGGATTTTCAGCATCCATCTCCAGCTCTCCAGGCTTTCTTGCAGATTGGAAGCATATACCCTGCTGCTGCCCAGGTGGTAGAAATTAAACAGGTGCCTGCGCCACTTGTTTGAAGACCGGTAGAACCTATAAAACCAGACTTTTGGCATTCTAGGAATTCCATGTTATATCCCTGGTTTGTTTAGTTGAAAATCTGCCCTGGATTTTCTAAAATAATAATGAAACTATGTAAATGCATTGCAATCCCCAGAACCGTTTAAGCTCAGGGCAAGAATTGCTTCACAGGCCTCTTCTCTATACCAACAGCTGTCTTTAACTGTTCCCCTGGAACTTATTATCCAACCATGTGCTGTTACTGTGCTTTTTTTCTGCATACATTGCATCCTGGACTAAACAAAATGCGTAATTTATGCAGAGGTTCTGTTATTTTTCTGCATTTGCAAAATGAATAATTCAAACCAGTCTACATAAGCCTGTCTGCTTAAAACAAAAGGGAAATTACACTTATTTTTCTAACCATAGATAACTGAAAACATGACAATAAATATATAAATATATATATATGAAATTTTCATTGTTTATTTTTCTTAGTTTGTTGGATTTGTAATCAGTTAAGTCTGGCATTGTAGCTTAGGAACAGAACCATTTTCTTGCAGATGTAGAGACAAAGCCTAAGAAACAAAATGATCACATACCCCACTGTAACAATAGTGCATATAAATAACATAGGATACTTACTAAACACTGATTGGGATTAATCCCAACGCGACAAGGTGTACCCCAATCGCGATGATTGAGCTAGGCATTGCATTTACATAGCTTCACATGGCCAGATGTTTGACCAGTTGGACTCCCGTCCATGGGCGTACCCATGGTGGGGCATGGGTGGGCAGCTGCCCCCCCCCTAGAAACAGGGAACTGACAGTTCAGTGCCGGCGGGACCTTTAATCGCGGGCGCAATGTGCTGAGTGAGTAAGGCCTTGCGGCCTTCCATATGCAGCACAGGCGACGTGATCGTCATCACGCCGCCTGCGCGCCCTGATGACGTCACGCCGCCTGTGCCAGGAGAAGACGGAGACGAGCGCGCGCATATTCAGAGCAGCGGGGGAGATAGGTGAGTACTGGCATTTTTTTTTTTGACACCGGGCCCGGCCTATTGGGGACTATGCTGCCTATGGGGATTATGCTGGCTATTGGGCAGATTATGCTGGCTATGGGGGACTATGCTGGCTATGGGGGATTATGCTGCCTATTGGGGGATTATGCTGCCTATGGGGGATTATGCTGGCTATGGGGGATTATGCTGGCTATTGGGCGGATTATGCTGGCTATGGGGGACTATGCTGGCTATGGGGGAATATGCTGCCTATTGGGGATTATGCTGCCTATGGGGGATTATGCTGGCTGGGGGATTATGCTGGCTATGGGGGATTATGCTGCTATTGGGGGATTATGCTGGCTATGGGGACTATGCTGGCTATGGGGGATTATGCTGGCTATTGGGGGATTATGCTGGCTATGGGGACTATGCTGGCTATGGGGGATTATGCTGGCTATGGGGATTATGCTGGCTATGGGGATTATGCTGGCTATGGGGGACTATGCTGGCTATGGGGGATTATGCTGGCTATGGGGGATTATGCTGGCTATGGGGATTATGCTGGCTATGGGGGATTATGCTGGCTATGGGGGACTATGCTGGCTATGGGGATTATGCTGGCTATTGGGGATTATGCTGGCTATGGGGGACTATGCTGGCTATGGGGATTATGCTAGCTATTGGGGAATTATGCTGGCTATGGGGGATTATGCTGGCTATGGGGGACTATGATGCTATGGGGATATGCTTCTATTGGGGATTATGCTGGCTATTGGGGATTATGCTGGCTATGGGGGATATGCTGGCTATGGGGGACTATGCTGGCTATGGGGGATTATGCTGGCTATTGGGGGATTATGCTGGCTATGGGGACTATGCTGGCTATGGGGAATATGCTGCCTATTGGGGGATTATGCTGCCTATGGGGGATTATGCTGGCTATGGGGATTATGCTGGCTATGGGGATATGCTGCTATGGGGGATTATGCTGCCTATGGGGACTATGCTGGCTATGGGGGATTATGCTGGCTATTGGGGGATTATGCTGGCTATGGGGATTATTGCTAGGCATGCGGCTATGGGGTGGATTATGCTGTATGGGGATATGCTGCTAGGATTGGCTGGTATTGGGGGATTATGCTGGCTATGGGGGACTATGCTGGCTATGGGGGATACTGCTATGGGGATTATGCTGGCTAGGGCTATGCTGGCTATTGGGGTATTATGCTGGCTATTGGGGGATTATGCTGGCTATGGGGGACTATGCTGGCTATGGGGGATTATGCTGGCTATGGGGGATTATGCTGGCTATTGGGAGATTATGCTGGCTATTGGGAGATTATGCTGGCTATGGGGGACTATGCTGGCTATGGGGGATTATGCTGGCTATTGGGTGATTAGTGCTGGCTATTGGGGGATTATGCTGGCTATGGGGGCTATGCTGGCTATTGGGGATTATGCTGGCTATTGGGGGATTATGCTGGCTATGGGGGATTATGCTGGCTATGGGGGATTATGCTGGCTATGGGGATTATGCTGGCTATGTAGGATTATGCTGGCTATTGGGGGATTATGCTGGCTATTGGGGTACTATGCTGGCTATGGGGGATTATGCTGGCTATTGGGGGACTATGCTGGCTATTGGGGGATTATGCTGGCTATTGGGGGATTATGCTGGCTATGGGGGATTATGCTGGCTATTGGGGGATTATGCTGGCTATTGTGGGATTATGCTGCCTATGGGGGATTATGCTGGCTATTGTGGGATTATGCTGCCTATGGGGGATTATGCTGGATATTGGGGGATTATGCTGGCTATTGGGGGATTATGCTGGCTATTCGGGACTATGCTGCTTATGGGGGATTATGCTGCCTACTGGGGACTACTATGCTGCCTATTGGGGACTATGTTGCCTATTGAGGACCTATGCTGCGTATTGGGGACCTATGCTGCCTATTGGGATATTTACCTGCCTATTGGGACATTTACCTGCCTATTGGGGACCTATGCTGCCTATTGGGGACCTATGCTGTCTATTGAGGACATATGCTGCCTATTGGGACCTATGCTGCCTATTGGAGACCTATGCTGTCTATTGAGGACATATGCTGTCTATTGAGGACATATGCTGCCTTATGAGGACATATGCTGTCTATTGAGGACCTATGCTGCCTATTGAGGACATATGCTGTCTATTGAGGACATATGCTGCCTATTGGGGACTATGCTGCCTATTGGGACCTATGCTGCCTATTGAGGACATATGCTGTCTATTGAGGACCTATGCTGCCTATTGAGGACATATGCTGTCTATTGGGACCTATGCTGCCTATTGGGGACTATGCTGCCTATTGGGATCTATGCTGCCTATTGAGGACATATGCTGCCTATTGGGGACCTATGCTGCCTATTGGGGACATTTACCTGCCTATTGGGGACATTTACCTGCCTATTAGGGACTCTTGCAGCACACCAGTCAGAGCCTGAGCTAAAAGCGGAGTTGCGCCAATATGAGGATGAGGATGAAATGATATGGATTGGCAAGGCTGCCGTGATGGGCAGTGCAGGCTGTATGTCTCTGTGTGGGCAGTTTTATTGCTGGTATATTGTTTTTGTAGCGCTGTATATATATTGGTATTTTACTAATAGCAATTTGGAATCCCTAGGAAATAATGACATCAAGAAAGAGAAAAATTGCTTCACTTGTGACAAATATGGAACCGAACATTGACCATCTCATTAGCCAAAAGCAGGCCCATAGTTCCCATTGAAATACCAGTAAGTTTGTTGATTTTTAACTTTACTTGCTCTTTATTTTAAGTATTGTATTTGTTCCTGTTTATTTTTATTTTTTTTACTTCAAAATAAGAGTGTAGTATATGGTGTATACAGGGTCATACACATCGTGTGCGGTATATAGAGTGTATATACACTGCTGTATTATACTTTTCATATACAGGTTATAATGCCTCTTATTCTTTGTATAGAGGTGAGTGTGCCATGTATAATATATGGTATATACAGCGTAGTGTCGCATACACTGCTGTATTATACAATATACAACAGTTCTAATGCTCCATACCTAATATGCAGGATAATGTACAGTCATGGCCAAAAATTTTGAGAATGACACAAATATTAATTTTTACAAAGTCTACTGCTTCACTTTTTCTAATGGCAATTTGCATATACTCCAGAATGTTATAAAGAGTGATCAGCTTAACAGCAATTACTTGCAAAGTCAATATTTGTCTAGAAAATGAACTTTATCCCCCAAAACACATTTCAACATCATTGCAGTCCTGCCTTAAAAGGACCAGCTAACCTCTTTTCAGTGATTGCTGCATTAACACAGGTGTGGGTGTTGATGAGGACATGGCTGGAGATCAATCTGTCATTATTAAGTAAGAATGACACCACTGGACACTTTAAAAGGAGGCTGGTGCTTGGCATCATTGTTTCTCTTCTGTTAACCATGGTTATCTCTAAAGAAACACGTGCAGTCATCATTGCAATGCACAAAAATGGCCTAACAGGGAAGAGTATCGCAGTTAGAAAGATTGCACCTCAGTCAACAATCTATCGCATCATCAAGAACTTCAAGGAGAGAGGTTCCATTGTTGCCAAAAAGGCTCCAGGGCGCCCAAGAAAGACCAGCAAGCGCCAGGACCGTCTCTTAAAAGTGTTTCAGCTGCAGGATCGGGCTACCAGCAGTGCAGAGCTTGCTCAGGAATGGCAGCAGGCAGGTGTGAGTGCATCTGCACGCACTATGAGGCGAAGACTCTTGGAGCAAGGCCTGGTCTCAAGGAGGGCAGCAAAGAAGCCACTTCTCTCCAGAAAAAACATCATGGACAGACTGATATTCTGCAAAAGGTACAGGCAGTGGACTGCTGAGGACTGGGGTAAAGTTATTTTCTCTGATGAATCCCCTTTTGGATTGTTTGGGACATCAGGAAAATGCCTCATTCGGAGAAGACAAGGTGAGCGCTACCACCAGTCTTGTCTCATGCCAACTGTTAAGCATCCTGAAACCATTCATGTGTGGGGTTGCTTCTCAGCCAAGGGAATCGGCTCTCTCACAGTCTTGCCTAAAAACACAGCTATGAATAAAGAATGGTACCAGAATGTCCTCCAAGAGCAACTTCTCCCAACCCTCCAAGAGCAGTTTGGCGATCAACAATGCCTTTTCCAGCATGATGGAGCACCTTGCCATAAAGCAAAGGTGATAACTAAATGGCCAGGGAACAAAACATAGACATTTTGGGTCCATGGCCTGAAAACTCCCCAGATCTTAATCCCATTGAGATCTTGTGGTCAATCATCAAGAGACGGGTGGACAAACAAAACCTAAAAATTCTGACAAAATGAAAGCATTGATTGTGCAAGAATGGACTGCTATCAGTCAGGATTTGGTCCAGAAGTTGATTGAGAGCATTCCAGGGAGAATTGCAGAGGTCCTGAAGAAGACGGGTCAACACTGCAAATATTGACTTGCTGCATTAACTCATTCTAACTGTCAATATAAGCTTTTGTTACTCATATGTTTGCAATTATTATATTTCTGTCTGTGATAAAAACATCTGTCAAACACACATAAAAACCAGAGGGCAGCAGATCATGTGAAAATATAATATTTGTGTCATTCTCAAAACTTTTGGCCATGACTGTACAGTGTATACGATGTAACCTGTATAAAATGTGACATTGGCTTGCCCCCCCCTATGTCCTAAAATAATATAACACTGGTTTCATTCATGGAGTACACTGGTTCTTCCAATTTTGTAGAAAAGTCTTAGGCCGGCGTCACACTAAAGAGGAATACGGACGAGTGAGAGGCGTAAAAATCACGCATTACACACGGACCTATACTTCTCTATGGGGCAGCTCTGATCATGCATATTTTTCTCGGGCGCATGTTATGGTGCGAGACACCCGCAGCATGCTGCGATTGTACTCGTATTACGCCCGTTGTACGCCAATGAAAGTCTATGGGTGCGAGAAAAATACAGATTACACACAGACCACACGTGTGACTTGCGAGAAAGACGCAAGACTTCTGCAGCTCACAGGAAATGGTGCAAGCCATGAATCAGGAAGCTGACACATGCAAATTAGCTCAAAAAGAGCGCCAGACATCCCGGAAGAACGCCTCCACGGAGTCGGCCATGATGCCTTCGCTCATCAATGTGGAGATGCTGATAGTTTTGTTCCAGGAGAGGTCTGAAATTTGGGACCAACAGGATGCACACTACGCAGACCGCGCAAGAAAAGAGGTGGCATGGAGGCGCATCTGTGGGCAGATGTTTCCCCACTTTGGTGACAGCCCACACGAGGAGCAGCAGCGAATGAGTAAGTTACCAGATTTTTTCCCAAACATCTTAAAGGCCAGAACGCAATAATTGAGCTGAGTTTCCCTAAAATATACTTTTTTAGTCTAATTTGTTTTTTTTTTAAGCGCCAAAATGTTAGGATACTGACATTCGATTAGGCCCCTATGACTATGTGAAATGTATGTTGAACAATTTGGCATTGTGCAGCTAGGTAAATGATGAAATTATATGTCACATTGTAGTGGATGATGTAATGAGACGCTGGAGAAGCATCCGCAACCAGTACTGGCGGGAACGTGAGCAGAGGTCCAGGAGCGGTTCTGCAGCACCGACCTAGCGGAAATATGTGTACTTTGACTGCCTTGGGTTTTTGTCTCCTATTCTGGATCTGAGACCGTAAGTACATACATCACACCACATAACACATATGCTGTTTAGGCTGACATCTCCAACATTTAATTTCCTAACAGAACTCAGTCCGACCTCACTGAGAGGGAGACAGGCTCTGACTCAGAGGCCATTATAGACCCGGTTGGGGGAAGTGAAGAGGTGGCTGGCCCATCTGCTGACCCTCCCAGCTGCATCCCCCAAGCTTCCCAAGCACCAGGACCTGACCAACCAGCTGCACCTCTACCTGTACCTGACCCACCAGCTGCAGCAGCAGCCCCCAGTGTTGAGGAAGCAGCAAACAGCAGCAGCCCCACTGTACCTCTGGGGTCTCTCCCCAGCCTGCTGCAATATCCCGCTGTGGGAGAAGATGTCGAGACAACACTGCTTCTGATACCCAGAGGCATGTGGACACTAGGGTCCTCAATTATCTTTCAAGGGCAGCTCTTCATGAGGGTGAGGAGGCGTATTCACGTAGCTTTGCCCGCTACCTTCGTCCCCTACCCCGTGAGGTCAGGCTCCATGTGCGAGGATCAATTCAGATCCTAATTGACGCATGCACATCCCCCAATACCCCATATGAGGTGTTTGAATTCCTTGAGAGGATTGCAGCTCTCACCTCGTAACCTTCTGCCCCTTACCCCCCACCAAAATGTGCATGCTCAATTAGGATCTGAGGATCCTCCTGCACGTGCACCTACACTTCAACCCATTCCCCCACAAAACCAACCGTGGCAACAACAGGGTCAAATGGCAGGCTATAACCCAACTTCCCAATATGGCCACTTGTACAGATCCAGTGTTGGAGGCTGGTCCCAAACTGGATTTGGTCAACATGGTCATATTGGGGGGTATGATTCTCATGGGTACCAGCTTCCCCAGGAGTATAATCTCCATTATCTTTATGGCAATGTGCCCACACACCAACCTGACCGTGGGCAGATGTTAGCTCAGGGCCCTGAAAATCCACTCCAACAGGGTGATGCTCAAGGTGGTCAACAAAGCCAACAACACAGAGACGCTGGTCACCCGCCAACTCCACCACCCACATACCGCCAACTCTGATTTGTTATTTTTATTATATATTATTATTTCAAACCCAGTTTGTTATTTTTTTATATTTATTTTAACATGTTGTGTAAAGCATATTTGCACTAATCTGAATGCCTCAAAAAACCATATGGTACAGATATGGTCTTCAGTGGGCTAAGTGAAAGTTTGTTATTTTCATTATCTATTATTGTTTGTTATTTTTTTATCTTTACTTTTATCCCATGTTGTCTAATGCATATTTGCACTAGTCTAATCTTACAAATCAAACATGTGTCACATATGGTATTCACTAGTCATAGTGAAAGTTTGTTATTTTCATTATCTAGTATTATTTATTGAAATGTTTGTTATTTTTTTATCTTTACTTTTACTCCATGTTGGCTTATGCATATTTGCAATAGTCTAGTCTTACAACTCAACCATATGGGTCAGATATGGTGTTCACTAGGCATAGTGAAAGTTTGTTATTTTGATCATGTATTATTATTTATTCAAAAGTTTGTTATATTTTTATGACTTATTTTGGTACTTATTGTGTAATAATGCAGACTTACAGTATTGTGCTTTGAAGACATATACCATATGATTAAAATATGGTAGTCACTACCTCAAGTGAGAGTTTGCACATATGAAAACATATTTTTTTTTATAAAGTTTGGACTCTTCTTTCATAAGTTCTTTTTACTAAACCACCAACACATCTGTTATGAACATTAACACCAGACACAAAGACTATGGCAGAGAAAACATTTTTTTATCTATACACACAGAACAACATTACAGCATTGATAATGCCTCATCTTGCCAGGTTGTAGTACCTTGAGGTGACATAAAATACTGGGTAAAGATATGATGGGTTTTCAGTCCTGAGAGTGGACGACGTAAAGGGATGACATGTGGCCTAGGCATATCCCCATTGGTCACCACACTTTCACCAACATCAGATGGGCCACAATCATGCATTCTAGTGAAATTATGTAAGACAACACATGCTTTGATGACCTCATTGACGTTGGCTTCACTCAGCTGAATAGCAGACTGGAGGACCCGCCATTTTGCACATAGAATGCCAAAGGCACACTCTACCAGGCGCCGGGCCCGTGATGGGCGCAAGTTGAAGATCCTACGACGGTGGTCAAGGTTTCATCGTGGATATGGCCTCATGACATTCCTTGATAGTTGGAAGGCCTCATCCCCAACTACAACATACGGCACAGTTTCCAGATTGGAGCCAGGAAGTTGACGTGCTGGTGGTAGGTGCAACTGGTTATTGCGCATCCGCCGACCCATAATGGAAGAATTGAAGACTCTAGAATCTCCAGTCCTTCCATAGGCCCCAATGTCTACAATTATAAACCTGTAGTTACTGTCAACCAGAGCCAACAGCACTACAGAAAAATATTGTTTATAATTATAGAATTGGGACCCTGAGTTCGGCGGCTTATGCACACGGATGTGCTTCCCATTAACCCCTCTCTGACATTAGACGTACTATCCCATCCATAAAACCCATGCCATTCTGCCCATGGACGGGATAGTACGTCATAGGCGATCAGCTGCGCTCCTGAGGGGAGCGCAGCTAATCGCCGCCGGGTGTCAGCTGATTATCACAGCTGACACCCGTGACTGTGTGTCAGGAGCGGTCACGGACCGCTCCCGGCACACTAACCCCTAGCACACCGCGATCAAACATGATCGCGGTGTACTGGGGGAACAGGGGAGGATCGCGCAGGGTGGGGGCTCCCTGCGCGCCCCCCTGAGACCCTCAGACCAGCGCGATGTGATCACGCTGTTCTGAGGGCTTCCTCCCTCCCAGGACCCGGATCCAAGATGGCGCCGGGGTCCTGGAGGGAGGCGGCTACCTCAGTGCCTGCCGAGAGCAGGCACTGAGAAGCCTGCATCTATGCCTGTGCGATCGCTGGTGTGACAGAGTGCTGTGCACACTGTCACACCAGCGATCTGATAAAATACTGTGATGTCCCACCCTGGGACAAAGTAAAAAAGTTAAAAAAGTAAAAATAAACATGTGTAAAAAAAAAAATCCAAAATAAAAAAAAAAAAAAAAAAAATATTCCCCAATAAATTCATTTCTTCCTGTAAATAAAAAAAACAAAACAATAAAAGTACACATATTTGGTATCGCCGCATCCGTAACGACCCCCCCTATAAAACTGTCCCACTAGTTAACCCCTTTAGTGAACCCCTTAAAAAAAAAAAAAAACGAAGCAAAAAATCAATGCTTTATCATCATACCGCCGAACAAAAAGTGGAATAACGCGCGATCAAAAAGACCGATATAAATAAACATGGTACCGCTGAAAACGTCATCTTGTCCCGCAAAAAACGAGCCGCCATACAGCATCATCAGCGAAAAAATAAAAAAGTTATAGCTCGCAGAATAAAGCGATGCAAAAATAATTATTTTTTATATAAAATTGTTTTTATTCTATAAAAGCGCCAAAACATAAAAAAATGATATAAATGAGGTATCGCCATAATCGTACTGACCCGAAGAATAAAACTGCTTTATCAATTTTACCACACGCGGAACAATAAAAACGCCTCCCCCAAAAGAAATTCATGAATTGCTGATTTTTGTTCATTCTAACCTCCCAAAAATCGAAATAAAAAGCGATCAAAAAATGTCACCTGCTCAAAAATGGTACCAATAAAAATGTCACCTCGTACCGCAAAAAATAAGACCTCACATGACTCTGTGGGCCAAAATATGCAAAAATTATAGCTCTCAAAATGTGGCGATGCAAAAAACTATTTTTGCAATAAAAAGCGTCTTTTAGCGTGACAGCTGCCAATCATAAAAACCCGCTATAAATAGTAAATCAAACCCCCCTTTATCACCCCCTTAGTTAGGGAAAAATAATAAAATTAAAAAAATGTATTTATTTCCATTTTCCCATTAGGGTTAGGGTTAGGGTTGCGGCTAAAGTTAGGGTTAGGGTTGGCGCTAAAGTTAGGATTAGGGTTAGGGTTGGGATTAGGGGTGTGTTAGGGTTAGGTTTGTGGTTAGGGTTGGGACTAGGGTTAGGGGTGTGTTGGGGTTAGGGTTGGAGTTAGAATTGGGGGGTTTCCGCTGTTTAGGCACATCAGGGGCTCTCCAAATGTGACATGGCGTCTGATCTCAATTCCAGCCAATTCTGCGTTGAAAAAGTCAAACGGTGCTCCTTCACTTCTGAGCTCTGCCATGCGTCCAAACAGTAGTTTATCCCCACATATGGGGTATCAGCGTACTCTGGACCCCAAGAGTTATTGTGCAATTTGTCCTATTTCTTCTGTTACCCTTGGGAAAATAAAAAACTGGGGGCGAAAATATCATTTTTGTACAAAAAAAATTATTTTTTTGTTTTTACGGCTGTACATTATAAACTTCTGTGAAGCACTTGGGGCTTCATAGCGCTCACCACACACCTAGATAAGTTCCTTGTGGGGTCTATTTTCCAAAATGGGGTCACTTGTTGGGAATTTCCACTGTTTAGGCGCATCAGGGGCTCTCCAAATGCGTCATGACGCCCCCAGACCATTCCATCAAAGTCTGCAATCCAAAACGTCACTACTTCCCTTCCGAGCCCCAACGTGTACCCATACAGTAGTTTTCTCCCACATATTGGGTATCAGCGTACTCAGGACAAATTGGGCAACAACTTTTGGGGTCCAATTTCTCCTGTTACCCTTGTAAAAATAAAATATTGGGGCGAAAAAATCATTTTTGCAAAAAAAAAAAAAAGATTTTTTATTTTTACGGCTGTGCGTTATAAACTTCTGTGAAGCACTTCGGGGTTCAAAGTGCTCACCACACATCTAGATAAGTTCCTTGTGGGGTCTATTTTCCAAAATGGGGTCACTTGTGGGGGGTTTCCACTGTTTAGGCGCATCAGGGGCTCTCCAAATGCGACATGACGCACCCAGACCATTCCATCAAAGTCTGCAATCCAAAACGTCACTACTTCCCTTCCGAGCCCTGACGTGCGCCCATACAGTAGTTTTCTCCCACATATTGGGTATCAGCGTACTCAGGACAAATTGGACAACAACTTTTGGGGTCCAATTTCTCCTGTTACCCTTGTGAAAATAAAATATTGGGGGCGAAAAAATCATTTTTGTAAAAAAAAAAAGATTTTTTATTTTTACGGCTGTGCGTTATAAACTTCTGTGAAGCACTTCGGGGTTCAAAGTGCTCACCACACATCTAGATAAGTTCCTTGTGGGGTCTATTTGCCAAAATGGGGTCACTTGTGGGGGGTTTCCACTGTTTAGGTGCATCAGGGGCTCTCCAAATGTGACATGACGCCCCCAGACCATTCCATCAAAGTCTGCAATCCAAAACGTCACTACTTCCCTTCCGAGCCCCGACGTGTGCCCATACAGTAGTTTTCGCCCACATATTGGGGATCAGTGTACTCAGGACAAATTGGACAACAACTTTTGGGGTCCAATTTCTTCTGTTACCCTTGTGAAAATAAAATATTGGGGCGAAAAAATCATTTTTGTAAAAAAAAAAAAAGATTTTTTATTTTACGGCTGTACGTTATAAACTTTAGTGAAACACCTGGGGGTTCAAAGTTCTCACCACACATCTAGATAAGTTCCTTGAGGGGTCTAGTTTCCAAAATGGTGTCATTTATGGGGGTTTCCACTGTTTAGGCAGATCAGGAGCTCTCCAAACACGACATGGCGTCCAGCCAATTCTGCGTTGAAAAAGTCAGACGGCGCTCCTTCCCTTCCAAACTCTGCCATGCACCCAAACAGTGGTTTACCCCCACATATGGGGTATCAGCGTACTCAGGACAAATTGGACAACAACTTTTGGGGTCCAATTTCCTTGGGAAAATTCAAAAATTTGGGACTAAAAAATCATTTTTGTGGAAAATTGATTTTTTTTTTTTTTCACACCCAGGCTTTATAAACTTTTGTGAAACACTTGAGGGTTCAAAGTGCTCACAACAGATCTAGATAAGTACCTTAGGGGGTCTAGTTTCCAAAATGGTGTCACTTGTGGGGGGTTTCCACTGTTTAGGCGCATCAGGGGCTCTCCAAACGCGACATGGCATCCAATCTAAATTCCAGCCAATTTTAGTTTGAAAAAGTCAAACGTCGCTCCTTCCCTTACGAGCTCTGCCGTGTGCCCAAACAGTGGTTTTCCCCCACATATGGGGTATTGGCGTACTCAGGAGAAATTGCATAACAACCTTATCTGTCCATTTTCTCCTTTTACCCTTGTGAAAATAAAAAAAAAGTTTGTAAAAGTCATTTTTGTGGCTAAAAAGTAAAATATTCATTTTTTCCTTCCACGTTGCTTTAGTTACTGTGAAGCACCTGAAGGGTTAATAAACTTCTTGAATGTGGTTTTGAGTACCTTGAGGGGTGCAGTTTTTAGAATGGTGTCACTTTTGGGTATTTTCTGCCATATAGACCCCTCAAAGTGACTTCAAATGTGAGGTGGTCCCTAAAAAAAATGGCTTTGTAAATTTTGTTGTAAAAATGAGAAATCGCTGGTCAACTTTTAACCCTTATAACTTCCTAACAAAAAAAAAATTTGGTTCCAAAATTGTGCTGATGTAAAGTAGACATGTGGGAAATGTTATTTCTTAACTATTTTGTGTGATATATTTCTCTGTTTTAAGGGAATAAAAATTCAAAGTTTGAAAATTGCAAAATTTTCAAAATTTTCGCCATATTTGCGTTTTTTTTCAAAAATAAATGCAAGTTATATCGAAGAAATTTTACCACTAACATGAAGTACAATATGTCACGAGAAAACAGTCTCAGAATCGCGAAGATCCGTTGAAGCGTTCCAGAGTTATAACCTCATAAAGAGACAGTGGTCAGAATTGTAAAAATTGGCCCGGTCATTAACGTGCAAACCACCCTTGGGGGTGAAGGGGTTAAGGGCTCCTATACAATTTGGGAACTGGCATTGTTCCTCAAATCCCCTGGCAATCCTCATCCAGTCTTCCATCTTGGGCTCAGCCATGACCACTTTATGAAGTCTGTCCCAGAGTTGTGAGCATGTATCACGAACAATGGCAGATATGGTGGATCTCCCAATCAAAAACTCCATATGGAGTGCGGCATAGGATATGCCAGTTGTCAGGAACCTACAATTAAATAAATGTAGAGAGAAAAATCATTACACCAGCCCAAAGATTTCACAAATGTACTATACATAACCATAAAAGGATTTAATTTACAAACATTCCTAACTTAAATTATACACAAGTCAAAGGTCTATGTGATTTTGACAAACACATCATTGTTCTGGTAGTTCGAGCTGATATATGGGATATATTATGAGGATAATTAAGCAACAGCCATAAGGGTCAAGGCAAACTTGTGGGAAAACACATCATCAACAGACAGTATGTAGGTGAGGAATACATACCGTAACATCAGGAGAAGTCACTCCTCTGCAGAGATAGCTTTGCGCATCCTGGTGTCCTGGTAGGTGATCCCTGGGCGCACGATCTCCAACAAAACATCAAATGTGGCTCATCTGACAATAGAGAAAAAACTTGTCTGGATGAGTCCGCAGAGATGCATAAAGGCGGTAAAAATGGCCTTTAGTGAGGCGCTGCCTCAAATGTGGATGCACCCACATTTGTCTCGTCCTCCGCGGAGCAACGATCACTGGGTAAGGCTGCTCAAAGCGGCGGGACAAAACCCAGTTGTACAGAACTCGATCAGTTGGGGTGAACTGAAGAGTGTCAGACATTTTGGCAACCAAGCAGCAGTACTCCAACACAAGCACTGCACCAAAATGGCCAGATTGGGGGCTGCCACTTGATGCAGAGCCAATAAATAGGCTTGCTGATGATGGTTTCAATGATTTTCAGGCCTAAAAACTGTTAAATGTCCATTTTGCAAGGCTGCGAGAAAAAAACGCTATACGGATGCCATACGGATTGCATACGGATGCTTACATGCGCAAAATACGCAGCCGCACCTTGACAACGAATGAAATACGGATTACTGTGCCGTGAACATTTCCGCGTTTTGCGGCAGTACAATACGGTCTGTTGAGTGTGACTCCAGCCTTAGTAGAATTCTAGTGCTATAATATGATTTCATGATTTTAAAAAAAGCTTTGACTCCATGTACTGTCTAAAATGTCTCTTTTCCATTTGCCCTCATTTAATATTTGGTTTCTGTGATTGTCAACCATAATAGAAATTTAAGATGGTAAAGGGAATCTGTCACCAGGTTTTTGCCACCTAATCTGAGAGCAGTATAATGTAAATATAAAGACCCTTATTCCAGCAAGGTTTAGCTTACTGGGATGCTTACTGTAGTTTTGATCTCTGTTTCATTAGTAGAAGATTATTACTAGAGGACTAGTAAAGCTGCTGCCATGTAGTCCTCCATATTCATTAGCTCTGTATGACCCCACCTCCACCACTGATTGGCTGCTTTCGTTGTACACTGTGCATAGGCAGTAAGCTGCCAATCAGTGGTGTGGGCGGGGTTATACAGAGCTCTACATTTCAAGAACTGGTAAATCTGCAGCAGAGAAAACAGTGTTTTTATCAAAACTAAAACAATCAGTCCAGTAAGTGATACATCACTGGGATCAGAGTCTTTGTCCCTACATCATTATTGGGAACAAATGTCTCAAGCCATAATCCCTTTAAGATAAAGGCTCATATTCCATGACCATTCCCTTTGTTTACACTGCAGCTCTGCTTGTTCAGTCTGGCTGCTGAGTATAAGCACAAACCCTCCAAAATCTCACAAACAAAATACAAGCAAAAGATGATTTGTTTTAGGCCGGGTCACACATGCGAGTAAGGCCTCTTTCACACATCCGTTTTTTTGTGTCAGGCATGATCCGTCGAACACCTGAAGGGACGGATCCGGCACTGAAATAAAAAAACTGATGCAACGGATCCGTTTTTTTGCTTGATCCGACCTGAACTTTTGAACCAGAAAAAGAGGGTTTTGGATGTCCGGAGACACTGGAAAATGATGTAGTAGCAGTAGTAGTAGTAGTAGTAGTCCATGATTTCCAGAATCCGGATCAGACTTTTGACGGATTGCACAAAAGTCTGATCCGGTTCCATTGACTTCTATTGTTTCCGGCCGCCTGATGCGCCGCTTCAGGCACTATCAGGCGGCTCCGGTAAACAAAAAAAAGTTACATGCACCGTTTTGTCCGGCCGCCGGAATGTATATTTCCGCCGAATCCGGACAAAAACGGATACAACGCAATGACATCAGGCACAATCCGGCGCTAATGAAAGTCAATGTTAAAAAAACGCATCCGGTACCGGATCCGTTTTTTTAGCAACACGCCGGATCATGCCTGAAGTCAAAAAACGGATGTGTGAAAGAGGCCTAACTGGCACGATTCTCGTGCGAGTCTCTTGCATGAACACCCGGCACTGCCGCTCGCACTCGGACCTGAGCATGCGGCTGCATGTAATTCTATGCAACTGGCCACTCTGCTCCGAGTGCCGGTGGCAGCATGTGAGAGACTCGCATGAGAATCGTGAGAGTTACTAGCATGTGTGACCCCGGCCTTAAGCAATTCATCAAGCAATGCAAAACTAAATGGGAGACACACAGCAGAGATGAAAGCTGTATATTAGAAGAGATGTAGAAAGCAAAAAATAGTTAATTTTCTTCAGAAACCTGTGCTCGTGTCATTCATCACTTGCTATCTTTATCTGCAAATGACATTTTGTCTAAAGATTTTTAATGCATCCACTTCCTCATAAATATTTATAGATTGACTACCTCTACTAAATCTCCAATATTGGATGAGGAGGAGAAATAAAGCTTTAAAGTGTTTCAAGTAAATATTTTTCCAAAAATTAGTAGAAGACATATACTGTGTGTATATATAATAATATATATATATCTATATATATATATAGATATTTTATATATATATATATATATATATATATATATATATATATATATATATTCTGCTATCATATCATATTTGCAACATGTCTCCTTGGATTAAGCCAAACAATTAATTAAGTATAATTTATTTATTCAAAAATAATTTCTATATAATAATGTAGCAAAAATGGAGCCAGCACGTAATTTATTCCGTGCTCAAGATGTGTAACATTTCGGCATTAAGGCCATGTTCACATATTCAGTATTTTACATTTTACATCAGTATTTGTGTCGACCCGCCACCACAATTGTGGATTACCAGGGCAATGGGGTACTCAGAGCCGAGCCCATGGAAGTCTATGGGGTTTGTCACAGGTAGCGGTGGCTCGGTCTGTGGCCCTGGCGGTCTGGCGTATGTTTGGGGGAATATTTACAGGGGATTTGATATATTTACAGTTCGTGACGCCACCTGTAGTCTCTGGTAATGTGTACCAGCGCTGCTGTAGATCTCTGAGGGGATGGTGAGGCAGCTAGATGTCGGGTCCCCTACAGGTGGGACTCTTCCCTCAGGTCGGTAGTTAAAGCAGGGTTGTGCAGGCATGCAAATAAATAACTCAGTCTCACACGGTCAGCGTCTTTCCATACCTTTTACTTGTAAGATGGTAAGGCAGGTCCCAGGGAGGCTGATCCAAGGAGAATGTATTTCAAGATAGCAGCTGGACAAGTTAGGGGCCTCCTTTACTTTCACAACGATGAGTACAACCAGCATGAAGCGTAGTTCCCTCTATAACTCCAGCTATTCCAAAGCTGTACTGCCCAGTCAGTTTTGTGGTCGGAGCCTTCCTGTGAGAGAGCTGAATTCCTATCTTGTCCTGCAGAGACTCAAGGTCCTCACTCCCCCTGACCCCAGTTACGTACTGACTATTTAGGGGCTGCTTGCCGCGACCTAAGGTCCGATAAGCCTCTGGTTTTCTTACCACTATGCGTGAAGCTATAGTGATCCTTCGGTCCCCAGTGACCGGTAACAATGTGCAGGACTTCTCCAATCCAAAAGCACTTTTCAATATTCCTTCCACTGTGCCTTTCGCCTTGTCCGCGCTTGTAGCATAAACACTCACACTTGCAAAAAGTCATATAATCACTCCCTTCTTTTCTTCCTTCAGAGTTAGTTGCCAGACTCTCAGTAATCTTCTAGGCAGGAGCACGTCTCTGAACCTTCACTGTCCTTGAGACAGGAGACTGAAGTATTTCTGTACTAAACTCTTCTTTCTTTATCAATGTCTTCAAGTGAGGTACAGCTCTGACCAGGCTGAGGTGATCTATATCTCGCCCTTACTGGCCTCCACTTGCTGAACTGCTGATAGAACCAGGCTGGACTGCTTCCTCCCTCCAAGTCCCAGCTAGACTCCACACGTCTGCTCTGTCCGAAGACAGGAAACTGACTACTGAATCACTCAACGAATCACACTGACCACTCCCCACGAGTCACTACACTACCCTAAGGGTGTGTCTAGTGTATGTTGAGTGAATGGGTATAGAGCATTGAACTGCTATCTCTCCACACATTCTCCAGGGTACTGCGTGTGCCTTCACACCAGGGCTACACATTCCCCCATGGTAAAAGACAGCACTCCCGGGCTGTAAAATACAAAGAGACAATTTTGTTTATGCATTAAACATCAACATTAAACATTAATTCGTCCCATCCGGGAGGTAAGGATGTCTTGAACGTTGCGATAAAACATTAAATATAGACAAATACACAAAGTATTAAGGCATCAAAACATTCAATAAATACACAGTATTCTTGTGAAGGACCCGCACCAAACCTTCAACGTGGGTCCTGGGTGGGCTGCAGGACATCCGAATGCAGACCTCACTCAGTGCCACACCACACGGGTTTTTGTATTCAGAGGTAGTTGTGCTGGTTTTATGTAAAACCAATATTAGGCACCGAAGCGCAACTATATACAGATAAGTTCTGGGCTGGCACAGTCCTCAGCCTCGAAGTCCATAATAAGACATATATTCATATCACATCATAATAATAATAAAGTGCAAAACTCTTTATCTGTTTACCCAGCCGGGCATTCTACTTTTGGCAATATATATATATATTATATACACATTTAACTTGTGCAAAACATTTTCACTTTTATAAAACTTATGTACATCTTCTTAGTTGCGGTAAACCCTGTCTGGGTCCTACCGTTCTTCACATTTCTTTGTTAACTTTGGTTACACTTTCCATCCCGGGGCTGGAACAATGCGATGATCGCACAGGACCGTTCCTATTCCTGGGCCCAGTGCCCAGCACCAAGATCATCGACTCCACCATCGGGGTCTGTGTGGCTGGTGTGCACTGGGCTGGTGGGGATGTCGGGGGTTCCAGCAGGGTGTCATCATCGCTGGTTACCTGCAGGGCCGGTTCACTCCGGTCCTCTAGGCCGCAGGGCCCGTCCTCCTCTGGGGACGCTGCTGCAGCATAAGATACTGGGCAAAAAGCAGGCTTTTGTAGTGGCTCAATTGTGATCGCATCAGACTTTTGCGATGCAGAAATGGTCGCAGGTGGCGATGCGGAATAGGATGCACAATGCTGGTGTGATGCAGAGCAGGAAGCAGGTGTGCGCGATGGCTCAATTGGGGACGCACTAACCTGCTGCTGTCGCTGCTCCATCTCTTCCCAGTCGACGTCTGGTAATGACGGACAGGACCCCTCCGGTGTCCCTATCGGGGATCGATCATCTGCTGCGGCCTCCTGGCCGGGCGGGCGTTCCGGAACTGGCGGTACCTCCTCAACCTCCTTCGCCTCCACCGCTTCACTGGTGGGATCAGGGTCGGTACTTTCGGGGGCAGCCTCCGGTTGCTCCTTAGCCTTGGGCAGCAGAAATTTTGGAAGTTCCAGTCGTGAGGGGTCGTCGAGGGGAGAGAACACCGCATCCCACAGCCGCCGCTGCATCAGGGTACGCCGGCGTCTCTCGATCTCCTCCATGCCAGGTTGTGGCAAAATCATCTTTTTCAGTTTCGCATTTTCTTCTTTAATTTCCAGCAATGCTTGCTGCAGGTGCAGGACCACGGATGGTTCCGGTGCTGGTGGCAGCTTGGCTGGGGAGCGGGGCCTGCCTCCCTCCGCTTCCCTGCTCGGCTGCACACGTCCTGCTTCCATGATGTTCCAGAGCGTTCTTTCTTCTTCTTTCAGAGACGTCCGGTCTCTTCCGTGGAGGCGGGGTTTGCGTCTCCTCCTCCTCGCAGGGAAGGTGAAGAGGAGGCGGACCCCTTTGCTGTAGGGCAGGATCGCATGTTGTAATAGCACTTTGAGAGGGCAGGCATTTTCTTCGCGCCACATGGGGGTGCACGCCCACGAAAGTACGCCCACCTTCTTCTCCAGCGCCTGAGGGCGCGAATATGGCGACAAAGATGGCGATTTTTGGCGCCAAAAGTGCAAACAGTCCTTTTTCACAAAAACAATTCCATAGGCACACAGGGCTCGCAATCTTGCGAGTTTCGCATCCTGTTCGTGACGCCAAAGTTTTGTGTCGACCCGCCACCACAATTGTGGATTACCAGGGCAATGGGGTACTCAGAGCCGAGCCCATGGAAGTCTATGGGGTTTGTCACAGGTAGCGGTGGCTCGGTCTGTGGCCCTGGCGGTCTGGCGTATGTTTGGGGGAATATTTACAGGGGATTTGATATATTTACAGTTCGTGACGCCACCTGTAGTCTCTGGTAATGTGTACCAGCGCTGCTGTAGATCTCTGAGGGGATGGTGAGGCAGCTAGATGTCGGGTCCCCTACAGGTGGGACTCTTCCCTCAGGTCGGTAGTTAAAGCAGGGTTGTGCAGGCATGCAAATAAATAACTCAGTCTCACACGGTCAGCGTCTTTCCATACCTTTTACTTGTAAGATGGTAAGGCAGGTCCCAGGGAGGCTGATCCAAGGAGAATGTATTTCAAGATAGCAGCTGGACAAGTTAGGGGCCTCCTTTACTTTCACAACGATGAGTACAACCAGCATGAAGCGTAGTTCCCTCTATAACTCCAGCTATTCCAAAGCTGTACTGCCCAGTCAGTTTTGTGGTCGGAGCCTTCCTGTGAGAGAGCTGAATTCCTATCTTGTCCTGCAGAGACTCAAGGTCCTCACTCCCCTGACCCCAGTTACGTACTGACTATTTAGGGCTGCTTGCTGCGACCTAAGGTCCGATAAGCCTCTGGTTTTCTTACCACTATGCGTGAAGCTATAGTGATCCTTCGGTCCCCAGTGACCGGTAACAATGTGCAGGACTTCTCCAATCCAAAAGCACTTTTCAATATTCCTTCCACTGTGCCTTTCGCCTTGTCCGCGCTTGTAGCATAAACACTCACACTTGCAAAAAGTCATATAATCACTCCCTTCTTTTCTTCCTTCAGAGTTAGTGTAACGCTGGTATTGTCTGTACTTTGTTTTCCAGCGTTACTTTGCATGTTTTTTGCATTAACCCTTTTGCTCCTTTCCCCCTAACCAGCTGGGATACTGTTGTCTGTTACCTATATGGATGCTGCTCAGTTCCCGGCTCTGCTGCGTACCCGTACTTGCGTGAGTGGCTCCGCTGCTTTGCATGACCGCCCGCATGTGCGGTTCCTGACTTGCTGTGAAAGCCGTCCGTAGCTTGAAAAGTCCTCTGCAGTGGTGCATGACTTACTGCGTGGTTGGCAGCAGCCATTGTTGGGTTCCCTCTGTGTTGTGCTGTCTGGCTCTGCATAGGGGGCGCAGCCCACACCTGTCCTGCTTTTATGTGGATTGGGTGTTTACTAGAGTTACTGCTCCAGCCTATCGCTGTGAAGCAGCTCATATATAAAGTTCCCCAGCCCTAGTGGGCGTTGCCAGAGCTTCGCATTGAATCCACACTGAATCCCTGAACCTAGCCGTATGTGGTTGTGTGTTCAGCTCCTGCTCTGAAGTTGATCAGCTCTGGAGAGCTGATTCCCTGTTCCTGCTGTGTCTTGTTCCCTGATCCTGGATCAAACCCGGTACCTGAATGTCTGAATTGTGTCTTGTGTTTCCGCCTATGCTGGGGGCTGATTACCCAGATCGCCGTTCCTGGAGGCTGTATATCCAGGCCTGTTCCTGCTGTGTCTAATTACCTGAACCCCTGATCTTGGATCGCATCCTGTACCTGACTGTCTGAACTGTGTCCTCTGTGTTATGTTCCTGAAATCCTGCTGTGTCCAGAACCCTGTGCCAGTGACTGTGAATCCTTGCTATATAACCTGAGTTCATCTTGGAAGGAGGAGTCCGGTGTGTGCTGAGTTTCCGTTACTCTGTGCTCAGCCTCTGTGCAATCCCCGGCCAGCTCCCGTTGAGCCTGGCGGGGCTTGCACCAGACCTCTGGGGTTCCTTTTCAGGTCGCTGCCAGATGTCCGGATCCTATGCCTGATGACCATGGCCTGATGTCCGATGTCCGACGACCACTTCCAGATGTCCGGATCCTATCCTTCCTGCCTGATGTCCGGATCCTGCCGATCATTGCCAGATGTCCGGAGCCTGCTGATCGGTGCCAGATGTCCGGAGTCCGAGGCCTGTGTTCCAGTCCGTGTTCCTGTGATTCAATCCATGTTCCTGTCCGTGTTCCTGACTCCCTGAGACCCAGTCCGTGTTCCTGTCTGTGTTCCTGACTCTCTGAGATCCAATCCGTGTTCCTGTTGTTCCTGTGCAGTCTAACTCTGTTTCAGCCATCAGCTCCTGATTCCAGTTACCTGTCTGTTACCTGTCGGCTTGCCTGTCTGCCATCCGTCTGCAGTTCCTTCCAGAGGTTCGGACGTCATCTGCAGAGATCCCCGGCTCTTGCCTGCTCACCTAGGAGCGATCATCTGCCATCCGACTGCAGCTCCATCCGGAAGTTCGGACATCATCTGCAGAGATCCCCGGCTCTTGCCTGCTCACCTGGGAGCGATCATCTGCCATCCGACTGCAGCCTACCTGGAGGCTCCACCATATCAGGTCGTATATACCTGCCTGTCTAGAGACTGCCTGGTCACTTACTGTGACAACCTGCCTGTCTAGAGACTGCCTGGTCACTTACTGTGACAACCTGCCTGTCCCAGAGACTGCCTGGTCACTTGCCGTGACAACCTGCCTGTCCCAGAGACTGCCCTGGTCACTTTCCGTGACAACCTGCCTGTCCCAGAGACTGCCTGGTCACTTGCCGTGACAACCTGCCTGCCTGGTCACTTGCCGTGACAACCTGCCTGCCCTGGTCACTTGCCGTGACAACCTGCCTGCCCTGGTCACTTGCCGTGACAACCTGCCTGCCTGGTCACTTGCCGTGACAACCTGCCTGCCTGGTCACTTGCCGTGACAACCTGCCTGCCTGGTCACTTGCCGTGACAACCTGCCTGCCCTGGTCACTTGCCGTGACAACCTGCCTGTCCCAGAGATTGCCCTGGTCACTAGCCGTGACAACCTGCCTGTCCCAGAGACTGCCTGGTCACTTGCCGTGACAACCTGCCTGTCCTGCCGGTTCCTCCTTGGTCTACCCTGTGATGACGTCTGTCCTGGGTCGGTGTCTGATGTTCTCCTGCTGAGCCTGTGCTACGCCTGAGGCCTGAGAGGCCGTCCTAGTATGCCCGTGCCAGATGACCCTGGACTTCATCAACCCGTGATGACCCCGCCATCGTCTGACGTTCGTCCTGGGCCGGTGTCTGATGTTCTCCTGCTGAGCCTGTGCTACGCCCGAGGCCTGAGAGTGTGGCCATACTAGTATGCCCGTGCCAGATGATTCTGGACTTCATCAACCCGTGATGACCCCGCCATCGTCTGAAGTCTGTCTGAGGTTGGTGTCTGATGTTCTCCTGCTGAGCCTGTGCTACGCCTAAGGCCTGAGAGAGAGGCCGTCCAAGTATGCCTGTGCCAGATAACCCTGGACTGCATCTACCCGTGATGTCCTCCAGCACTCGTCTGTGATCCTGAGTTGAGTACCCTTCTCTGATGTGCGGAATCGGGAGCCCGGTCTTATGTTATGTTTATTTACTTTGTTTCTTTAAGTAAACTTTATGTTTCTTCTTACCTGAAGTTGTGCGGTGTTGTCTAGTCCTGCAGGTCGCCACCTTGCCCACATGCTCAGCTGCCACGGATCCCGGTCGCTGCCCTTCCCTAGTCCGGGCAGGCCCGGGTCTCCCTCCGTGGTCCAGTGGGTCCACATTCTCTTACCATCTGGGACCCATGCCTCACGTCGTCGTGGACTGGCGGCGTGGGAGCATTGGCTAGCTAGGCAAGCTATGCCATGTCCCGACGCCCCACAGCCGTGGGAAGCGCCACAGTTAGTTGCCAGACTCTCAGTAATCTTCTAGGCAGGAGCACGTCTCTGAACCTTCACTGTCCTTGAGACAGGAGACTGAAGTATTTCTGTACTAAACTCTTCTTTCTTTATCAATGTCTTCAAGTGAGGTACAGCTCTGACCAGGCTGAGGTGATCTATATCTCGCCCTTACTGGCCTCCACTTGCTGAACTGCTGATAGAACCAGGCTGGACTGCTTCCTCCCTCCAAGTCCCAGATAGACTCCACACGTCTGCTCTGTCCGAAGACAGGAAACTGACTACTGAATCACTCAACGAATCACACTGACCACTCCCCACGAGTCACTACACTACCCTAAGGGTGTGTCTAGTGTATGTTGAGTGAATGGGTATAGAGCATTGAACTGCTATCTCTCCACACATTCTCCAGGGTACTGCGTGTGCCTTCACACCAGGGCTACACATATTTGTAAGCCAAAACCAAAAGAGGTTGAAAAACACAGAAGTGCTGTCCTACTTCTATTATACTCTTCCTCTGAGTGTTCCTCTCCTGATTTTGCCTTACAAATACTGAGATTAAACGCTGACCAAATAATGAACGTGTGAACGTAGCCTAATTTTTAAAGTCATAGTTGGATCAGTTCGCAAAATTGGATTTGAGTTTGGGTTCTTCAGATGCTCCAGAATTCCACTATTTTTGATGTCGGGAAAAGCAAAATAAATGTAAAACTTTTGAAATTCATCCATTTTCCAAGGTTATAATGGAACAGTAGTAAAAATCCTGAAGTGATATGAAATTATTTTGGGGGCAAAGCAGATTCCGTGAAGGAGCCTTGTATGCTGAGCAGCGTGATGCCGTGAAGTAAATATGGGGCTTTGATTGCAAGGAGTTTTCCCATGAACAAAGTTCATTTTAATCAACACTTTAATTAATAGATCTTTGAATAATGAGTTCCACAATTGGATGTTTAACAAAAATGTTCCTGTGCTGAGATAATCTTATAAATGTGCCCCTGCTGTGTACTGTGCAATGGCTGTGTCTGACCGTGCAGGGCCATGGTCTGATCATACCACTCTCCTGACCAGGAGAGGAAGCAGAAGAGAGAATACAGACAGGAGACTCCTACTGATTATTTCTTTGAGGTAAAACATTGCTTGAAAACAAGAAGTGAAATGTTTTGCCTCACAAAAAGAATCAGCTGTGATCCCTTACTTTCCTGTCTGCATACTCTCTTTTGCAGTCCTGTCTGTATACTCTTTTGCTTCCTTCCCTGCCCAGGAGCTGTGATATGATCAGACCATGTCCCTGTACGGTCAGACACATCCATTACACAGTACACAGCAGGGGCACATTTATAAGATTATCTCAGCACAGGAACATTTTTTTTAACACATCCAATTGTGTAAATTATTTAAATTCCAAGATCTATTAATTAAAATGTAATTTATTCATGGAAAAACCCCTTTAAAGATTACTTGTACATATAGAAGTGGTGATATGGATGTGTAGGCTCTTGTGCACCAATACAATTGATACCTTTTTTTGTAGAGGCCAGTTATGAGAAATCCAGTGTGGAAGCCAATGCAAATAAAGCTGAACATGCAATGCACAGTATTAATACATTAAACCCCAAACCCATAAAATTGTTACCATGTTGGTGCTTAAATATTATTTTACCCTGTAAAACCACTTAGTTGCTGACACCAAACAGCCTGGATCGGAGTTATCTCTAAGGCCTCTTTCACACTTCCGTTGTGTGACGTCCGCCCAAGTGTGAAAATGGCGGATCCGTCAGGAAAGGGTAAAAACGGATGTAAAACTGGACAGTTTTTTGACGGATCCTCCAAGAAGATTTCACCCGGAAATAATGAATTTTTCGTTCCGGAAATGTAAGTCCGGACGAGAGAGAGAGAGAGAGAGAGACCCCGGACAGTGTTTGCAGTATTTTCAATGTTTTTCTATGGAGGCGACGGATCCGCGGGCGGATTCCGTCAAAAACGGATGCCAGCGGATCTGCCGCCCATAGGCGGCCATTAAACAAAATGGCGGATGCGTTGGATCCGCCGTAGTCCGCCATTTTGGCGGAGCAAAAAAACGTTGCATTGGACGTTTTTCTAAAATGACGGACGCCAATTTTTTGGTGGATCCATCAAAAAACGGACCTAACGGACGACCATCCGTCAAAATCAGTCACTAATGCAAGTCAATGGGAAAAAAACGGATCCGTTTTTTTCACATTTTGACGGATTTTGACTGACGTCACACGACTGAAGTGTGAAAGAGGCCTAATCCCCACTGTTAGTCAATAAAGGAATTCACGTGATGATTGCAGCTTCTCTGCCGGCATGATCACGGTGATGCAACTGTACAGCTTGGTGGCTAAATGCAAGCTGATTTGGGATGTACATTTATATGTTATGGAGGCTTATCAGGTTAAAATTGTCTCTCTGTAGGAGATTTTAGTTAATACATCTGGAAATACTGAGCACAACTCACTGTATATTGCAAAATGCATCAGCAAGTAAAGCTAGGCTTAAAAATAAGACATTAATTAAGCTTTCGGTCACTTAGGTGCTGGATTAAATGATTATATTGAATTTCTCTCTCTCTCTCTATGTATATATAAATATATATAAAATCTTGACCACCAAAAGCAATGAAAACATATAAATTATTACCAGACATGTTGGAAAATGCACCTGAAACATTACAGCTATGAGCATGTATGTAGAGTTATCGATTGAACATACTAACACGTTTCAGTGATGTCAGAAATGGTGTCAAGATGGAAAATAATCAGTCACTCAAGTCGAAGACTCTGTCATATATATATATTTGTATAGATACACAATATTTTTATTTTTGTTTGCTTCACATATATTTATATACACTAGGTTTCTCTTGTATGTTTATGTTTATATAGTTCCACTACTTACAATATGGATATAATGAATGTACTTACCTTACATACATGCTGATTGTTGTTGACTTGCATATTTAAGTACTGCCCTCCACAGATATGTGTCTCTCCACTACTATTTTTCCAACATATTTAATTTGATCTGGATCACTGTGATTGGATTTGCATTGGTGGACTGCGGTTGCTGGATCCCCGGTATGGAAGTGAGGGCAAATCCACTCTGCGCTCTGATTCTGACCCCAGACCTCTCTTAAAGGGATCTCTGGTATGGAAGTTAGGACCATTTCACTCAGCGCTGTGGTTCTGACCCAGGCCCCTCTTAAAGGGATCCCCGGTATGGAAGTGAGGGCAAATCCACTCTGCGCTCTGATTCTGACCCCAGACCTCTCTTAAAGGGATCTCTGGTATGGAAGTTAGGACCATTTCACTCAGCGCTGTGGTTCTGACCCCAGGCCCCTCTTAAAGGGATCCCCGGTATGGAAGTGAGGGCAAATCCACTCTGCACTTTGGTACTGACCCCAGGCCCCTCTTAAAGGGATCCCCGGTATGGAAGTGAGGGCAAATCCACTCTGCACTTTGGTACTGACCCCAGGCCTCTCTTAAAGGGATCTCCGGTATGGAAGTTGGGGTAAATCCCTCAGGGTTCTGATTCTCACCCAGGCTTCTATTAAAGGGATCATTGGTATGGAAGTCAGGGCAAATCCACTCAGCACTCTGGTTCTGACCCCAGGCTGATGGAATAATGTGGGATATTAGGGGTAGTAGTCTGGTGGCTCTGGCTGACGGGACGATGTGGGATATTATGTGTAGTAGTCTGGCGGCTGTGATGGGATGATGTGGGATATTAGGGGGAGTAGTCCGGTGGCTCTGGCTGACGGGATGTGGGATATTAGGGGTAGTAGTCCGGTGGCTCTGACGGGATGATGTGGGATATTAGTAGTCCGGTGGCTCTGGCTGACGGGATGATGTGGGATATTAGGGGTAGTAGTCTGGTGGCTCTGGCTGATGGGATGATGTGGGATATTAGGGGTAGTACTCCGGTGGCTCTGACAGGATGATGTGGGATATTAGTAGCCCGGTGGCTCTGACTGGCGGGACGATGTGGGATATTAGGGGTAGTAGTTCAGTGGCTCTGGCTGACTGGATGATGTGGGATATTAGGGGTAGTAGTCCGGTGGCTCTGGATGACGGGACGATGTGGGATATTAGTGGTAGTAGTCCGGTGGCTCTGGCTGATGGGACCATGTGGGATATTAGGGGGAGTAGTCCGGTGCCTCTGGCTGACGGGATTCTGTGGGATGTTATAGTGGGCTATACACTCAGCTTTATATATAGAGATATAATCATTATAATTTGTTATAAGTAACCGTAGTTAGTTACTATGCCCGGGCAGCGCAGGGCTCTTCGGCTAGTATAGTATATACTGTATGTTATCTCCCCTGAATATAGTATATACCTGTCTGTCATCTCCCCTGTATATAGTATATACCTGTATGCCATCTCCCCCTTTATATAGTATATACCTGTATGTCATCTCCCCTGTATATAGTATATACCTGTATGTCATCTCCCCCTGTATATAGTATATACCTGTATGTCATCTCCCCTGTATATAGTACATACCTGTATGCCATCTCCCCCTGTATATAGTATATACCTATATGTCATCTCCCCTGTATATAGTATATACCTGTATGTTATCTCCTCCTGTATATAGTATATACCTGTATGTCATCTCCCCCTGTATATAGTATATACCTGTATGTCATATCCCCTGTATATAGTATATACTTGTATGTCATCTCCCCTGTATATAATATATACCTGTATGTCATCTCCCCTGTATATAGTATATACCTGTATGTCATCTCCTCCTGTATATAGTATATACCTGTATGTCATCTCCCCCTGTATATAGTGTATACCTGTATGTTATCTACGCTGTATATAGTATATACCTGTATGTCATCTCCCCCTGTATATAGTATATACCTGTATGCCATCTCCTTTGTATATAGTGTATACCTGTATGTCATCTCCCTGTATATAGTATATACCTGTATGTTATCTCCCCTGTACATAGTATATACCTGTATGGCATCTCCCCTGTATATAGTATATACCTGTATGTAATCTCCCCCTGTATATAGTATATACCTGTATGTCATCTCCCCTGTATATAGTATATACCTGTATGTCATCTCCCCTGTATATAGTATATACCTGTATGTCATCTCCCCTGTATATAGTGTATACCTGTATGTCATCTCCCCCTGTATATAGTATATACCTGTATGTTATCTCCCCTGTACATAGTATATACCTGTATGTTATCTCCCTGTATATAGTATACCTGTATGGCATCTCCCCTGTATATAGTATATACCTGTATGTAATCTCCCCCTGTATATAGTATACACCTGTATGTCATCTCCCCCTGTATATAGTACAAGCTACCAAGCTTAACCAACTCCAAGATGCTCTTCAAGACAATTCCTTCTGGGAACTATGGAACCACATGGGCACAAAAGACAAGAAAAACAACATCCATATCCAAAACGGCAACATCTGGCTCCAGTACTTCAGAGACCTCTATAAAGACATCCCAAAGGAAGAACTAAACCAAGAACAGGAAAACATAATGGCAAAACTAAAAGCAATGGAGGAAAAAGTAAAAAATTTCCAAAACCCCGTGGATACACCTATTACATTACAGGAAGTAGCAGAGAGAATCTCTTCCATAAGATGTAGAAAAGCCGGTGGCCTGGATGGAATCCTACCAGAAATGCTGAAGTACAGCCCACCAGAAATAAAGGCTGCAATGGTTAAACTCTTCAATATTGTGCTAAGTGCCGGCTACTTCCCTCGTACCTGGAACCAAGGCCTCATCACACCCATCCACAAGAATGGGGACAGGTATGACCCAGCCAACTACAGAGGCATATGTGTCAGCAGCAACCTGGGGAAACTGTTCAACAGCATCCTGAACAAGAGGATCCTCAGTTTCCTCACCGAACATAACGTCCTCAGCAAGAGCCAAGCAGGGTTCATGCCAAACCACCGCACCACTGACCACATCTATACACTGCACAGCCTCATTCAGAGACACATCCACAATACAAAGAACGGGAAGATATACGCCTGTTTCGTGGACTTTAAAAAGGCCTTCGATTCGGTGTGGCACCCAGGCTTATTCCTGAAACTGCTGGAGAGCGGAATAGGAGGAAAGACCTACAATGTTATCAAAAGCTCCTACACCGAGAACCTCTGCAGTGTGAGTGTGAACGGTAAAAGAACGGCTTATTTCCAGCAGAGCCGTGGAGTCAGACAAGGCTGCAGCCTAAGTCCAACGCTCTTCAACATTTACATCAACAAGCTGGCTACCGCTCTGGAATCTTCCACAGCACCAGGTCCCACCCTCCACGACACCCAGGTGAAATTCCTGCTGTATGCAGATGACCTGCTGCTTCTGTCACCAACCGAGAAAGGCCTCCAAGACAACCTGAAAATCTTAGAGAAATTCAGCTCCACCTGGGCACTACCGGTCAACCTAAAGAAAACCAACATCATGGTGTTCCAGAGGAGAAAGAGAAAATTAGACCAGCACCCTTCATTTGTCCTCAACAACTGCGCCCTTACAGGAACAGACAAATATACCTACCTGGGCCTAGAGATTCACCGGTCAGGAAGCTTCAAACAAGCCATAGAGACCCTGAAAGACAAGGCATGTAAAACCTTCTATGGCATCCGAAGGAAACTCTACCATCTGAAACCACCAGTGAGGGTCTGGTTAAAAATCTTCGACTCTGTCATCGCCCCAATCCTCCTGTATGGCAGTGAAGTCTGGGGTCCTCACACCTACCCAGACTGGTCAAGGTGGGATTCCAGCCCAACAGAAATATTCCACCTGGAATTCTGCAAGCACCTTCTCCAAGTCCATCGGAGCACCTCCAACAGTGCCTGCCGGGTCGAGCTGGGCAGATTCCCTCTACACCTAACGGTTCTAAAGAGGGCACTGTCATTCCGGGCTCACCTACATAGGAGCAATCCAAGCTCCCAACACCATAAAGCCCTGACACACGTAGGTGAAACAGAAAAACTAGGACCCTCGGAACAGCTCACCCAAACCCAACCTGACCAGAACACCAATCACAACAACCTGACAAAAGCCGAAATCAGGAAGATGGTAGACGAAGGCCAGGAGAGGTATGTCAGTGACTGGAAGAACGACATCATCAGCTCCCAGAAACTGACCATGTACCGGAGTCTACAGAGAGACTACAGTCTGGCCCCATACCTGGAGAAACTCCCGGACCCCAGAGACCGCAAGATCCTGAGCCGAGAAAACAAAAAACAAGAAACAAATATCCTAAAATAAAACAAAATAAAAAATATATTGCAAAACATGCATGAAGTTGTAATAATAATAATAAGGGTATTTGGTAAACATAATTTTGATCAAAAGAATGTACAAGCCATCCCGCCACGTCAAGGCAACCCTTTGTGGGACAGTCCTACTCTAATATTAAAAACCTTTCCACTTGTCAAGTGACCTAAATGTGAACAAGGCAGAGGGACTGAACCCACCAGTTGAAGCATAGGCCAGACAGGATGGATTTTTCAGCTCAAAAGCAGGGCGGTCACACCCTTATATGCACAAGATGCACTAAGAACTAAATGAAAAACTGGGTCTGAACTGAAAAAGTAAGTTGATGTGTATGCAAAATGTAAATGCATATCAAACACATGACCATTAAACAGAGGAAAAAAA
>JARQOD010000006.1:33221183-33443986 GCA_033576555.1 Oophaga sylvatica
TCTATTCTTCTACTTAGGTCTGCTACAGATGTTATTTTGGACACAATACCAGAAGACCAATCTGATTGGAAAAGATAATAATTATATTTGACGGCACTGAAGGGATAAGAGGAAGAGAGTGACCAACACCAAAAGAAGACAACGCAATCAAAGGAATCGTGAGTACGTCACTGAGACGCCTATAAGAGCCGAACAAAAGACACAACATTCAGGGAATCATTATTCATTTGTTAGGAACATCATATTGACGGGACATGAAAATAATAGTGATAACGCTAATAATATTAATAAAACATACATTTCTATTAGCTCCCTTTATAAGGTTAATACATTTGAAACAAAATGGTTTGAGAGGCAAAACTGAAAATTAAGGATACAAATAAATAGAAATACTCTCCAGGATGCTAAACCTAAGTCCTCATTAACAGATTAATGTGTATGTGTGCCCAAACAGATGATTGTCAAGGGAGTTAAGGATCCAACATGTTCAATTTTGCCCAGATGAGCCGCGACGGGAAGCAAAGAAGAGGACGTCTCCGCTAGAAGATGGGAGGCGCCAGCCAGTACCGCGACTCCCTCCGGACCGAATCGGTCGCCGTACCGCCCATGGGTGAGTATAATATAACTTGTTTTTCTTCTCTTTCAGGTGACATCGGGGGCTTATCTACAGCATTACAAAATGCTGTAGATAAACCCCTGATGGCGGTGGCCTCATCTCATAGTCGAAAAATGGTGTGACAGATTCCCTTTAACCAGATGATGCCAATTTTTGTACTTTCCTGTATCTTCAGATTCTACACAACGATCACCTGCTCTACTAACCCACAAACAAATCACAAACAATTTGTGTCTCCGATTTGACTGATATTCCTAGTCATTCTTAAAGCTTTTCAATGGTTTCTGACTTATAGGGTAACTACTTATTGGTGAGAATAGAGGGGCAGTTTATTTTCTTTATTGAAAAGAGCTAAGTTTCATACTTTTTCCTGGGGATCATTGACTGTAAAACTCCCAAAAATCCTAGAACTTCATTTTATTCATCTTTTTTCCAAGACTGGACTGCCACACGTTAAATGATTTGTATCCATGCTTGTGACAGGGGGTTCCTTTAGGATGAGCTGACCACAGAGGGTTCATACACTGCCCCCCCAGTGATCTGCTGTAACCTGTTCAGGTCGTCAGTGCCAAGTGATCTTTTTCCCTGCAGCGCCATGACCATTTTAAATAAGCATCACACAACTATTTAGAGTTGCTCTCCATTAGGCCACGTTCACACGTTCAGTATTTGGTCAGTATTTTACATCAGTATTTGTAAGCCAAAATCAGGAGTGAAATAATCAAGGGAGAAGAATAATTGAAACACGTCACCACTTCTGTGTTTTTCACGCACTCCTGGTTTTGGCTTACAGATACTGATGAAAAATACTGATCAAATACTGAATGTGTGAATGCTGCCTTATAGTAAGGGCTCATGTTGATGACCATATAACTTGGATGAGTGCTATCCTTAGTTTCGATGAATAGCACTCGTCACCATGTCATTCAATGAGGCCGTGCACAAGTCCGATCTCTTAATTTTTTTTCCTTAGACCAAGTGGTCCATGGAAACAAAATTTTAGCATGCATATTTTGCCACTGATACATGCGACCATTGAAGCCTAAGGGTCTGTGAAAAACAGTGGACCACACTCAGATGACGGCCGGCGTCACACTAGCGAGTTTGATGAGAGTTAGTCGCACGACTTACTGGCATCAACACCCGGCACGGCCGCCCACTGTCAGACCAGAGTGTGCGGCTGCATGTATTTCTATGCCGCCGTGCACTCTGGTCCGAGAGCGGGCAGCCGTGCCGGGTGTTGATGCAGTAAGTCGTGCGACTAACTCGCATCGAAATCGCAAGTGTGACGCCGGCCGTCATCTGAGTGTGGTCCGATATTCACAATTTTTTTCCTCCTTCTCTAAGAAAATCAGCTCTGGTCAGCATCTGATCAAAGTGTCATTAGCATAATTGGACCTATTTTGTCAGATGAGAGAAAATCGGTCAAGTGACCCTAGCCTTAGGGTATGTGCAGACGACGCCATTAAGATGCGAATGTACCCACGTTTTTTTAAGCAGAATGCGCACCTCAAAAATGCCTGTCATGTTTTTCCTGAAGCTTCTTCTTTGACATCTTTTGCGGCATTTTAGAGCTTATTTTTTTTTTAATTCCTGCTATCATCATTTGCAGATTTTACAGAGTGTGAAAAAAATGCTAAATATTTCTAGCCACACGCACCGATAATGAGGAATATGGCGTCTAGTATGTAAAACACAGAGCAGCTGTAATATCTATATGCACGTATCTTTATTAGAAAAGGCACATTACAGTCTGAATTTAATACTGGTCACAGTGTATGTGATCCTCTTGCTCTTGGAAAAGCATTGGCCTATAATTATTTCGTCAACATGACAGGGTCATTTCTCATGAAAAGGACAAATCAAGGTCAGAAGGCTTCCACGGCTTGTATGTAGTCACGGTTCAGAATGACTAAAGCAGGGTTATCAAGCTGTATGTGCTTTGTCCGTGTTTTTTTCAGCTTGTCCATGAAAAATGAAGGCCTACAAATATTTAATGTACTTTGTACGTCAAAAAGTGAATGTTGAAAACCAGTTAAAAAAGAAAAAGAACACAATAATTCAATTATTTGGCAAATTGTGGAACATCCACAATGTTAATGGTGAAATCAGAAAATCTGCAGCATTTCCACTATGAAATCTGTATTTTTCTTTGTAAAACGTCCATATAGACAGTTGATAAGTGTATTCTGGGACATGTCTGCTTTGCTCCAGTAAATCCAGCCTGCGGAAGAAGGAAAACAGGGAGTGATTAAATCACTGTCATCTTTTTTGCCTTATTCTTCCATTAGATGCTCTCGTCACATGACTATCTCCATCTGACTATTTGCTGCTTCCCTGTGATCCCAAATATTCTTTTTTTTTCCTGGTCACCCTGTTCTCTGGAGTGGTTGGGACTTGGACATCACAATTAGGTCATCTGAGAAAAACGGTCTGATTATGCTAATCAGACATTGATTAGACTCAGATCAGAGACTGATCAGAGTGCGATCCGTTTTTCTCGGATTTAGAGAATTAAAAAATGTTTATCCATCTTCCCCATTTAGTCTGCTATTGAAAATCGGATCCATTCGGATGTCACCTAAGTGCAGACCGATTTTTTGATTTCAATGGACTCATAGATTTGTATGGGAGTGTGCCATCTGATTATCGGAGGGAAATGTTGCATCCTGTGAAAATATTAGACATGTGCACTGTCTCACTGAATAACATTTGTCCGAGTGTGAACTGATGTTTTCACACTAAGGCCGGCGTCAGACTCACAGTACAAAAATACGGAGCGTATTCAGGGTGCGGCTGCGTATTTCGCGTGTGTAAGCATCCGTATGCAATTCATATGGCATCCGTATAGCGTTTTTTTCTCGCAGCCTTGCAAAATGGACATTTAACGGTTTTTTAGGCCTGAAACTCATTCAAATCATCATCAGCAAGGCTATTTATTGCCTCTGCATCCGGTTGCAGCCCCCAATCGTGCTATTTTTGGGGTCTGCTTGCGTTGAAGGGCTGCTGCTTGGTTGCTAACATGTCTGAGAGTCTTCAGTTCACCCCAAAAGATACTGTGTTGTACAACTCTGTTTTGTCCCGCCACTTTGGCCAGCCTTACCCAGTGATCGTTGATCCGCGAAGGAGGAGGCGAATGTGGGCTTGTCCGCATTTGAGCCAACACTGAATAAAGCTCATTTTCACCGGCTGTATGCATGTCTGCAGCCTCTTCCATATTATTTTGTCCAGTTTTGTCTGATGACCATTCCCAAATGTTAGGTTTTTTGGGAGATTGTGCGGCCAGGGATCACGTAGCAGGATGCGAAAAGCTATCTGTGCACAGGAGCGACTTCTCCTTACGCAACCGTCTGGATTTCTTACCTACATACTGCCTATTGATTAAGTGTTTTACCACTAGTTATCTATTGATGATGTGTGTTACCACTATTTTCCATTTACCCTTATGGGTGTTGCAGAAATATAATCTTCATCTAGCCCATATATGACCTTGAAATACCAGAACAATGATGTGAATATTTACATTACAGTAAACTGGTACTTGGCCTACATGTAACTTATGATTGTTTTGACATTCACTCATGTAAGGGTTATGTATTGTGTGTTTGATTCATCTTTCTGCATGTGCATTGATTGTTCTCTGTACATTGTGTTACTTGTCGCTTCTTAACTACTGGCATATCCTATTCGGCACTGCATCTGGATTTTTGTATGGGGACGTCTAACATCTCTGCCATTGTTGTGATACATGCTCACAACTGTGTTACATACTTCATCAACTTGTGATGGCTAGAGCCAAGATGGAAGAGTGGAAGAGGATTGCCAGGGGATTTGAGGACCAATGCAACTTCCCTTATTCTCATAGTCTCTGTCTGGTGTTAATGGTCATAACACATGTATTTGTGTTTGAGTACAAAGAAGTAATGAAAAAAGACTCCATACTTTTTACGAAAATAGATATTTATATGTGTAAACTGCCACTTGAGGTAGTGACAACCATATTAGCTTCATATGGTATGTTTCGTTACAGCACAATAGTGTAAGTGTGCAGTCTTACACAAGGAAAATAAGGCATCACAACATTACAAATTCTTCCATACATAATAGTATGTAAAGGCCAAAACCAATAGTGACTAGGTAATGCTGATCATATGTTACACATATTTTTGGTTGACAAGATTATACTACTTAAAATATGCAGTAGCCAACATGTAGTGAAATTACATTTAACCAAATAACCAACTTTCACTACCACTAGTGAGCACCATATCTGCCCCATATGGTTAGGTTGTAAGACTAGACTAATGCAATGATGCATTAGCCAACAATTTTTAACAGGGATAGGGACAAAATAATAAACATTGGTAGAAATGATAATATCTAGCGAAATAATAATATTTTCCCATATCCCACACACCAGCAGATAAGTACCATATGGTATTTGTAGCCATTCAGATTAGTGCAAATATGCGTTACACAACATGTGTTAAAATAAATGATAAAAAATAAGTACCATTTCTCGCAATAGGAGCAGATAATGAAAATAATATAGGTTGACTATGCCTAGTGAACAGCATATTGCTAGCATATGTTGTTTACAGGCATCTAAATGACTGCTAATGTCTTAGACACAATAGGAGCTTAAAGTAAATATCAAACCATGACAACTGGTTTTGCAAACAAAAAATATAATGTACATACAAAATCACAGCTGGTGGTATGTGGGTGGTGGGGTTGGCGGCTTCCCAGCATCTCTTTGTGGTTGGGTTGGATCAGCACCTTGAGCATCACCCAGTTGGGGTGGATTTTCGGCCCTGAGCTAACATCTGGCCATGGTCAGGTTGGTGGTGAGGCACATTGCCATACAGATAAGGGAGATTATATTCCTGTGTAAGATGATACCCACGAGAATCATACCCCCCAATATGACCATGTTGAGCACATCCTGGTTGGGACCAGCCTGCAACACTGGATCTGTACAAGTTGTCATATTGGCAAGTCGGATTATAGGCAGCCATTTGACCCTGTTGTTGCTAACGTTGTTTCGGTGGGGGAATGGATAGAGGTGTATGCGGCCGTCAGAAGGATCATCAGATCTGTTGGGAAAGGAAAGGGGATTAGAACATGTTTGAGAGGTGGCCCTAAACTGCATATGGGTATGTGGTGTGATGTATGTACTTACGGTTTGAGATCCAGAATCGGTGCAAGAAAACCCAGCCTGTCTAAGTAAACGTATTTCGCTTTCTGGGTGCTGCTGACCCGCTCTTGGCCCTCTGCTGGCGTTGCTGCCTGTATTGGTCGGGCTGCTTCTCCATCTTCTCATAACATCATCCACTGCAATGAGACATATAATGTAATCATTTAGCTAGCTGGACAAAGCATAATTATTCTGCAGACACGTTTATATAGTCATGAGGTTCTAGTAGGATGGGACTATACTACAAATTTGGCGGATAAAATAAGAGAAAAAATGGGGGACTAATTCTGCTCTAGAACTACACTGTGAGCGTTAAGAAAATGGTGAAAAAAACATGTAACTTACTGATTCGCTGATGCTTCTCACGTGGGCTGTCGCCAAAGTGGTGAAACATCTTCCCACAGATGCTCCTCCATGCCGCCTCTTTCCTTGCGCGGTCAGCGTAATGTTCATCTGTTTTGTGGCACTTTTCGGCCCTCTCCTGCAGCAAGAGTCTCAACATGTCCACATTGATGTGCGTAGGCATCATGGCCGACTCCGTGGAGGCGTCCTTCCGGGATGTCTGGCGCTCTTTTTGAGCTAATTTGCATGTGTCAGCTTCCTGCAGCATGTGTTGCACCATTTCCTGTGAGCTGCAGAAGTCTTCCGTATTTCTCGCAAGTCACACGTCTGGTCCGTGTGTAATCCGTTAGTTTTCTCGCACCCATGACTTTCATTGGCGTACAACAGGCGTAATACGCGTACAATCGCAGCATGCTGCGGGTGTCTTGCACCGTAAGATGCAGTCGAGAAAAAAACGCATGATCAGCGCTACCCTATAGAGAAGTATTGGTCTGTGTGTAATGCGTGGTTTTCACACCTCTCACTCGTCCGTATTCCTACCTAGTGTGATGCGGACTTAGACCAAAACTATGTTTGTCTGCATGAGCCAGTAATGTGATCTGGATAGTTGGATCAATGACTGATAGTGGGACCAGAATACACTATGAAGTATGGCAGGACGAGTCCACACTGGTTGCGAAGACTGGTATGATAGGTTTGGTGGGACAAGCAGATAGGAAAGTACTAATAAAGAACGTGGGGGATGGGCACAAACTGTCATGACAACGATCTTAAAAATAGCATGCTTGAGACATAAAAATTAAAGGGATTTTACAACCTGCTGTTTGCTAGTCCAGGTAATATTTTTGGAAATCATGTTTAGGGTCAGACACTACTTTCAAGGCCTTAGTGTGATCCGATTCTCTCGCATGTGAGAATTGCAGCACAGGCGTGGAGAAGATGGAGAACTTAACTTCTCCATTGTCTCTGCTTAAATCGGACTGAACTCGGACGGCCTCCGAATGCAGTCCAGTGTTTTACAAACGCCCATACACTTGTATAGGTGCGCATTGTCTGATTTTTGGAATTAGAGGCCCGCTCACATGAGCATATAACATGGATGAGTGCTATCCGATGTTTTCTGATAGCATTCAGCCCAATGTTATTCTATACGGCACTGCTGACAAGCCCTTTTTTTCTTATGCCGGCATGAGAAAAAAATCACAGTATGCTGCGAGTGCATCTGATAATCATACCATGCACACCGATACAAGTCTATGGATGCCTGTAAAACATTGAACTGCACTCAGATGTCTAGTGCGGTCCATTTACATGGACAGAGACAATGGAGAAGATGGAGAAATTTTGCTCTCCATCTTCTCTGCACCTGTGCTGCATTTCTCTCATGTGAGAGAATGGGATCACACTAAGGTGACACTCGGCTCAAACTCTGACAGTGTTTGATCCAAGTGTCATTTTCATAATCGGCCCGATTCTCTCATATGAGAGAACATACAGATGTCTGACTTCATCCACACTCACATGCTGCAATTTTTTTTTCCCCCATGTCAAATCGGCATGAGAAAAAAGACGTTAGTCGGCACTGTCCCATAGAAAAACATTGTGCCGAGTGCTGTCCAATGAAACATCAGATCGCACTGGGCCGTGTTATACGCTCGTGTGACTGAGCCCTAACAGCAATCCTATGTCATATAGTTTCAGATCTAGTTCCTCAGCTGTCCTATGTTGGAACAATTTGATTTTGCTTTCCTTTTTTTTTTAACCTCCTCACAATTTCCCCTGAATACATGTTTTGTTGGAATGCAATTTCTTAGCAACATCCAAGCATGAGACCACTTACTACAACAGTTTGTCTTCCCTTGTTTTTCTCTAACCCGCATTATTTATGACACTTATGAATGAAAGTTGAAGAAACTGATTGTCTTGATTTACCAAGCGACTTTACTTGATGGCAAAAACCAATTTAAACGTGTATCTTAACAACCTCATTAAATGGTGCTTAATTTACTGTGTCCTCTTAATCACTGCTCTGGCAACATCTCAAAACCTCTTCAGTTTTGCATTATTTTGCATATATTTAGAGCTTTCAATGTATTGTCTAGCAGTATGTAAACATACAGATTTCACAATTGCATTAAATGTGGGTTTTTTTTGGTTTCAGGTACAGTTTTTTTCAACTAACCAATACTTGTGCTTGGATATAAAGGCTTGACTTGACATGGCACGGGATATATTGAATTGTCGGCTTGTTGGCACTTATGGTTGGTCGCTGCCACAGTACCATTAACCGCTATGTATTTTACATGTACAATGAAGTTTTTGGGAATTATTTAATGTAGTACCAACTACTGTGAAAGCTCTCACATATGTCACAGTTTACAGGGATCCCATTTACATTAGTTCTTGCACCCAGTGGAGCCCACAATGTAATTTTCCTATGTTTCTCTCTCATTCTCATGCTATCTTTCAGACAGGCTGGCTGCAGACGAACATATGAAAAATTGTCTATGTTTCATCAAGAAAACTTGGATGATATTTTTCTCTCTTGTCATGCTGGGAATTCTGACCACCTTGACACTATCAGCAGACAGAGATGAGTACATTTATTCAAGTGGAACTGAATCCTCCTCGAATTTTACAAAAAACTCATAATCTGAAAAAATAGATTTTTTTTTGTAATTTATTCGGCAGCAAAATTCCGCCCAGAGCCAGACAAATGGTTAAAAAAAAAATACCCACCGCACGTCCTATATGTCCCACCGCTCCCGTGTCCTGGCGCTCCGTGCCACTTCTTGTCCCCTTTCCATGCAAATTCTCTTTGGCAGCTTCACTCCAGTACTTACAGCACAACTAGTCCTCTGACATCCCTGGGCACTGTGGCGTCAAATGCCAAAACGCACCGGAAGCCAAGGCCTGGATTGAAGGAGCCTGAAAAGAATGCAAGAGGGGTAAAGGGTAATGAAGATGTACGGAGGACCAGGAGGCGGGCTGAAGTGGTGGCGGGACAGGTGATCGGTGAAGTGAGCATTATTTCATTTTATTCTATGCTCATTTTGTGGTCGGGAGAGATCCTAGAGCATAATAGAAACCTTTAATGTGGAATAACTTCAGTGCAAATTGAATTTCTCTGCAAAATCTTCATGACTCTTTGCATCATTATATACAAAATGGAAATACCAGTTTAATGACAATGTGCCAAAACTGGCGAAAAAAAAACTCAAATGGCTACTGTACATTGCACACAAATACGAGAGGAAAACAAAGTTCTGCTACTCAAGGTTACATTGGTTGTCTGACCTTAGAGTGACAGCAGACTTATACCCTATGTGGCTGCAGACCTGAGAATCTTCACAACACGTGCACTGCATGCTGTCAGGATTCTCCGGTGACGGCATCAGGAGTGGTGGGCCTGTGACCGTGAGTATGCGATTTACATACATGTGGTCAAGTCCCGACTAGATTCAATGAAAGTGGACTGAGGAAGGCCAGATACATCTAGAAGGAATGAAGTATACAAATCACAGTGCGCGATGTGAGGACACACAAGTCTGCAGTCACATAGGGTTACTGCAGACTTGCATCCCTTTTAAAATCAGCCAGGTCCTCAAGAATTTATGTGATTTTTTTTCATTAACGATTTTTGAAATTTAACAACCTCCATTCTTGGAATTAATGTCCTACAGTACAATCATTTCCAGACACACTTTTATGTTATGTAATTGGTATTTTAATACAGTATATAGTGGTTAAACCTTTAAAATGCAAATACAGAAGCAATTGTGTTACACATGAAAATATTGGAGGTCTCAGAGGTCATTTGTACAGCCAGGTAGTCAGGCCTAGCTTCATATAGGGTGGATTCACAAGGGCTGAAATTTTCCTCTCATGACAAAATTCTACATGTGAATTTTGATGTGGATTTGCTCGGGAGATGCTGCATAATTATTGGAGTGAAATCCAAATCCACATTTACAATTAACAAATTTTCCCAGATTTATGTGGGGCATAAAATAACAGATCTTGTGACTCCACTTATGGTTTTCTTTAGTTCTGCTTAGTAAAGGAATTATTTTGTGACTTATGTACGTTTTTCATGGATAGAACACAACACATTGTAGCCTGTGAGGTGTTCCGAGTGACCAAAAAAAGATGTAGACAAGTCAGTCTCGGATCAAAATCGCAGATTGAAATCTAGGGGTTTGTGAAAAACTCATATACCACACGGATACCATCCTAGATGCATCCTAGAACTGTCTGTTTTTCACTGACTGCTTTCTAGGGGTAAATTAAGAAACCTCCATCATTTTTTGGGGGGATAAACACAACTCTGATGAAACTTGAAACTCGGATGGTAAAAACTGTCACGCTGACCAAACACTGATGAAAATCAGTAAACTGTTTTTCACGCTTCAGAGAAAAACAGATATCTGAATGAAGCTTTAAGGTTTGTGCACACAATGTCTTTTAGATTATGCTGAGTTTTTCCTACAAAAGAAGCTTCAGATAAACGTTGGCGCTGTTTTTCCTGAAGCGTCTCTTTTTACGCCTTTTATTACGTCTTTTGCGGCAGGGATGCATTTGCTGGGATTTTTTTTTTAAATTTTATGTACTAATAGTGAGTGACTTCCAAGTGGAAGCCACTGGCAGAATTGACCAGTCACTTCTTTTAACCGCTTCACGTCTTTGGAAGCCTGAAGTAACAAAAGACAAAACATATGAACAAGCAAGTCGTTTTCTACATTGCTGTTTTCATTCTTTTTGGTATTTTTTTAGCGCTTTTTCAGGAAGATCCCAGGCAGAATCCACCTGAAAAAGAGTCCCTGTGTACATACCCATAGGATAGGTTCAAATGAGAGTACATTTTCTCATCCGTGAGAATTGGGTCGATTGTGCAAATTGCACTCTGATCAAACTTTGATCTGAGGGTGATCATGGTATGATCTGATTCTCTCGAATGAGGAAAAGATGGAGGAAAAATGTCCCAATCGTCTCCATTGTTTGAGTTCATAGGTATCGGATTGCACTCAGATGTCATCTGATTGCAGGACGATGATTTCCACGGACTCATTGACTTACATGAGTGCGCTTTGAATATCGGATCAAACTCGGACATGCTGCAATTTATTTTTCCCTGCAGCGGCTCTGTCCAAGGGAAAAATTGGACATGTGCAAGGCCCCATAACATAACATTGGTCAGAATGTGATTCAATGTTTTGTTGGATCACACTCGGACCGATAATACGGTCGTCTGCATGAGCCCTTACAGTAAGACATCTTGAGCAACATCTCTCTATTAGAAAGTGACTTGGGGCTGTGCAGTGGATATCTCCTAGAGCAAATGCATCCAAAAATTTGGTGAACTCAACATAATTTTTCTTGACTGTTAAATGTATTATGACAATAGTATAAGTTGTGTTTTAACTAGTCATAGAAAAAAAATAACATCCAAACACTAGTAAGATTATTTTCAACCAGATTCAAACATAGGACCCCCATTGTTGCAAGGCAACCACTGAGCCACCATCGATTTATGAACTGGTAATTCAAGAGGATATTTAAAATTCAGTTAAAATGTAATAAATAAGAAATATTTTGAACGCCTTTTGGAACATCAGAAATAAAATTAACAAACTAGAAAAATTACTGCGTCGGCTTCAGACAGGTGTGTAGTACTGGCAGGAGCTTGGCAGTGTGCTGGGCATATCTCTCAAATAATTCTGCTATATTGATATAAACATATGCATCTAATTGGAATTAAGTTCTACTTCATTAATTTTCAGAAAGGGGCTAATGTAAATTACATATACATATTTTTTACAATATTTCACACTTGGCAAGCAACAATCCCATCTGATAATTAGCACTTTGCAGATGGCAATTCACTAGTCATTATTTAAACCAATGGTTAATTAAAAATTGCTTTGGAAAATACTCAAAACCTTAGAAAGACTGAGAACCGGATAAAAAAAATTAAACAGCTTTGCCTTTATTTAATTGGGGAGCAACATCTAATTATTCTGATTTATTAATTATGTGAATAACTGTTCTCACCATGAAACCTTTGGACATCATGGAGAGAAAACACACTTGTCTCTTTGTTAAAGATAATTTTGGAGGACCTTGAATTTCTCAGTTATGAGAACAACGCTAGAGAACACAACAATAACTTTTGAATATATAAAAGAAAGTTGTAATTATTAGTAATTTTATATTGCTGCTTCCAAGAAGGAAATCACCATTGATTTTTCCAAAGCAGTTTCTCATTGCACTGGGAATCTAGGAATTTAATGTTGGTAAAACCTCAATGGCATCCTGACCTTTACTAATTGTTATAGTAAGTGCCTTAAACAGGGGTGACATATAGATGGTTTAGCCAGTGCAGTTGCACCGGGCCCCAGAGGAGAAGGGGGGCACTTGTAGGGCGGTTAATAATGGGGGCAATCTAGCATGTTTCTCAGAGCCCGAGGCCCCAGTTGGCCCATGGTTCTCATTGTGTTCGGCATGCCGGCCGAGGAGCAATCTACAGCTCCACTGTCTACACTACAAAATGGCAGTGGTGATACAGGAACACATCCTCAGCTTTCTGCCCGGATCTTTCTCCGTGACACAGGCACATGCAGCTTGATGGCATCAACATGCAGCACACGCCTGTGTCATTTATAAAGTTGCCGGCTAAGAATAAAGAAGCGATCCCACCGGGGAAATGAACGGCGAGGTGAGTGCGTTTTTTTTTCCAATACACTGGGGAGAGGAAAATTATTGGAGTGGGGAGTGTACAATCATTGGAGTGGGGAGTGTACAATCAATGGAGTGCGGAGTGTACAATCATTGGAGTGGGGAGTGTACAATCATTGGTGTGGGGAGTGTACAATCATTGTAGTGGGGAGTGTGCAATCATTGGAATAGGGAGTGTACAATCACTGGAGTGGGGAGTGTACTATCACTGGAGTGGGGAGTGTACAATCACTGGAGTGGGGAGTGTACAATCACTGGAGTGGGGAGTGTACAATCATTGGAGTGGGGAGTGTACAATCACTGGAGTGGGGAGTGTACAATCACTGGAGTGGGGAGTGTACAATCACTGGAGTGGGGAGTGTACAATCATTGAAGTGGGGAGTGTACAATCACTGGAGTGGAGAGTGTTCCGTTACAGGAGTGGGGAGTGTACAATCATTGGAGTGGGGAGTGTACAATCACTGGAGTGGGGAGTGTACAGTTACTGGAGTGGGGAGTGTACAATCACTGTAGTGGAGAGAGTACAATTATTGGAGTAGGGAGTGTACAATCATTGGAGTGAGGAGTGTACAATCACTGGAGTGGGGAGTGTACAGTTACTGGAGTGTGGAGTGTACAATCATTGGAGTGGGGAGTGTACAATCATTGGAGTGGGGAGTGTACAATCATTGTAGTGGGGAGTGTACATTCATTGGAATAGGGAGTGTACAATCACTGGAGTGGGGAGTGTACAATCACTGGAGTGGGGAGTGTACTATCACTGGAGTGGGGAGTGTACTATCACTGGAGTGGGGAGTGTACAATCACTGGAGTGGGGAGTGTACAATCACTGGAGTGGGGAGTGTACAATCATTGGAATGAGGAGCGTACAATCACTGGAGTGGGGAGTGTACAATCACTGGAGTGGGGAGTGTACAGTCACTGGAGTGGGGAGTGTACAGTCACTGGAGTGGGGAGTGTACAATCACTGTAGTGGAGAGAGTACAATTATTGGAGTAGGGAGACTACAATGACAGATGTGTGTGGAAGGGTCAATGAGGGATGTGGCGAGAGAGGACAATAATAGTGGTGGGGGATTGATATGGGAGCAAGGGGGACTTATAATGGACTTATGAACATGGGGAGGAGGACATTAGATATGGATGTAAAATGAATTGGGTGGTGGAGGAGGACGTTAAGTCCCGGATAGCGTCCTCCCTCATCCCACAATTCATTATAAAACTATGTAAGTGGCTTAAAATGTATTTTGGAGTGGGAGAGGAGGGGGTAAGGTGCATAGGACACTTTATAATTAATTGAAAAGTAGGAGAAGGCGCTATCAGAAACTTGTAATGAATTGGGAGGTGGAGGAGGATACTCAGTACCTGAAATCTTCTGCCACCCACAAATTCATTATAATGCTATCAAGGACTTATAATGAATGATGGGGATACAAGACAGGGACTAAGGCTATGTGCACACGTTCGGGATTTGCAGGAGAAAATTCTGCTGCATATCCTAATATGTTGTCAGGAAGAATGCTGCGTATAATACATTTTTTGCTACGTTTTTGACATGCTTTTGTTGCATATTTTTCCTCACTCATCAGTATGGGAGAAATACGCTGCAAGAATTGACATTCTGCAGATTTTAATCTGATGTAAATCTGCAAGGACAAAATAAGCAACATGTGCCTGAATATCATTCGATTTGCTTGTACTTTAAAGCACTGCTTATTTTCCACAACTAAAATGCAATGTGTGCACAGAGCCTTCAAATGAATTGGGGAGAGTCACAGAGACTGATTATATTTATTGGGTGGAGGAGATTATAGTTACCGTAATCGGAGGCACAGTGCACAATGCCGGGCAGAAATATATATATGTATTCTTGCTATTTTTGTTTTTCACAGCGCCCTCTTTTATTTCATAGTCTTCTTTTATTAGATATAAAATGACTGATGATGGAGGAGCTGATGTAGCAGCCAGTGACCAGAAGACCTGTTCATCAGCCTCCTCCCCTCCATTAGAAACATAGCTTTCCCATGCTCCATCAGCAATCATTGCATTATATATCTAACAAGGGAGGACGGTATACGATGAAAAACAGGGCACTATATAATCCGATATAGAAGGGAAGAAGGGACGGTGCTGTACAGAGAGTGCACTATGTAATAAGGGACAGTAATATACATAATGAAGGAGACTTAAATGTATGTAAGATATACAGGTGCTTCTCACAAAATTAGAATATCATCAAAAAGTTAATGTTGATGATTATGGCTTGCAGCCAATGAAAACTCAAAAGTCATTATCTCAGTAAATTAGAATACTTTATAACACCAGCTTTAAAAATGATTTTAAAATCTGAAATGTTGTCCTACTGAAATGTACATTCAGTAAATGCACTCAATGCTTGGTCGGGGCTGCTTTTGCATCAATTACAGCATCAATGCGGCGTGGCATGGAGGCGATCAGCCTGTGGCACTGCTGAGGGATTATGGAAGCCCAGGTTGCTTTGATAACAGCCTTCAGCTCTTCTGCATTGTTGGATCTGGTGTCTCTCATCTTCCTCTTGACAATACTCCATAGATTCTCTATGAGGTTATGGTCAGGCGAGTTTGCTGGCCAATCAAGCACAATGATACTGTTGTTTGTAAACTAGGTATTGGTACTTTTGGCAGTGTGGACAGGTGCCAAGTCCTGCTGGAGAATGACATCTCCATCTCCAAAAAGCTTGTCGGCAGAGGGAAGCATGAAGTGCTCTAAAATGTCCTGGTAGACGGCTGTGCTGACTTGGGTCTTGATAAAACTAGACCAAATGAGCTATATTGATAAAAATGAATAAATATATACGGACATTATTATTATAAGACCAGAGTGTGATTTAACCCTTAAAATTTTTTTTTGCATAGGTATATGTATGATATAAATCTGTTTTGTAAATTTATATATGATAAATGAAAGTTTGATTCTTTCATTGGAGATTCCCAATCAGGAAATAGATCATCAGCCAAAACTAAGAAGAAAAGATAATAAGAATTTCAACAATTTTGCATTCATATTGCCTCTTCACAGAGGAAGAGGACTTAAAGGGAATCTGTCACCCCATTTTTGCCCTATGAGATAGGGCCACCGCCATCAGGGGCTTATCTACAGCATTCTGTAATGCTGTAGAACAGCCCCCGATGTTACCTGAAAGTTAAGAAAAACGAGTTATAAAATACTCACCCAGGGGCGGTCCGCCATCAGGTCCGGTCCGGAGGGAGTCGCGGTCCGGTTCGGCGCCTCCCAGCGCCGTCCCATCGCGGCTCCTGCACAGGCGCACTGCTCTGCCCTGGTGAGGGCAGAGCAGAGTACTGTAGTGCGCAGGCGCCGGGAAAGGTCAGAGAGGTCTGGCACGTGCGCACTACAGTACTCTGCTCTGCCCTCACCAGGGCAGAGCAGTGCGCCTGTGCAGGAGCCGCGACGGGATGGAAAGAAGAGGCCGGCTTCGCTACAAGATGGGAGGTGCCGAACCGGACCGCGATTCCCTCCGGACCGGACCTGACAGTGGAACAACCCTGGGTATTTTATAACTTGTTTTTCTTCACTTTCAGGTGACATCGGGGGCTTATCTACAGCACTACAGAATGCAAATTGCCTCTTCAGAGAGGAAGAGGACTTGAACTCTATAGTGCCACCTGTTGGAAGCAACAATCCTACCAGTCATTATTGACCCTTTACTATTTGGTACACAGTAGGTTGACAAACATTGTGTGATTATTGGCTATAATAGTGTGTTCACAGCAAGGTAGAGGTACAGGCTAAAAATTAACCTTTATTTAATAGTATTAAAAAGAACCAGCCGTTTCAAACAAATAAATCAAGACAAGAATAAAAAACATGTATAGTCACCGCTCTTTTTGTGAGGGGAGAGTAATATGGAGAGGGAATGTATAAATAGCTACCTCCTCCAATAATGACCACAATACTCATAAGATCATCCAATAGCAACCATAATAATATGAAGAGTGGTTCCTTATTCCCCAATATAACCAAAAAAAAGTGGGTTTTTGAATAGAACTCTAAGAGGAATATATTATACATACAACTATGGTCACCCCCCCTTTGTTGTGGGTTGAATCATATACTCATAATACTCATAAGGTCATCCAATAGCAACCATAATAATCAGGATGTCATGTATTTTATATATAATATATAGAGACAGGAGAACAATATGTGCTCAACTCAGTCATATATTATGTATGATATGAAGGCAAAAAGCAGTGTATACTCAGTCCCATCCAAAGTATATATTAGGATCAGAATGGATTATAATAATGTCTCTTCATTAGGAAAAATATAGGAACAATCTCAGCACATTCTCTGATCAAGGGCTTTCATCATTGTCCACAATCATTTTCATCAGATGGGGAGGCTTTTTAAGATCCCTACATTACCCCAAAAGCCGTGGACAAATGAAGATAACAGAGATGAATATCTCCCAACGCGTTTCTCTGCTTGATCATCAGGGGAGAATTTGCCAATTCATGTCAGCTGTAAACAACAATCACCCGTCACATGCATACATATTGTAGAGCGGGTGCACAGATCGCAACGCGTGGGTTTCTTAAATAGAACGCCAGGGAGGTGAATAAGTGACGTCATATCCGGTGCGCCGTCTCGTTGGAACGCAGATGTGAGGCGCAGACGTCATATCCTATATCCAATCCCCATTCTCAAAGACGTCCCGAACATCATGTGACCTCCTTTGTGATGTCATATCCGGGACGCTGTAACCATGCCGATATTAAAGATGTATACAAACTTTTACTTGCCTGTATCACATCATTATTTATCCAGATCACCTCATTTACGGTACACATAAAGATATAAATCCTAAGTGACCTCTGAAAGGCCATTTTTATAAAGTGTGAAAAAAATCGCTACATGCTGTTTATTTATGCCAGAGCTTAAAGCAGCATATACGATGTCCATACTAAAGGGAGCAAAACACAAAGGGCTTTATCTCATCAGTTCCCATATGATTTAAGGCTTCTTCAAATTAATGTCCGCAGTGACTTTATTCTTAACAAACAGATATCGCCATGATAACCACACGGCTTCTTTATATTTTATGCCCACAGTGTCTATATAGGGCACTATTCTCGTGAGCAATTATTACCATAACCACCATCTAGTTCCAAGATACTAAATGTTATTCTTTTATACCACGAAATTGTCAACTTTGGACATATTGTAATATTAAATAAGCATCCCTATGGACATACAAAATCTAGACTTATTAACGTGTTAAAAATGGGTAACTTAAAAAGGACCGGATATAGACATATGATTCAACCCACAACAAAGGGGGGGGGTGACCATAGTTGTATGTATAATATATTACTCTTAGAGTTCCATTCAAAAAACCCTTTTTTTGGTTATATTGGGGAATAAGGAACCACTCTTCATATTATTATGGTTGCTATTGGATGACCTTATGAGTATTGTGGTCATTATTGGAGGAGGTAGCTATTTATACATTCCCTCTCCATATTACTCTCCCCTCACAAAAAGAGCGGTGACTACACATGTTTTTTTATTCTTGTCTTGATTTATTTGTTTGAACCGGCTGGTTCTTTTTAATACTATTAAATAAAGGTTAATTTTTAGCCTGAACACGTATTTATGATTGGTAGATCTCTATATAATATATGCTATAATAGTGTGACTGAAACAAAGTAACAAAATTTGTTGTGAAAATCAAATAAGAAGCCGTATCTGCAATGATTTACATCAGTGAATTATGAATTCTTCTTCATTAATGATATGACCATAAAAGAAGGAACACAATCAAGCTTATAATAATAATAATTATAGTAACTACCATAATAAAATGAAATATAAAATCTATTTAAAACAATCACATTTTGATTGTTAGTTTGCTGACACTGAAAATAAATGAAAAAAAGAACATTTTAATTTTAATAAATGAAGCAGAACACATTGAATTTGTCACATCTGTCATGTGCCGTCTTCTTACATGACACCTCCGTACTTACCTTGGCATCATTAATTAGGAAAAACACAGCAGATGTGTCAAATCTATTGTACCCATTGAATAGAATAATGCATGCAAGCCATATCTATTGTGTTCTCCTGATATAAAGGATGAGGCAAAATAAATGACAGCACACAATCTTTTTGGCATATGTGCTGTGTTTCATGCAGTCGGTTGGATCATTTACTTACAGTAAGTTCCTACTTTATATTGCAGTCGTAATTCTTGTATATCAAGTCATTCCTGCAAACGAGAATAGTCATCGTATTACAGTATATTGATGGCAGGTGAAGAATATGCATCAGTCAGTACAGGGACGCACTTTATAATTCAAAGGGTCCCATAACAATTTTAAGGATGTGCCCCCCACCAGTGAGTTGGCAGTAAATTGAACGGCAGTAAAGAAAAGTACAGTACAGCATATTATAGATAGTAATGTAATATCATATAAAAGATTTTCTGCACAGCGAGGAACCCATAAAAATGTATTAAATATTAGAAATCCACGACCTACCTACAAAGAGCAAAGTGCGTCAGCGCCTAAATTTCCCCTCCTCATTTTTGGGCTCTGTAGTGTCTGCTACAAAAGCGGTTGTACTCATAAATTAGTAATAGGTTATCTGTATCTGTGCATCCATCAATGCAGTAAGATGTTTAGACAGTAACGAGCTCTTATGACATTTCTCTGATTTCTTCATTATGGCACGTTACCGATGCAGCAGACACCAAGGTGACGGCTGCAAGTTGCTGGGGGACAATTTTGTAGAACGCCTGCAGTATTTGTGCAGAGGGGCACTCATTCAAAGCAAATGAGAATGTCTCCACTACGCAACAGTGTTTGTATTTTGTGTATATAGCCCAAGTCATTTCCTTTAGGATATATAAGGATTTTCTAAAGATTTCTCCCAAGACTGGTGAATTGGTTTCTTTTGCCATCTTACATGGAGAAAATTTGTTGGTGCCCTTCTGTTAAAGTAAGAAAAACCCAGAATGGTCACTGAAATAATTTGTAACTGACAAAAAGTGATTTTCAATTTAAATTTACTGAACTAAAGAACTAAAGAAAATGAACGGAACAAAATTAGATGTTTCTTTTGAATTGTGATTCAACAGAAAAATTTGAAAAAAAAACCAAACTAATGAAAATGGCCTGGACAAAAATCATGGTACCCTTAACTTAATATTTTGTTGCACAACCTTTTGAGGCAATCACTACAAACAAACGATTTCTATAACCCTCAATGAGACTTCTGCACCTGTCCACAGAAATTTTGGCCGACTCCTCTTGAACAAACTTCTCCAGGTGTCTCAGGTGTGGAGGCGTAGTGATGAGCGAAAATGCTCGGTGATACTCGGATATCACTCCATTATCTGGGTGCTCGATGTGATCAGTGATCATTGGATGGTGCCCGGATTTAATGCTTGAATCCTCGCGCCACATGTTTGGTGCCTGCTACACAGCCAATAAACATACGGGGATTGCCTCTCAGTCACTGTAGCTCCATAGCCATCTTGGTAGTGGCATTACTATGTTTGACTTGCCGCTTTACCTCATCAGAGGTTATAAAAGGACCAGTGCCATCACGCTTGGCTTGCTGACGCCACTTCACAGCTCAGGGACAGTTCTGATTGAAGAAAGAGAGAGTAGTTGTCCAGGCCTGTGTACACAGTTGCTCTAGTGGTGATATTTTGCTGAACCAACATGCTAAAATTCCTTCTATGTGATCTTGTGTTTTGCTGTTTTTATGCAAAACATTCCTTATTTAGCCTAGGGACTGCTGGAGCAGGGAGAGTGGCTGAATACAGCCTCTAGGCAGGGCTGAGGGCTTTGCAGTCCATTGCTAAATATATATCTGCTGCACGTGACCACATTTTAATTTTTTTTCTTGAAAAAAAAATTACTATATTGTCATCCATATAGTTTAACGTGATTTGTGTTAAATTATGGTGGTTTTAAACTAAAAAAAATGCCTTGCCTACTGCATGTGAAAAATGATTTCCAGAAACATAGCAATTAAAAAATGTGTAACGTGTGTGGCAAGGGACAGGGAAGTGAAGTGCTGATGATGGTGCATGTAGACGCTGAGGGCATGGGGCAGATGCAACTGTGACTGTTGCTGGAGCACAAGAAACACACTAATCTGCGTCACATAGCTACCTGGTTACAGCTACCACTCTCTATGTGTTGAGTGGTGACTGAAACTGTGCCGGCGCCACACCTATAATTGTAAGCGCAAGCCTGTTGGGAGAAGTAAAGTTCATTTCCTCCCAGCAGTGGTGCTCTCAGTACAGGTTCTGTCAAAATGCAATTAACCTACAGAATAACCTCATAATTACAGGATAATAGTGTTATTTTACATGACAGGTTCCCTTAACATATTTGTCTCTTTCTAATTGCGTGAGACAAAGCTCTACTTAGCTTTCTTTGGTCGATGTTCAATGTGATACACATAATGGAACCAAAACAGCACAGTGACTACCTTTCACTTTTCAAATATGCAGACTGACTAGTTACAAGTGTGTAGACACCTGGGATGCTAATTACAGGACACCCCTAATTACAGGACAATGTTTTCTATGGGTACATAGAAAACATATATTGGCTGATATTCAGAAAATTAACACTGAAAATTACTTTTTGTCAGTTTCAAGTTATTTTATTGACCAATTTGGGTTGTTTTTCTTACTTTAACAGAAGGGTAGCAAAAACTTTGTCCATGTGTGTATGTTAGGAAAATTAAATTAAGAGGTCCACCTGATGGGAATCGATCCAAACATTTTCTCTACAGCTTTTCATATTAATAAAGCATGGCATTAGCTACATAACTAAAGCATGGAGTAGAGTGATGGATTTGTGGTTCTATCACTGACTGTAGCTGTAACCAACATGTCACTGTTGCAGTTAGTGATTGGCTATAGTGGTCACAGAATATCCATTTGGGCTGGGAAAGAAGTACAAAGTCAGTTTTCCTATGCGATGTGGGTGGACATGTGACCAGTGCAGCTAATCACTGGCCACAGTGTTAACCAACACATCACCATTACATCTAATGACTGGCAGTCCATGTCTGTTCAGGCCACGCTGTTGGAATGCAAGCAGGAGATCGGTTAGGTGAGTATTACTAGTTTCATTATTTTACATCAGCCTAATAATTTTTATGGATTTTTTTTGCCTGGTGTAAGTGCTGCTGCTCTCCTGAATCCAGCGTTATTTTTTTTGTTCTTGTCCCTCTCTGTTACAGAGATCAGACCTTCTCATCCCTGTATACAAATCTAGTATTGTATACACATGGGTGTGGTCCACATGAATTCTTCCATAAAGAGGAATTAAAGACCATGTCCTATTGGCTAAAAAGAGTAAGACCCGATTCATCAAAACTGGCAGTGTTCATGCCAGTCTAGAGGAGGGGGCATGTTATAGACGAATGCCTCTTAATGAATCACGAACGTCTGACAGGCAGGTTGCACCTCTGTGCGCCATGCCACAAATCTTACTCCAGTCAATGACTGGCACTCCAGTCAATGATTGGATTAAGATTTCTCGCTTAAGAAATGCACAGCTTATTACAAATTAGATGAGCTATAGCATCACACCCCTCTTTTGACCCCATCTCGCCCCATCACCACCCATTTTGCTGGTGTCTATCAAAACTGGTGTGAAAAAGCCAAAAGTCACAAAATTTTTGTGCAGCTCTGCGTTGCACAAAAATTTTGTGACTCTAAAGCGATTTTACCAAGAATTCAGGCATAATCGGTTTGATGAATCATGGCCTAAATTTACATACAGTATAAAGGGGTCATATCTCAGGAATGAAGCAGGTACAAAATTAGAATAATGCCAGATTCAGGAGAACAGACACATTTACACCATGTGTAAAAAATGTCATATTTATTGCCGGTGGCGGGTGATCTTTAAGTGGCTGTGCATTCTGAGGATTGTGGTGTCTTGGCAATGAAATCTCCAACTAATAAGAAACGGATGGCGCTAAGCGATATTCCATCACTTTCTATGGTTAGAAAACCCCTTTATCACTTATGATTAGTGTTGAGCGATACGATAATGCAAATATCGGCTATCGGCCGATATTAGCTCTATCGGCCTTTCGATAATTCGTTTCGATATTTTCGTCTTATTGAATACCGGAATCGGATTTGTCACTGTCACTGTGAGTGTCTGTCGGTCGGGTCTGTCAGGAGTCAGCGGCACTTACCTGGCAGAAGATCTCCGGCGGTCACGTCCTGGACTGCTTGATGGCCGCCATTATCTTCTCCCTGGCGGTCACATGCAGTTTTTCGCGATAACTGCAGTGACTGCAGGGTAATCCCGGCCGTAAAGCAGTCAGTCCGATGACGTCACCGCCGGGGAAGCAGGTAATCAGCTGTGCTGCGCCGGGATGACAGGCTCTGCCTGTCATTCTGATGTAGCAGAGCTGGATCGTCGTGGGACACTCGTTACTATGGACTGCGTCGGTCAGGTGGTATACTTTTTTTTTTCATTTTTTTACAGGAGATCGATGGCGTCGCAGGATGAGACAGTAATAAAAGAAATGAAAACTGTGTTTTTTTTTTTTTTTTATTAAATTAAAAAACTTTTTTTAGGAACATTCACCCGTCCGGGTACATAAACAAGTTAACTATTTACATACAGGGACCCTGTCCGGGTTATTTAGACTTCTTTGGCTGGCCTCTTCCAGGTACCACCTGGTACTCTTCTTGAGATTGCCAAACATCCGAGGCACCAAGGACCACCAGGACCTGATGACGTCGTGTGGCCTGTACAGTGACGTCGTGACCCGCTATCTGGGTCTGTGTGGCCACCTCTTTCATCTCCCTCCGGGTCTGGAGCCCTATGTCCTGGACTGTACGAACCCCAGGGTGCCTAACAGGCGCCGGGTACGGGCCAGCTATACTTATCATGTCCATAGCTGGGGCTGCTGAGGAGACCACTGAGGGAGGCTGGGGAGATTTACGGCGTGGGGTGGGCACTTTTGCAGAGGCCTGGATGTGGGAGGCTGAAGGCTTCGAGGGTCTCACAGGTTCCTAACACACTGGGGAGTAGGGGTCGCACCTGGTAACATTTAGGGCGTACCACCCATTGTAACCCCAGTGTCGGGTGTAAGTCACCAAGTCTCCTGGCAACAGGTCCCTCCCCGGGTGTCCTTCTGGGAGGTGAGCCTCCACGTCCCGCCGGGTCACAAAGACTTCTAAATAAAGTCCAGGCTCCTTGATGAAGCCCCAACCACCTTTCAATTTAAAGCTCCGTACTGCACCCTTACGCCGCGGCTCACTCAGGGTTCCTTTATCCTTTCTCATCCGGTCCTTATCTGCCCGGTCCTTCTCCAGGTGACGTTGGCGAAGTTTTAGGGTTTCTCGCTGCTCCCTTTGTCGCTCTGCTTCCCGCTCCCAACGTCTCCACTCTTCCTCCTGACGCCGGTTGAAATTCTCCTCCACCAGCTGCTCCATGTCTCCACCACTCCACTGCAGCTTACAGTGTCCGGTTTGCGGCAGCTCTCCTGTCGCCCCCCAGTCCTGGCGGCGCTCCCCTGCGGAGGAAGCAGACGGCTCTAAATCAGATGATAGTCGGGGCTCCGGTACAGGCAGGTAGTGCTCTGGTGCCTGCGCGGCCTCCTCCATGAGGACGGGTGTCGCTTCTTCTGTCTCAGCGACGGGGGCAGACAGCGGGATCTGGGGTGCTGCTGACGGTGCTGCGGTTTTTGCAGGAACGGGTGCCTCCACTGCGACAACGTCAACCGGATCACATTGCAAGGACTCCTCTACTAGAACGGGTGCCTCACCTTCCGGTACAGACACTTCAGGTAAGAGGGATTGGCGCCGCTCCAAGTTTATTTTTAGGGCACGCCAGCTGGCTTCCATCCTGGCGACCTCCTCCCGGTGCCGGGCCAGGCCTCTTAGGGTATCCGCCGCTTCTTGCAGCGTAGGAGGGTTTACAGGCCGGGTGCCCAACGGTGATTCTGTGGCGATCGGGTCGCTTCCGTGGGGGTAGAGCTCTGACTGCTCCATCCCTTCCCACTTCTGCTCGTCGTGTCCATTAGCCATCTCTGCCAAGTCACATGTGTCATATCTGGAGAGGGCCCCTCTTTTGTAGGGAGGCGGGACCTTCGTGTTAGTTTCCGCACACTGAGGAGGATGAGGAGGCGGAACTCCAGAGCTGTGGGGCACGATGTTACATTGCAGTACCATTTACAGTGGGCGGCCATCGTTTTCACGCCACTGAGTGAGTGACACCCACGAAGAGCACGCCCTTCTTCTTCACCAGTGCCTCATCGTGACGCAGATATGGCGGAAAAATGGCAAATACATTCTCTGATGATTTTAGCAATTCTCAAGCACAAAACCAGTGCAATTCAGGCACACAGGACTCGCTTATAGCGAGCTACAGAATCCTGTTCGTGACGCCCAAGTTGAGTCGCACAGAGCCAGAGGTTTTCGGGGTACTCGGCACCGAGCCCGTCGACTTCTATGGGGTATGTCACGTCTTTACCCGGCAATTGAATTAGAGTCGATTTTACTATGTAGAAGTGTATAAACTATAAATATATGTATATATATGTCACAATGACATGTATATATATATATATATATATATGTATTCTATGTGTGTATATTTTGTGTTTACAACGAAAGAAAGGGTTTTTTTTGTTGCGATATTTTGTTCCCATAGACTTACATGGGACTTCCGGTATCGAAATCGGATATCGACGATATTTAGTGCTATCGGCGATACAATTTCGATACGATATTTTTAGATATCGAGCAATATCGCTCAACACTACTTATGATACTACAGTACCTCATTCTCTTATGTGTAGCACATGACAAACAAATCTAGAAATGTAATCCCATCCATGTTACTGGAACAAGTAATGACAAAGCTCAATTATACTTCTTCTTATACAGAACCAATAATTGCACCATGCTAATGGTTTCCATTAAGATTAGATCAGGATTTTATTACCTTTTATGTTTTAGTCTAGGCTAGGGTTATCTGAAATATCTTTGAGCTGTCAAGGGCCGGTTTTCCGGATGAACACAGGGCCGGATCTCATTAGCTTTTTTTTCTATGATAACCATAATTTGCTTTTTATTTTGTGGATGTTGGGAAAAAACAAACTGTATTTTGGTACAATATGTATTTTGTGGGTACGCTTTTCCCTACAGTGTGTACACTCAAAATAGCAGGATATTATTTTGTCATGATATTGGCCAGAGCTACAGAGGAAAAGATGATTCATTTTGCTTGTAATGTTTCATCTCCACCCTTGGCCACTCTCCTGATGTTCGAACATACTTTCTCCTGGATGAATAATTTCAGGATCACTTCTCTTTTTATCTATAAAAAGAACCTGACAAATTACAAAATAAAACAGAACAAAATACATGAAAGTGATTTGATAGTTAAAATTATCAGTAAGGCGTACGTATCTTCCTTAATAGTAGCTAATAGAAATAAATGGAGAAGTAGTAGAAATATGTCACCTTTCTATATTTATACATTAGGCAGCTGGATTATTATTTTTTTTCCATTTTGTAGAATGAAAAATGTAATTATTTGCAACAAAAATTGGATTTTTATGAAGGTTTTGCTTGAAGAAAATATTTCCAAGCCAAAGAAATGTATGAGAAAATATCATCTGTCAAGGTCATCAAGTGGGATCCCACTAATATGGGAATAGGTAATTATACTTTGATTATGCTTTTCTGTTCATACAGTGAGTTTTTTTAGTTTTTTTTTCTGATGAGGCTTTGAAACAAAGAAAAGAAGTGACATGTCACTTTGTTCAGGCAGATTTCTGTGGACTCAGCCCCTAACTTGACACTGTGAAGTCAAGAGGCTGAAAAATAGTGCGCAGCAAATTACTAAAAAAAATTCTCCAGGAATAAAAATAATAAAAAAAAAATTCCCAAAATAGACTCCTCATGAAAAACTTGCCCGATTTTTCTGTATCCAAAAACTGCTTGTGATTCAACCTTAGGCAGTGTTCATAGTGTAAACTGTACTTTTTTCTGCTGCTTTTCATCTGCATGCTTTCTGACGGGGTGCGCTCTAAATTATGCAATAACATTCTTCTCCGATTATTGCATTTTTGCTGAGGTTTTTTTCTTTATGCGTTTGCTCCATAATTTTTTATTTTGTGCATCATTTTAATGAGTTTTTATAGTACAGAAAACCTTTGATTCTCCAATTAACCCCTTCACCCCCAGGCTATTTCCTGTATTTTCGTTTTTTGCTTCTCTTCTTCCCAGAGTCAAAACTTCTTTATTTTTCCGTTAATATGGCCGTGTGAGTCTTATTTTTTGCAGGACGAGTTTTACTTTTGAACGGCACCATTGATTTTATCAAATAATGTACTGGAAAATGGGAAAAAATTCCAACTGAAGGTGAAACTGCAAAAAGAGTGCAATTTCACAATTTTTTTTAATTTTAACCATAATCATTAAATGCTAAAACTGACCTGCCATTCATTATGATTCTTCAGTTCATTATGAGTTAACAGATACCAAACATGTATAGATTATTTTTTATTTAAGTGGTGAAAAAAAATTGAAATTTTGATTAAAAAAAGGCGCCTTTTTCCCTGACCCGTAGCGTCTTTATTTTTTAGGATCTGGTACTAGGTCTCCAAGACTTCTCGCGTGCTGCACCAATTTTCTGAAATGCACTACCCAGGGCAATTCGATTAATTTTCAATACCCACAGTTTTAGGCGTGGCTTAAAAATGCATTTCTTTACACTGGCCTACCACCTCAATATACTTATCTAACTATCCCCGTTTTGCCCATACAAAATCTTTGTATAATTCAGGACCCTCATAGCAACTGTTCACACACCCTTCATGCACTAAATAGCCCTCTGTGTCTGTACTTTTATACATACTGGCTGGTGACCTGTTCATGCAGCGGTATGTGCTTACGCTATTTATTATATTGATGGTTGTATCATACAATACAAGCATTTTTTCCGTAAGCGGATTTGAAAATAGAGCAACCTGTACAAACTTTATCAAAAGGTCCATGTGAATCAGTGGTGTACATATAAGGCCTCTTTCACAATCGGCGGGCGCCTTGCGGGCCCGGCATTTTCCCGCAGCGCCGCATCTGAAAATCTGATGCGCCGCATGCGGCTTTTTCGCATTGACATGCATTAGGCCGGATGGCGCCGCATGTCAATGCTTGCATGGGTTTGTCAGATGCGGCGCAAATTACATTGCGGTGGCCGGACAAACGCTGCATGTAACGTTTTTTTTTTTTGCCGGATGGTCTTTATCTCTCCAAGCGTCAGAAACCATCCGGCAAAAACCGCATTTGGGCGCGAGTGTGAAAGCTTTCACATGCGGCGCTGCGGCAAAATGCCGGGGGCGCCGCCAGGCGCCGTGGATGTGTGAAAGAGCCTATGAGAGAGGACCCTATAGCACAGAAAGACTCGGTCCTCTTATGGTGTCATGTTTGTTTGATCTGCTCTCTAATCATTTTCTATAATTCTTGGACCCTTGTTTGCAGTAAAGAAGTCCTCTAGTAGCAAAGGAACTGGGACCATCCAGGACCTGACACTATTTGCAATGGCCCCTTTGTAGTTGAATGGTCTGCCTCTATAGCATGTACGAGTGTCCTTTTTTTGTCATTTTTCGGCTGTAATTAGATTTTATTTTTTCCTATTCTTGTCTTAAAGCACAGGAATACTTCTAAGAGCTGATTTCATAGCTGTATCACAAGCTGCAATCCTCAATTTTTCATGCGATTTTGAAGAATTGCAATTTTTCCAAAGTCAATGGTGAAGAAAAAGCAAAACAAAATGAATGGGGCACAGATTCCATAAACTGTAGACACATTTTTATTTTATTTTCAATCTCGTTCATATTCATATAAAACCTACCACTGTATTCTTTCACTCACATAGGAGAAATCACAGCAGAAAAAATCCTGGAGGATTTCAAATGTGAACTCGGTCAAGTGTAAATCCACTAAAGTTCAAAGGCACTATCCCTGTTCTTACAATCTGTACAGTGCTCCTGCTTTCTACAAAGCTTATGGTTCATTTATTGCCTTTTTCATGCTGGGATCATGTTATGAGATTGGTGATTGACAAGCAGGGGTAAGGAAGAGTATTTCCTCTCTCTTCTGATATCTCTACTCATGTCTACCATCAATGTCCTCGAGATGTGACCTCAGGATCAAGTGCAAGTGATTGGCGTAGATGTCACCCTGGGACGCTTCCTGCAATAAGTGAAACGTGTTTGCTCCTGGCATTAAACTAATGGAAGAGAAAGGAAATAGTGGCAGAAGAATGTGTGAAAATCTTGGCCAGGCTTCGTCAAATTGTGCCCCCGTCCATGGCATACACAGGTGCGGTGATAGCACTTTTTATTGCCCCATACTAAGTCAAAATTTCAGTGCAAATGTGCTTTTAATTTCTTATAGCCTGATATTACTTATGATAATGAAGCCATAATTAGTAATCCCTATCTGGCAGGATTTGAGACTTGCAATTTATCAATAGCCGGAGAGCCATGAATTGCCTGAATCTGTGTAACATTATAAATTCATGCCCTGCTTACATTCCCAAATCCATCCTCATTTGAATTAATAAAGGACCAGATTATTGCCTGTGAATATAAATGTTCCCTTTTTAATTACATTTTTATGAAGGTAAACTCTGCGCAATAAAATTGCATAATATATGTCGCATTTCTCAATGGACAGATGTACTACACTGTACAAGGGAAGCTTAGAAAGCTTGCAGTGAGAGGAAACCGAGGAGAGAAGACATTTTTAAGAGGTTTTTTGCATGAATAGAATAAAAACTGCATGTAATACTCTAACTGTAAAATAATGGTATACTGTATGTGTTATTTTTTTTTAGATGGTACCTTGATGAAGGGATTTATTTTGATTGCTATATTTGGAGTCAGGAAGGAAGTAGAGATGAAGGAATCTGCTGAAATCCGAATTCGGCAGTTTGCTTGATTTTGATTTGATTTGCATGAAAGTTATTTGATGCAAATCAAATGTTCCTTATTATGCTTTGGGGTTTTCTGCAAATCTTCAATCAAACCAGGAACTCCAGTTTCCTCTCACACTCCAAAGATATATTGATAGGGAATTTAGAGTGTGAGCCCCTTTGGGGACAGTGATGATAATGAATGTAAAGCGCTGCGGAATAAGATAGCACTAAGAAAATAAAAGTATAATAAATAAAAAAATAAATAATAATAATAAAGAAGAAAAAAATTAAACTGACGTCACTGCTCACATGTCCGCCACTGCAGCCCTTCTATCTGGCAGTGTACGGAGCAGTGTTGGAACCCCTCAGGGTACAGTGCTGTCACCCTTCCTCTTCTCATTGTATACAGCTGACTTTCAGTATAAATCTGATTTTTGTACCTCCAAAAATTCTCAGATGACTCCGTGATTGTAGGGGGCATTGTGGGGGCCGGGGGGAGGAGGAATATAGAAGGGTGGTTTCTGACTTTGTGGATTGGTGTCAGACTAACTGTCTAGAACTAAAGGGTATGCCACACTAAACAACATCGCTAACGGGATCGCTAAAAAACGTCACTATTTAGCGATCCCGTTAGCGATGTTGTTTGTGTGCGGATTAGCAATCAAGTCCATTCTGTTTGGGTTTTCGCAATCAATCCTGGAACTCCAGTTTCCGCTCACACTCAAATATTTGATAATTGAGTGGGCCCCTTTGGGTAAGTGATTAATATGCGCTGGATAAGATGCACTTATTTTAAAATAATTTATAGAGTACTATCTGTCACCCGCCTACCTAAGTGCCGGTTAGGAGAGTGTTAACCGCTAGGTACACTGTCACCTCGCTTCATTAGGTATACAGCGATTATATAGAAACACTCCAAAACTAGGACTCGTGATTAGGTTTGGGGGCGGGAAGGAATCGCTAGGGTGGTTTGCTTGTGTTGGTTCAGACTAACTCTAGAACTAATGTAAAGAAAACCAAGGAGATGGTGGTGAGTTATAGAAGGAAAAAGGAGGATTACTTACCGATCACCATTGCTGGCCAGGAGGTTGAGATTGTTGAGAGCTACAAATATTTGGGGGTAAACTTGATTGGAGGTGTCATACAGAAAAGGTTTACAAGAAGGGAATGAGCAGACTGTACTTTCTGCGGAAGCTCAGGTCGTTCAATGTGTGCAGTAAAATGCTGGAGATGTTCTACCAGTCCGTTGTAGCAAGCGCCATCTTTTTTGCTATCATTTGCTGGGGCAGTAGTGTGCGAGTAGCTGACCTAATAAGCTCAACAAACTTATCAAGAAGGCAAGCGCAGCTGTTGGCCTCCATCTTGACTCTTTTGAGGAGGTATTGGAGGATAGAATTCAGAAGAAGTGTAGGGCTATAATGGACAATAATACACACCCCCTATATGAGCTGTTCTTGAAGCAGAAGAGCACATTCAGCAGCGTCTAATCCTATTAAGGTGCAAGAAGGAGAAATTCAGGAAATCGTTTGTACCTACTGCTATGGGGATGTATAATAATTTCCTAAGGGTGGTAGAAAATAATGACTGATGGCTGGTGTACTAATGTCAATTAACATTGACTTATATACACCTGAACTACCCACTTTTATTTATTATGTAATGTTGGTATACCTGTGCAAGATTTGTGTCCTAATATTTTATGTACTGCTGTTTGTATTGCTGCTGTAATACTGTAATTTCCCCCCGGGATCAATAAAGTGTATCGTATCGTATCATATCTGGCCTCTTCTTTTCTTCAGCATGCAATGTCCGGCATCTTCATTCTGTACCAGGGCTTTGGTGCTGAGTAGGTTTCAAGATATGCATTGTTACAGTCGACCAGTGTTTCCCAAATTCCAGTCCTCACGGCCCCCAACAAGTCAGAATTTTAGGATTTCTTTAGTATTGCACAGGTTCTTTCACCTTTGCAATACTAAGAAAATCATGAAAATATGATTTGTTGGGGGGCTGTGAGGACTGGAGTTTGGAAAACATTACTTCAGGCTGGTTTCACATTTGCGTATCTGTGCGCAGCGTTTGATCCGCATAGATCCGCATTCGTCATGCGTACATATCTTTAACATGGTGTACGCAGGGACATGCATTTGCATGCATTTGCGTACGCATGCGTCATTTTGCGGTGTGCGGTGAACGCAACATGTTGCATGTTTTGAAGCGTCAAAAATCCTTCAAATATGCGCAGACATGCACATGTGGATGAGTGAGTCAAAACAACACATTACTGTCTATGTGAACACATTGTACGCAAGGACATGCGCTTGGATGCTTCGATGCGCATGCGGACTACAGACTGCGCATGTCCAGGAACTGATTAGAGCACCGGGAAATATCGAACGCATGCGCATAAATAACCAAACGCATGCCAAAACGCATTCACACGCAGCGTTTTTTATGCGTCAACTAATGCGGTAAAAAAACGCTGCGTCAGCATGCGTTTTGCATGCGTTTGAGCATGCAGATGATGCGCTGCGCACATATACGCAAATGTGAACTTAGCCTTAGAAGGTCGTAAGCCCCATTGTAGAGTGAAGATACCGGATGTTGCATGATGAATTGATGAGGGAAAGAAGAGGCCAGAGGAAGCTTCGCAGGGGCTTTGGCAGCAAGACAGGTGAGTGTTAAGGTGAATGTTTTTATTATTACTTTTAAGCCACTATCCCAATTCAATGCTGAATTAGTACATTGAATATCACAAAAAAATTGGATTAAAGAAAATCAAAAGTTTTTTTGCAAAATTTGAAATGAAACGATTTGCAATGATCTGATTTGCTCATCTCTAGAACAATGGTTTCACCTAAAATGGAGCAATTAGCATCAGGGGTTTTGCCTTCTGTTTGAACGTTTTCAACCATGTAACACAATAAATTATTAAGTGCTCATCTTAAGAACTGTGATATGGGAAAGGGTAATGTTCAGTGTGCTTCTATATAAACATTTACATGGTGGTCTTACATAAATGAAGTGTCTCTCATAGAAAGTATCTCTAAGGCTTAATTTTCAACAAAATCAGTGTTTAAAGGCGTTGTCCAGTCTTAAACCACAAGTCTGCAATCACTCTATAAAACTACAGACTTGTGAATTATCACATAAGCGGCACACATTCTGGTGCCAGGAGTGGCGGTTATGTGACCACAAGTACGCCATATGCATGTCCCTGTCACATTAAGACAAGACTGTTTCCGACCTTACTTAATTCACTTGCATTGAGCGAGGCCATGCCAATCTTGTTTGGCCTTGGTGTACAAGTCAGTTACTCTATGTGCCTGCAGACTCGAGAAATCCTTACAGCTCGCACTGTGCACACTGTCAGGATTTTCTGGGGCACGTGACTGCAAGTATGCATTTTGTATACATGCGGTCATGTGCAATCTAGACGTGCATGGCCTTGCTCAATGTAATTTAATTGAGCAAGTCCGGACACAGCTAGTCTGAATGTGGCCAGAAGAATGCAAATCACGTATTGCAGTCATATAACTGTCAGCACTGGAAAATGCTCACAGTGCACATAGAGTAAGTGCAGATTTGTACGCCAAGGCTGGACAGCTCCTTTAATGTATAGCCTGTAAAGTGTAATAGAATTCTACTTGAATTTTGAAAGAAAATCTGCGATCTAATAGGTAACATTTCTCCTTGTGGAGAGTGACAAGCCAGGCCTGGAATGTCAGAGTGAGGAGACTTTTATACACCATGCATGCTACTCTGTGTAAATTAAATATGCAAATTGCCTATTCAGAAAGAGGACTAGTACACTAGTGTCACCTATTGGAAATAGCAATCCTAAAAGTCAATATTGACCAATTACGAGCCTTGCCATATTACTTAAGGTACTGCCACACTAAGCATCCCGCTAGCGATCTCGTTAGCGTTGCATACTAATGAGATCGCTAGCGGATTGTTTCTATATCGCTAAATGCTGCCGCATTTAGCGATATAGTTAACGACGCTATCGCCGTTACGATCTTCTTAACGACTTTAGCGGTACAAAGTACCGCTAAATCGCTAAGAAAAGGTGCCACACAGCGATAAGATACTTACCCAGGGAGCGCCAGCGATGAAATAGGTCCGGAGCGATTCCAGCGACGAGCGAGATCACAGCAGGAAGCTCGTCGCTGGAAGCTGCCGCACTGAACAATATCGCTAACGGATCGCTAAATAGTGACGTTTTTTAGCGATCCCGTTAGCGATATTGTTTAGTGTGGCATACCCTTTAGGATAAATGCCGAATCAGAATCTCAATTTGCAGACACGGTGTTTCTGGGTATTGTCCCTTGACAGTGCACAGTATGAGATCTGATTTTTTGTAATTCACTTCTAGTGAGTTCAGCAAAATGGTGGCCAGCTGAATTCCATTTTTTATGAATTCTAGTGGTCCTTCTAATGTTAAGAAAGTAAAAAAACAAAACAACTAGACAAACCGCTCACCTCTCCGACTACCTCTTCTTACTGCCCCAAGCACTAAAACCTTGGGCTTCTTCATGTTAGGCCAAGACTTCATGTCTCAACCAGGCATGGGATGTCCCTACATATTCAAATTGTTAGGTCACAACGTTGTGACATCTTGATATGTGTCGCTAGGCTGGGGCTTCTGGTCATGACCAGTCCAGCGACGTCCATATGCATGTGCACGTTACAACACATATGTACAGGTGTCATGGTCTATGGAGTTTGTGGGATTAGGTAGTTCAGAGGTTAATCTGGATGGCCTCATTGTGGAGCCATTCCCTGTCACTTATACTCTGACCCTTGGCCAAGTGTGTTTGACTCTGTTGTGCCTGTGCCAGTGCTTTGTGCCTGTGCTACATTACATCTGTCTGGTTCTGATTTGGTTTTGTCCCTGTTACGAGTTTTGTCTGCCCCTTTGTACTGTGCCGTTCTCCCCGTGTTTGACCCCTTGCCTACGTCCTGACTATCCTCTGCCTGCTTCTCTTGTACTGCTCTGCCCTTCTTCGTGTACTACCTCTTGGCTACGTCCTGACTATCCGTTCTGTCTATGCCCTTTGGTAACTTTGTCCTGTAGTTAACCTTTTAGGAGTTTTCCCTCAACTCCTAGCTCTCTGGAGCTTAGGCCATGTTCATAGCAGTCACGTGCTTCAGGTCATGTTTGTCTGAAGCACACATCTTCACCGACACATCTACTATGCTCCACAGGTATCTTTTGGCACAGTGTGTTTTACTCAGGACACGCGCACTGGCTCAGTGAGAAAGTACAGTGCAGTGTTCCTGATAACAGTAATGTCCTGGGCCTGGTCACAGACAGAAGTACTGGCCTAGTGTGAAGAGACCTGGGGTTTCAGTGCCTGGCAATGGAAAGAAAAGGCGGCAAGGACCCAACAGTCGACATCATGCAGTGTGGGGATCCAAAGAGGTGAGCAGTGAGGTATTAGTTATAGTGATGAGCAAGTGTGCTCATTACTCAAGTTCTCCGAGCATGCTCGGGTGTTCTCCGAGTATCTTAGGAGTGCTTGTAGATAATGTTTGAGTCCCCGTAGCTGCATGATATGTGGCTGCTAGACAGCCTGAATAAATGTGGGGATTGCCTGTTTTTTAGGGAATTTAATTCATATTTGTATTTTGTAACTATGAATTGGACGTCAAGGAGAAAGGTGTTAATGAAAATTTATTTCACAATTTCCAGTTGGAAACAAGTCCAAGCCTAAGTAAAACACAAAACTTTAGTGCTGCATGACAAATTCGGATTTGTGACAATGGCCATACAGTTAATATGTTCTTTCTTCTCCGTGTGGTCCTCCTGTTCCCATTAAAAGCAAGACAGGTATTATGTACCTACCGAAATATGACTGCTGTACTATAACCCCACTAGCCATGTACAGTATGTTCTCCATGTGCTTATGGGTTCATCCATACAATTATTTGATTATTGGTAAGTTGGTTGTTTTAAATCATAATGTATGTGTACTGGAGGGGTAGAACTTAAATTGTGAATAGGTACAGCGATCGATGGTATATTGTACTGTAGAATATGTTGACATTTATGAGGATCAGATTATAAATTAGCAAATACTTGGAGGTGTTTGAAATAACAATTTATGAAAAAAAATTACATTTATAGCGAATGCCATAAGAGTAAGAGAACAAACAGTCGTATTTTGACTAGTTAATCTGGAACTTTGTGTAGCTGACAGGCAATAATTAATCCTGAATTATCCAAGCTGTGAAACTAAATATGAGAACGTTCTCTGAGCATTGCATGAGGTGCAAAAATCTGATTTTAGCATAAACCAGACAAAATGTAGCATTTTTTAAAAACTAATTTTAGATTTTTTTAAAGTAGTAACGTGATCAAATGTCCCTGATCACAAAAAGCACTATATACTGTAAATGATCACTTCAGCTACCTTAAAATAGGCACTTAGTTGTTCTCAGAATTTTTCCGGCAGTGAATCAGCCTGCAAATTAGCAGAAGAATACTGAGAAAATAATGCTGCAGCATTTGAGTTAAAATTAGAAATCCTTATGTTAAAAGCATTTGCTCATATGGTAAAAAAAAATCAGGTACTCTTTAAACAGAACCTGCAGCAGGATTTAGGAATGTAAAGTAAAGTCATGGCCATAATGTCACGCACAGTGTGGCAAGACTAAGTGCAACATGAAGGGATGAAGGGAAGGGATCTAAACACTAGGGAAGAATGGGGTGGATATAGTCAATCCCCACTACAACTAAAGACAGCTGGGATAGACAAACAAGGGGAACACTTATCTTGAGTAGACTCAGAGAGGTAACACAGATGTCCTCCAACAGCACCAAAGAGGAAGCTAGCCGACTGCTATAGCTCCAAGCCTCAACAGGGGGAAAATAGAAATATCACCTGCGATTCCCAGAAGCAAACAGGAAGTCTATAAACACCCAGTCCAAGTGTGTCAAGCAGGTTGGGGAGGAGATTGCCACTGGGTCCAAGAGTCAGAAGGAATAGGAAGGCATCTGCAAAGCCCTTCTGCAGCCAGATGCTGTGCGACTGTCTGCAGCCTCTGACACACCCAAGACACATAATGGCGCTGTTATACTGATTCAATTGTTACCTTTAATGAATCAATCCGAACTGTAGTTTTTGTTTAATCGAATTTGAAATTTTCTTCTGATATTTCAGTGCACGAGAGCGAGACTGTAGGTAGGGTTTTTTACTCCTGCTCTCCAGTGTTTTAATGACAGATCACTGATACTTGGGTACATATAAAAAAACTGACCGTCACATCAAAACATAGACCTACTGTGAACAGGTGCTTAACCTAGAGTCACCAACTCATGCACACTCAAAGAAAAAAAGTATGAGAACATATGAATCCTCTCTTTAGACTGATATGTATTCATTTACTTTTTGATATGTATTTATTTACTTTCTGACTGAGCACTCCGCCTATTAGTCGCAGGCGGTTTAATTACAGCAGGGCCACTACCCCTCCACAGAGATGTAGATTTCAGTCTAAAGAGAGGATTCATATGTTCCCATACAGAGACTTTTCTAAGTGAGGATAAGCATTAGTTAGGACCTGGAAAACGAGAAACGCCTTAACGTGGCTTCCAGGTACACATAAATTGGCCATTTTATGCGCTAAGCTTTCTCAATTTTTCATATTTCTAAGGCAGTGATGCAATTCATTTTTCATATCTCATGTTTGCAAGCTTAGTGACCTGCCTCCTGTTTTGAAATTTTGTGCCGCTGTTATTGGTTGTTTCCACTGCCAGTTTTCTGGTCTTCAATAAAATGGCGATGGAGGCGACGCATGCACAGATTGAGATATAGGCACAATGACGTCTTCAGTAAGCCTAGGCCTCGATCTGTGCATGCGCCGTCTCTGATGCTATGTTATTGAAGACCAGAAGACTGGCTGTGAAATCATACTGTGCACGTGCCACCCACGCCAATGACAGCAGGCGGCAAGTCACTGAAGAATCAGTGACCTGTAATTGAACACACCAGAGAGAGGCCAAATCAGAAGGAGAAGTCCCTACCTACAGTCCCACCTTTGTGCACTTAAATATCATTTAAAGAAAACTTTACATCCTGATTAAACAAGCAGCACAGATCAGATTGATTCACCTGAGGGATCAAATTGATCAGTATAACAGCGCCATAATGGCCATGCCTTTACTTTATATTGCTAAATCTTGTGAACCATGGGCAGTTTAAAACAAGGGTAGCTTCTATTGGTATAAGTAACAGTTTTTGGCTTTTCAGAGAAAACATAATTTTAATATCGAGCCAAGAATAGTCAAGGAAGTGGCTTTCCACCGGCTTCTCTCTTTCATTCTCTACTTCACAGACAGGACACTCTTTAGGATAATACATGTCATTCAAGCTTGGAAGTGGGAAACCCAGTAGGGAGCCACTTCTTTGACTCTTTTCCTCATTCCTGGCCAAGATTGGACTGGGTCCTTAGGGTCCACAGATGGAATAGATTCCAGGGGGCCAACCCTACTGTTTCTTTCCATGGAAATTTTACATGTCAAGCCTCTTGCAAATGTACGTGAGAATACTAGCACACAATACAGCATGCAAGACAGTCAATCAGTACCTGCAGTGGTTGCCAAATTAATACATTAGCATTGAGATTATTTCTTCTGACTCAGATGTCACATTACTGCTGCAGTCTATCAGTGGCTGCCGTGGTGATGATTTTGTCATTGATATCATTATCTCCATAGATTTTTGGCTCCAGTCACGTGATGTTCAAGCCATAAGAGAGAACAGAGGTAGCAGTGCTGGGGAAAGTCTGGGGGATCATGTAGGTGAATCTAAGCATTTTCTTTTTCAATTTCAGACTACTATAGGCTAAAATCTTTAAAGGGGTTGTCCAGGCATGAGAAAAAAGTCTGCAGTCACTCTATGTGAGTGTGCACTGCCAAATCCTTACAGCGGTCATGTGCATAATCAAGATTCACCTGTATCTCCCATGCCAGTGACCGTATGTAGGCGATATGCATACCTGCAATCACATGCCAACTAGTTTTCTCCGGATTCTCTCAATTCATTTCTTTTCAAAAATGGCTTCCATGTCTAAATGACACCTGACTGCCTGCTCGCACTACGAATACCCAGAAATCGTGACCGCACAATGTCATGATTTGTCAGTCTGCAGTTACATAGAATGACTGCAGACTTGTTGCAAACCTGGACAACCCCTATAATGTTTTTATTGAAGATGCCTATTTTCTGTGGGCAGTCTGCAATACTGTCAGTTCTGTATGTGTTCTTTGGCAGTTTTCTCACAACATTGTGTATTTTTGTATTTTACAGTAGACCGCAATGTATCTTCTCATTACTATTAGACCTCAAAAAATCAATAAGATTTCGAATCCCCGGCCTATACACATTGTTACTTTGTGGAATCCGAAATGGGTGAAACTACTTCACGGGTTGATCTCTCATGCACACTGATTAATGTGCAGTTTGGTGATAGTCAGCGGATTACGCCTCCTTAGAAGACTGTTACTGAAGACTTAAATCATTCCTTCCATGAGTGTTGCACACATGGAGCTTTATTTCCTTGATGAATCATGCTCTTCTTCGTTCAAACTAAATAGTCAAGTTTTATGAGGGATTCTTCAGGACTGTATATGAAGTAATGGAAGGTTTACATAGTGGTCTGCAGGACTTAGAATTGTTGAAAAAATATTTTAAATATTTGTAGCAAAGCAACAAAGACGAAGCCAAAGCTCCCTGACCAACTCTAAAAATCACATAAATAATGACATTGCATGCCCTCTTCTGTAATGTGAGACATCTCCAAGAGTACATTGAAGCCTCAACAATCCTTATTCAACTCTTATTTATTCTACTTAGAGGGGTTGTCCACTACTAGGACAATCCATTCTTGATCTGAATGCTTTCCCCTGTGAAAATAAAAAAAGCTTATACTCGCTTCTCGTACCACCACCATTCCAGCGGTGTCAGCACTCGCATTCATGGGGCTCATGTGTAGTAGTTATGACACATGAGCCCTATGCCAAATCAGCGCCGGTGTCACTGTCCTCGCATTCAGACTTATACATAATCAAGAGGAATGGAGAGCTGCAGCTGGCCACTCACTTCCTTTTGATTACGTATATGCCCAAACGCGGGGACCGTGACATCAGTGCTAATTGGGTGAAGGGCTCAAATGTCATAACAACCTCACGAGAGCCACGGGAGATATCTATAAGCTTTTTTATTTTCATGGAGGAAAATATTCAGATCCAGAAGAGTTAGTCCTAGTAATGGACAACCCCTTTAAGACAGAGATCTGTTAAGATATCAGTGTCTTTGGTGGTCATTGGGCTACAGTTTTCAGTATCCAGTTCCCAAGTGTTTGTTTGCTCTGTATCTTGCATCTGGTGGTCAGTACAGCATTCAACCTTTGTTTACAAAATAGTCAGTAAAGATGAGCAAGTCTTTTGAAATCTGGATTCACCGAATTTCCTCCCCAAATTTTGATTTGTTTGAATTATGACAATTTCAAAACTGGAAAGCTTATAATTGCTTTTAAAATACAAATGGGGAGAAAAGAGAAAGGGAGAGAAAACCCTACTTACTATAAGAGCCTATACTATACAGGCAAGAAAGAGAGAGAGAGGAACCCACTGATCATAAGAGCTTACAACCTACAGGAGAGAGAGAGCCCTGCTGATTATAAGAGCTTACACTCTACCGGAGAGAGAGAGCCCTGCTGATCATAAGACTTTGCACTTTACAGGTGAGAGAGAGGGAACCCTGCTGATCATAAGAGCTCACACTCTGCCAGAGAAAGAGAACTCAACTGACTAAAAGAGATTGCTCTCTTCAGGAAACAGAGAGAGGACCCTGATGGCCGTAAGAGCTTACCCTGTACAGGAGAGAGAGGACCCTAATGACCATGAGATCCTACACTCTACAGAAGAAAGAGCCTTAAGGTACTGTCACACTAAGCGATCGCACCAGCGATCACGACAACGACACGACCTGGCAGAGATCGTTTATACATCGCTATATAGTCACTAGTTAGCTTCCAAACAGGAAGATCTCATAAACGACACATCAGCGATCTGTATAACGATCTCAGCGGTCGTTGGGACCTGTCACAGAGCATGTATTGTTAATGATCCCGATCTCGATAGGCGTGATTGAGCGCAACCTTTTCCACGCCCCTCAGCACAGATTGGTGGTCACTGTTTGTCATGACTGTTTATGTCACAGCTCTCGCTTTGTGATTGGATGACCGCGTCATAAAAGATGACGTATTAGCGCTCCCTTCCATTGTTCTCGAGCGCAAGTGGTTCATACGAATTTCCAGCATCGTTCCATACTGCGTCCTGCTAGCCTTCTGATTTGCAGCTACTGCGATCCAGTCTGTGTCGCTATTGCGTTTGCCCCAGGACTAGAATGTTGGAGTAATCAGAGCTGAGGGGCGTTACTAAAGAAAACCTAGTCCCGCCTGCGCCGCTGACATATGAGTTGCCAACGAGGTCGCTCGTCGTTCATAAAGGGTGTCAAACTCAGTAATTCAGGCTCACCAGCGGGACACCAATCATCAAAATACGGCCCAGAACGTTCGTGCACGATCAGCGACATCGCAGCAGGGGCCACATCGCTGCTACATGTCACACACAGCGACATGTCGATGTCGCTGCTGAGTCATAAAATCGGTGTCGCTTAAGCGATATCACTAGCGATCTCGCCTAGTGTGACAGTACCTTTACCCAGTGACTCTGTAATGAAAAATGACTTTACGATAGATGTTGTGCTCCACTGGGGAACGCCGATCTGTGATGATGACCCCGGTACTGACCACAACTGTATAAGGTATGATAATCTTCTGGATGTCATAGCTGCAGGACATTATGGGGAACCCCATACGGCAATGTAAAATGACATTAGCATGCAATCTGATGATTCACTAGTGTGAGAAATGGTGCCAGGTAAGTTTTATTTTTAAACTGCAGATCGAATCATCACCACTAGTCAGTAATAAATACAGTCAGTCCTGAATCCCTGGTAGTCAAGGAACCTCCAAAACAGAATTGAACAGAGCCTTACTTGTTACTTGAGGCTGCATGTTTTCCAGGAAGAGAGTCCTACCCTAAGTGATTGGTGACTAAACATTTACATAGATGTTTTTGTTTATAGAGCCCACAATAGGAAGCCTGATGAAGAGTGACAACCTCTATTCTCCAGCTGAAGTGTCCTTAACACCACTTCTCCTCCTTCCCAGACCCTTCTTCTCTAAAGTGACAAACAGGGCCATACAAAAAGAGGATGTCCCCAAAGCTGATGCTGTTTTTTTGCAGTCTAGTCTCACCGACCGTGCAGTGGTCCCTGAGCTCAATATAAAGGAATTGTTTTTGCTCATTGGGCACCTGATAGGTCCAGAAATGCCCCTTATCTGCAAAAATAGAATCAATTTGCAGGTAAATAGTGTTTAAATCCCGCATAGCTAGCTTACTAGAGTAGTGGCTTCAAGGAGAAAATAAAGTTTTATTCCCCATGTTAACCGCTAGCACCAAATCACTGGGCATATCAGGTTTCCATTAAATGGGAGAGAGAATTAATAATAGCGCTGTCTTGCGTCATCACCTGGGACAAGATGAGGAATGAAAATTCCAAACGGAGAAAATCTGTTTTTCTAAATTTACCTTTAAAAAAGTTTTTATTTTATATCTACGGGATGTTATGTCAATATATCTGTGGATAATCAGATTCCTTGACTTTTCTGGTCGTCCAATTCTCACAACGGTAATGTAATTCTGTTTATTGAGCGTTATGTAGACATTCCCCTGCATTCAGTACTCGCCTCCAGCCTGCATGTTAACAACACTGAAGAACTTGTAGACGCAGCTTCCATGGAGCTATTCTCTCTGCTCAGTCCTGTACAGACAGGCAGTAATTAATTCTGTCTTTACTCTGTTTCATTTTGACAGTTGAATGGGGGAACGATCCAAGCAAGCATTCAGATCATTGACCTCTATGGAGAGATGGTGGATACAAGCTCCATAGTCGTATCTGCTTGCAAAACATATTTCTATAGCTAGTAGCACAATGTAAATATGGCAAAGCAACCTGAATAAGTTATGCAATGTGTGTTTTACAGTTTCTAGTATTGTAGCTACTGATAAAAATATTCTGTATTATTCCTTTTTTCATACCTCTTGCTATAGTATACACTATATTTTATACTTTTCATACCACTGTTTATATATTATTCTAAATATACCTGACTGCAAATTTTTTGAGAAAATGTGTTTTTAAGAATGATACCTCCTCATTTATGATTTCTTGCATAAGGTTGACACAAGATATTTTTTATTGCATTTCGACCCCCTCCCATTTTCATCCAACTTCATATTTGCTATTTTTGCTTTTCATTTGGATATTCCAAAAGCAAAATCTTTTTTTTTAATTTATTTTTATTTGAGTTAGCCATATGGGGGCTTTTGTGTGGACCCAGTTGTAGTTTTCAATTTTAATATGCAAATTGCCTCCTAAAAAAAAGAGGACTTGTACTCTATAGCGCCACCTATTCGAAGTAGCGATCCTACAAGTCACAATCAACCCTTTAACGAGTCTTGTAATATGACTTAGGATAAAAGCCAAATTAGTATCTCCATTTGCAGACACTGTGTTTCGGACTGTTGGTTCTCGTCAGTGCAAAGTAGGAGAGATCTGATTTGGCTAGATGAGAGGCTCTGGACTGAGGTCTAGGGGGTAAGGTTTCTCCTTGTGGAGAGTGACATACCAGCTCTGGCATGTCGAGGTAAGGAGGCTTATTGCCGTGCAATGCTCCTCTGGGAAATTTAATATGCAAATTGCCTCTTCAAAAAAAGAGGACTCTATAGCGCCACCTATGTCACTCTCCACAAGGAGAAACCTTACCCCTTAGACCCTAGTCCAGAGCCTCTCACCCAGCCAAATCAGATCTCTCCTACTTTGCACTGACGAGGACCAATAGTCTGAAACACCGTGTCTGCAAATGGAGATTCTGATTTGGCTTTTATCCTAAGTCATATTACAAGACTCGTTAAAGGGTTGATTGTGACTTGTAGGATCGCTACTTCCAATAGGTGGCGCTATAGAGTAAAGTCCTCTTTTTTTTGAAGAGGCAATTTGCATATTAAATTTCCCAGAGGAGCATTGCACGGCGAATAAGCCTCCTTACCTCGACACGCCAGAGCTGGTATGTCACTCTCCACAAGGAGAAACCTTACCCCTTAGACCCTAGTTTTGAATTTTAAAACACAAGTTCACGTTAGCAAATTTCAAAGTGAGTTAATTGATGGAAAAAAAGTACTTTGGGGGTTTCATTTATAAGTCCTTCATTGTGTAAAAAAAAATGACTCGGTAACATGATACTTCAGGCTAGAACAATTACAACAATACCAAACTTATACAGTGTTTTTTTTTTAATTGGTTCAGAAAAATAAAACCTGAACTTTGCAACCATAATTATGAAACCCATTCTTTTATTACTACATTTTTCCATTTATAGAGGTTAGGCAGGGGCATAATGATGGTGAAGGGTGCAACTGTGCCTGTGCTGGAGGAGGTCCTGCTAACACCGGCACCTATTTCACCTGGATGTACTTCTGAGGACCCACATTCAGCTGAACTGCATTGCGGCACAGAGACACGCCAGGTCCCTGCACTGCAATACAAGCTGCCAGTCAATCTGAGTCTGGAAGCTGATGTCAGCGTGCCTGTGGTCGCATGGCAGTGACGTCATGCGCTGATCGTCGCTTCGACGCTTAAGTCAGCTGCCAGCTACAGAAGAAGACACCGCGTGGCGTGGGAGCTAGGGTAAGGTGAGTAGAATAGTTTTTTATGTGCTAATGAGCAGTAGAAGAATAGGGGACATCTATTCCATGATTGGGCACATATAGTATATACCAGGATTGAGGGCATATATACAAGGATGTGCCCAGTATAGGGGACATATATACCAAGAAGATGCCCAGGATGAGGGACATATATACCAGGATAGAGACCAGGAGGGGGGACATATATACCAGAAAAGGGTAATTAAAAATCGGATTGCATTGGTACCAATTTAAAGGGAACCTGTCAGCCCTTTTGGCCAATATAAGCTGTGGCCACTGCCATTCAGGGCTTATCTACAGCATTCTATAATGCTGTAGATAAGCCCCTGATCTGACCTGAAAGAAGAATAAGTTTTATTATACTCACGCGGGGTTTGGTCCGGTCCGATGGGTGTCGCGGGTCCAGGTCCGGCACCTCCCATCACATCCCATCCCGATGCCGCACACCTGTACTGGCAGCTCACATAAAGAACAGGGGTAAGTAATGGAGAGGCATTTATATGATGTTTCAATTACTAACCCCATAGTCATATTGTAAATAAAAAAAACCCATAATAAAGTTCTTTAATTGAAATAAAGACACTGACAACTTTATTTTAAATTAAACAAAAAAAAAACCTACACACTCAGCTAGCCTAATCCAGCAAAGTAAATAAGACATCTGAAATCTTATATTCCTTTTTCCAAATGAAGCACGGAATAAACTCGTCAAAAACCGGCTTATTTTAAATAAAAATCAGTAAATAAGTAGGTCATTAGAATCACCATCAGTACATTAATACATCACCAGACCCACCATCAGTATAGTAGTCACCAGAACCTCAATCAGTACATGAATACATCATGAAAACCACTCTCAGTAAATAAATACACCAATACCATCATCAGAACATGTATAAGTCACCAGAACCACCATCAGTATATGAACATATCGCCAAGCTTAGTACAGCATCAATTGTTATGTCAAGTCTGCCCCATATAAATCTGTATCTATTAACCTACACCTCCTAGTATGTCCTTAACAATCATAAGGAGATGCCAAAAGTTGTTGTTATCAGTCTTGTTATGAGCTCGGTTGCAACAGCTTTATTATATAATGGATTGCAACCGAACCCGGGATCCGCGATGCAGTATATGTTCACTGCTGCCGAACACCCCTAGAGTATGAGGGTCAAACTGACCGCAGAAAACTAACATTAGATCACGCCTGTGTTAATTCACACTAGGGGAGATGTAGAATTGGCACTATCTCCGTTAACGTCACGGGAGATGTGCTATCAACTGGCATAGATGTAGCCCTGTTAATGGCACAGAAGCCGCTTGCCAGATATTAGGTTTGCACTATGTGCTGCAAGCTGGTATAGACGTAGCCCTGCTGACTGCACAGAAGCTACGTGCCAGCCGCTAGTAAGTGCGTGCGACTGACGCCAGGCGTACGTGCTACCAGCCGGCGTGAGACCTGGCTGAGCAACTTTCTATTCAGCTTGGCAGGCGATGCCCAGGTTACGTGCCACTGTCATGTATAGTGTACAGTTCCTATAGCTCTTGTGCTTGGGTGCGAGGAAAACACAGGAGACATAGGTTGAAATGAAATGACTTGTATTACTTCATACAAGCATGCTGAAAAGTTCACACAGTTTGCAGGAACAGCGACAGGAGACACAGCAGGCCAGAGCAACTTCAAGCACTACAATAAATCTCCAAAGCAGGTTCAGTATCTCTTCTCTGTACCGTAATTCCTCTGCAAACATGGATTCACCAAACAGCAGGTTTCCAGAGTCCAAAAGTGTTCCAAGGTTCCTCAGTAGGGAATAGCTGGAGTACAAGTCCAAGGTTTCAGGAGTCAGGTCACAGACTGACTGAGGCTTGATTCAGGAGCACTGATTGTTCAGCTGAGGCTGCTTAAGAAGCAAGAGGGAAGAATCAGGGAGGGAACATGAAAACTGGAAACTCCATATTAACTGAGGGCAAGAGCTGCAGAAAGACAGAAAGCAAAATGGCCGACGGAAAACTGAGTTTCAAGGAACATGTCAACAGAGACAAAGAACCTTACAGCCACGCAGTTTGCTCAGGGTGTAAAGCTACCCTATATTTGTAGCAGGACTGCACCACGTTAGCTACAGGTTACGCGCCCCGTAGTCTGCTCAGGGTGTATAGCTACCCTATATTCGTAGCAACACAGCGCCACATTGGCTACCTGCCTGGCGTAAGCTGAACCTGCCTAAAGGAACTGTGATAATTAGCCGAGCGTACTCTGGCATCGGTAGGTCCCGGAGAGCAAAGCTAGAGAGCATGTGGAGCCCAGATTCTGGTACGTCCACACATGAGCACTGCCTATTTTAGTATGATCTGATCGTGCCGTGCCGCAGACAGAAAAGCTATTTAAGGGCTAAGCTCCACCCCAGCCATCTCGTCAATCGCATCACCGATGACGTCATCCGTGACCAATCAGGCGATGCCAGGTCAGAGGATCAGCTGACATTAAGCACCAATCATGGCTCGCTATGTCACGGACATGCTCAGTGCAGACATTTCTGGACTTAGGCTTGCAACAGCCTTTTCTTGTTCCTTAGCCTAAGTTTAAGACCCGAGTAACTATTTGTGCTTCTCGGGTATTGGCTAGGCATTTGGATCGACTGCGAAGCTGAGCAGCATCTGCCTCGGCTGGGTCTGGATGGGAGACCACAGACTCCTCGGATCCAGGTTCAGATCCCGCCGATGCCTAACAAGTCTTTATCAGACTGTGGACCATACACGAACCACAGTACTGATGAGATGTAGTCAGTATCAACAAGTAAACAGGTGCTTTCACAGCTCTGTTGTTGGAATACCTGGGGCCAGGGGCTCCTTCCCTGTCCCTAATGCCAGGGGCACCCTAGGTATCCCTGCTGCCCGGATTATTTCTGATGGTGAAGATGCCAGGGCCATGTGCCTTGCTGAACTCCTGAGTCAGCCCTATATCTGTCCTCCTCCTTCAACCAGGGAAGTGGGGAACAATAGTGTATGTGTATACACAAATCAGACTAACAAGGGAGGACATACAGGGATAAAAAAAATGCTTAACATACAAAATAACAGAGAGGAACACCAATGAGAAAAAGGAGGAAAAACAAATAGTAGAGGATTCAGAAGTGCACACTGTCGAAATACCTAGGAACAGTCACAGATCAACACTCCAAATGCCTCTACCAACAGCCGACAGCTCCACTCCAAACCAAGCAGTACAAGACTAACACTAGCAATCCAGATTGTCAAAGAAGAATATACACTGCTCAAAAATAAAGGGAACACTCAAATAACACATCCTAGATCTGAATGAATGAAATATTCTCATTGAATACTTTGTTCTGTACAAAGTTGAATGTGCTACAACAAAATCACACAAAAATCATCACTGGAAATCAAATTTATTTAATAGTGGTGGCCTGGATTTGGAGTCACACACAAAATTAAAGTGGAATGTAATGTCCTTAAAAAAAGTCAAAATGAGGCTCAGTATTATGTGTGGCCTCCACTTGCCTGTATGACCTCCCTACAACACCTGGGCATGCTCCTGATGAGGCGGTAGATGGTCTCCTGAGGGATCTCCTCCCAGACTTGGACTAAAGCATCCACCAACTCCTTGACAGTCTGTTGTGCAACGTGACATTGGTGGATGGAGCGAGACATGATGTCCCAGACGTGCTCAATCGGATTTAGGTCTGGGGAATGGGCAGGCCAGTCCATAGCTTCAATGCCTTCATCTTGCAGGAACTTCTGACACACTCCAGCCACATGAGGTCTGGCATTGTCCTGCATTAGGAGGAACCCAGGGCCAGCTGCACCACCATATGGTCTCAGAAGCGGTCTGTGGATCTCATCTTGGTACCTAATGGCAGTCAGGCTACCTCTGGCGAGCACATGGAGGGCTGTGCGGCCCTCCAAAGAAATGCCACCCCATACCATTACTGATCCATTGCCAAACCGGTCATGCTGAAGGATGTTGCAGGCAGCAGATCACTGTTCACGGCCTCTCCAGACTCTGTCACGTCTGTCACATGTGCTCAGTGTGAACCTTTCATCTGTGAAGAGCACAGGGCGCCAGAGGTGAATTTGCCAATCCGGGTGTTCTGTGGCAAATGCCAAGCATCCTGCACGGTGTTGGGCTGTGAGCACAACCCCCATCTGTGGACATCGGGCCCTCAGACCATCCTCATGGAGTCAGTTTCTAACTGTTTGTGCAGACACATGCACATATGTGGTCTGCTGGAGGTCATTTTGCAGGGCTCTGGCAGTGCTCCTCCTATTCCTCCTTGCACAAAGGCAGAGATAGCGGTCCTGCTGCGGGGTTGTTGCCCACCTACGGTCCCCTCCATGTCTCCTGGTGTACTGGCCTTTCTCCTGGCAGCTGCTCCAGCTTCTGGGCACTACGCTGACAGACACAGCAAACCTTCTTGCCACAGCTCGCATTGATGTGCCATCCTGGATGAGCTGCACTACCTGAGCCACTTTCAACATTCAAAAGTGATCAAAACAAGAAAGCATTGGTACTGAGATGTGGTTTGTGGTCCCCACCTGCAGAACCGCTCCTTAATTGAGTGTGTCTTGATAATTGCCTATAATATCCATCTGTTTTCTATTCCATTTGCACAACAGCATGTGAAATTAATTGGCAATCAGTGTTGCTTCCTAAGTGGACAGTTTGATTTCACGTAAGTTTGATTTACTTGGAGTTATATTCTGTTGCTTAATTGTTCACTTTATTTTTTTGAGCAGTGTATATAGGAGAGCGGCATGGCCATTACTGAAAAGCTGAGATCATCCAAGCAGGAAGGCTTCAGAGACTCTAAGGCCTCTTTCACACATCCGGTGTGCGCCTGAAGGCGCCCCCGGCATTTAGCCGCAGCGCCGCATCAGAAAACCTGATGCGCCGCTTGCGCCGCATGCGTTTTTTTGCCAGATGGTTTCTGATGCCCGGAGACATCAGGGGAATCCGGCAAAAAAAAAAAACGTTACATGCTGCGTTTTGTCCGGCCGCTGGAATGTACATTTCCGACGCATCCGGACAAAATCGCATACGACGCATTGACATGCGGCGCTGGTAATGCAAGTCAATGCAAAAAAAAAACGCAAGCGGCGCATCAGGTTTTCTGATGCGGCGCTGCGGCTAAATGCCGGGGGCGCCGTCAGGCGCACACCGGATGTGTGAAAGAGGCCTTAGCTGAACAGTTTGACCCCTGCACTGCTAACAGAAACCTGCACCATTTAAATAGTTTCTAGTCAGTGCAGGAGTGTGTGAAATCAGACATTGTTTTTTCTGGCTCTTCTCTGTCACGGTAAACAGTGACAGGCACGTAACAGGTGACATCTTCTCTGATTAAGTCATTTTTTTCTTTCATCTCCATCTTGTCCAGACACCTTGATGACTTTTCACATCCACAGCTCTTCTCTGCCAATTCCCTTTTCTCTGCATTCTGCAGCATATCCCAATACAGTGACCTTAAAAATAAGATTGTTATTAAACTGCCCTTTGCATAAAAATATCTGTCAAAACTATTCCCTAAACAAGCCTCCTAATGGAATTTGGCCTGCACACTGTCCGCCTAAGTGATCTATAACCACCCCATTGTTTGCCTTTATCAGTTATAGCTAGTAGCTACCACACCCTCACCACTTTATGAACCACTGCTGCTTATACCATGGCTGTCCCCTTTCCACTGTTTTCCCTTACACTCTCTATATCTCCACACTACTTCTGCCATGTTAACCTCTCTCCATATTGTGCCACCATTTCATGCTGCCCCCTCTCCATATCCATTCTGTGCTACTTTTTATACTATGCCCTCAAACTGCCCACCACGTTGTCGTCTCCAAACTGCACTCCCTCCTAACACTGTCTCCCTACATGGTATGATAGTCACCACAGCCGCCCATACAGTATGATATCCACAACAGCCCCAATATACACCAAGATGTACATCATAGCCCCCTATATACAGTATGATGTTCATCCCAGCCTCATATACTGTATAATGTCCTCAACAGTTACCTATACAGTATGGTCACCACAGCCCCCAATACAGTATGATATCTCCACAGTCCACAGTATAATGTCCCCCACAGCCTCCGATACAGTGTGATGTCCCCACATACCAGGTATAATGTCCCCACAGCTCCCAGTATAATGTTCCCCATAGTCTCCTATATATGATGTCCCCCACAGCCCCTCTTGTAATGTCCCCACACCAGCTTCTCATACGTCCCCACAGCCAGCCCCACATATGTCCCAACAGCCAGCCCCTCAATGTCCCCACAGCTAGCCCATTGTATGCCACACAACCAGCTCTTCGTAAGTCCCCACAGATAGCACCTCGTAAGTCCCCACAGCCAGCCCCACGTATGTCCCCAAATACAGCCCTAAAGTAGATCCCCACAGCCAGCCCCACAGAGGTCCCCACAGCCAGCCCAATGGAGGTCCCACAGCCAGCTCCATGAAGGTCCCCACAGATGGCTTCACGGAGGTCCCCACAGCAAGCCCCACGTAGGTCCTCACAGCCAGCCTCACTTAGGTCCCCCATGCGGCCACATGGAGATTCCCACAGCCAGCCCCACATATGTCCCCACAACAAGCCCCACTTAGATCCCCACAGTCAACTCCATGGAAGTCCCCACAGACAGCTCCCTGGAGTTCCCAACAGGCAGCCCTACGTAAGTCCCCACATCAAGCCCCATGTAAGTCCCAATAGCCAGCTCCACGTAAGTCCCCACAGCCAGCACCACGTAAGTCTCCACAGAAAGCCCCACATAGGTCCCGATAGCCAGCCCTCTGTAAGTCCCCACAGCAAGCCCCACGTAGGTCCTGATAGCCAGCCCCACAGAGATCCCAACAGCCAGCCCAACGTAAGTCCCCAAAGCTAGCCATACATATTTTCCAATGGTATCACGCTGTTCGATGTCACCGGCATGCACCATATCTGTCATTGTACAGGCTGGAAGTGGCCTGCATTCCCTGGACTTCCTGGAGGAGAAGGTGGCTGATTACAGCACCTCTGTTCCTGTTCTGGGTGGCACTGACATAAATTGTATGCAATCTAACAGATGCGAGTACAATTGAGTACAGGTAGGGAGAGACGGCCAGGGCACAGGCAGAAAGAGGAGTGAGTGGTGTCCGTGACTGACACTCCTGTTGCCTGCACCCCAGCAATCACTGTGCATAATGCCTGCTTTTTGGGTAAAGCGCCAGGTGGTCGCAGGCATTCAGCAATGTCACTTTTTACCTCAAAGTGTGGCCTCCTCAGGGAGGCAGAAGGTAGGTCCCTAGGCAGGTTTGAATATTATTTCTACATTTGTCTGTTTTTTTTTTGGATATTACAGTTTCCTTCTAGCGCTAAACACTTATTGATAGGGAATTTAGACTGTGTGCTCTAGTGGGGGTAGTGAATGAGTACACTAGCTATAAAACTGAGGGATGCTCTATAAACCATAGAAAGAAAATTAATGAATAATAGTTTCAAAAAATTCCAACAGCTGAAGATCCACATACAGTGGAGTAAAAGCCAAATGAAGCTCTTAAGTCACTAGCTAGGATACATTACAATAGGAGATACAGACATAGATTTTGCATACAATTTAAAGGCCACTCTGCTTTGTAAATAGGACATGGTAGGTAGGGGCTCTGTTACAGGTTCTTTTTGGGTCACAAGACCTTTATGCTACACATCTGTTGTTGGTTATATGGTATGAAGCTCCTTTTTGGGGATTGGACCTTATTTTCAGTGAAGTTTCTGGTGGAGCATACAATAGCACTTTAGAAAATTCAAATTGTGGGAATAGTTCGAGAAAGGCCCACTTCTGTTCTGACCTAATGCACAAAGCAAGAACCATAAAGACACAGGCCACATTTAATCAAAACCAGTACGAACAATGCCTGTCTTCATGAGGGGTGAGTCGGAGTCAGAAGTCCTGATTAATTACAAGGTGCCCATCTCTTAATGAGTCAGGAGCATATCACAAGTGGGGTAGACCTCGATGCAGCTCACTGCTAATCTTACACCAATCAGTGACTTGATTTCTGCCATAAGGTATACCACAGATCGCCATGAGCTATGACATCTCATCCCTGTTGCACCTCCCAACTTCCCATCTTCCCATCCTAGCTCCACCTATTTTGGTGGAGCTAGGTGAAGCTGGCGTGAAAACACCAAAAGTCACATCATTTTTGTGCAACTCTTCATTACACAAAAACTTTGCTACTTTTCAAACCAATTTAGATTTGTCGTAATTGCATTGATGAATCAGGACCATAGTTTAATTAATTTGGTGTGGAGAAAAGTGAATGCCCTGTACAAAGGCCCAACCTCAAACCGATGAAATATCTGTGAGTTAATTATAAACCAGTTGCCAGCCAAATCTGCTCATCTGACATCACTGCCTACCATCACAAATGCTCTTATGGCTAAAACCTCCCCCCCCCCCCAAAAAAAAAATACAAATAAAATAGAGATTCAACTCCATATTGATGTCCATATTTTGGGAATAAGATGTCCAACATGCTAATTTATGGGAGATGAGATGACTTTACACTTTTGACCATGTGATGTATGTAGGGCTATGAACCATTAAAACAGTAGATGATAAGGAGAGAAGTCAGAGTCTATATCTAAGCATGTATTTGACTTGTGTAATTTGGTTGGAAATGTTGACTATTTACACAGAGGGTGACTGTTGTTATTGGAGTCACCATGATAAATAGATTCTGGATTTATTTTCTACTTGTGAAACGCCCTTACAGTACACTTACAGTATATTCCGTCCTCCCTTCTTATCCATCGTACTTGACCAGTTACAAAACCTCAATCTGTAATGACACAGAGGTCAACAGAAAATGTTGGGATTCTTATATTAGCCAACTCTTAAAAGTCTTTACATTCAATATTTCTAACATTTTAGGTAGTGTTTTTCTTTTTAATTTTCCTATTTTTGCCTATATAAAATTATCCTGAAATATGTCCTGGGGCATCTCAGGTTCTTCTCCTTCCTCCCCGCAGAGTGACCTCTGCCTCAGGCAAAGGTCATATCTGCACTCTTAGGTAGACATACACAGGTTGTTTTCCCTCTAACATGTGTTAATATTATTACAGCCATGTCTCACAATGATTTGTAAGCAATATGCCTCATCAGTACTAATGAAGAAATCTCCAGGACTTTTCCCACCAGGCTTCATTTTCTCATCATCTCATAATGAATTGCTATTGATTTTATTATTAATATTTACCACATAACAGCACATATTCAGTGGTCAGATGGGCAAGTACAAAAGAGCTGCAAGTCTCAGCTGTAGTCCTTAGGTGCCCTCAATATCTGTCTCATAATTAAGAGATATCCTATAGAGATCATGCTTCCCTTTGACCAATCCGGTTACATTAACAGTGAATATATCATTATGTAAAGCTATGGAATAACATGACCTGTAGGAGGTAACTGAAGAATTGAGGTAAGAAATGGTGATATAAATTATGGGATGGCCATGAACATAATACCTCACAACCAACTGACGCTATGTAGTTGGATTAATATCATGGGTTCAAAATGGCGTGCTTTAAAATAAACAATTGAATAGGTCCATAAATTTGGTTTTAAAATGATCTCCAAGGCCCAGCTGTCCATCACCTTTTTTCTAAAGTTTTACACGATACTTTATCATGTGGTATAAAATTAAAAAATATTCAGCATGTTGCCTTTATTGCTGCTATTGGTGCATTGGGGAATGGGGTAGCTTATGTTTGCCATGTCCTCCTTCAGTATATAGACACCATAGAAGAAAATGATCATGCAGCCCAGAATGATGAAAAAATGAAAATACACACAGTGCATATGTACAGTATACAAAAACAGGACGCAATGTGCTGGTATGGAGGTCATCACATATTATATTCTTTTAAATGGCTAATAGCCATCCTTAGCATGAAACTGTTCAGACCACATGCCCACAGTATAAATCCCAATAACATGGTAGTCAATCACATGAAATATGCATAGACAGCACAGCGGTATTAGAGGTGGAAAAATATACAAAATGTGTATAATGCAATTCAAACAGGCATACCTCACCTAGACACTGTAATGACAGAAAGAAGGAGGCTGGGAGGCACCCAGTAGCACATGCGTCCACCCTGGCGTGTGTTTTGGCATTGCCTTCATCAGCATCCTTCAGTATGTGTAGGCTATGGCTGGGTCTACATGGTGACTTAGGCGACGACACAGGTTGTGTTGCCAAAAATCTCTACATTCTGTTCAATGCTATTGTATGGTGACCCACAAGGTGCACAAATAATGATAAGCAAGATACAAACTATCCTACTGGTTCCAGCTTTGTGCAGCTTGCTTGTGGCACCATTGGTACCATTGCTAGTCATGGTGCAACACCATTCAACGACACTATACTGTGCTGTAGCAGGGGCATGCAGTGATCTTTGAATGCTTGACCTGTATCTCCACCATAGCTGTCATGTAGCACTAGCCTAAACCTCCACAGTACTCACCCTATTCGCACTCACCACAATTTTAGGAAACCATAATTTAGGAAATGAGTTTAGGGTCTCTTAGCCATGTTCTTCTAAAAGACCCTGATATGAGAAGCATGACTAAGGCCATATGTAAATGGAAAAGTAAACCAATTTATTGATAACTAGATAAAAACATGTAAAAAGTACAATACAAGGAATCCATACAAGGTTAAGAATCAGACAAAAGGAAAAAAGGACAAGACAGTTAGAGGCCCCAAGAGGTGGTACAATGCAGATGGGCAAGCATGAAGGAATGATGAGTAAGTAAATGAAGTACCGTATATATAAAAAAAAAGAAGGCGCAATAATCAAAGGTGAATGATACCAGTAATAACAATAAGGTACACGTGTGTATATAGTGGTGCTGGATATAATCCATGAGCATAAATTAAGTAGTGCTTGACATCCAACATATATAAAGCAGTGACTGGAATCACACACACAGCAGAGAAAAGTGCCCAATACTTACATTAATTTAAATAATGTTACAGCATGGTCAAATGCATGGTACAAACCAAAGTAAAGGGGAACTCCTAGTGCCTGGCCAACCTGACGCGTGTTTCACACAGCGTGCTTCATCAGGGGTAAAAGCTAATAGGAAAGTGAAGGAAGCAACAAGACAACCTGGCAGTTATCACTATAAAAGCATAGACTGGGCACTAGTGTTCATATGTACAAAATACAATTTGTTGCCATATTTTTTTATGCTTTAGTCACCACCTATCATGGGAGATTAGCAAGGTTTGCATTTTTACTTATTAAGTCTTATATATAACATATGTATATTTTATTATATACAATGTTAAAATTAATGTTTTGCACCTAGATCTTTACTTGCATAAAAGGAGAAAGATGAAAAATAATTATTTTAAAATTACTGAAATCTTGAAGACTGTTCATGAAAAAATGTAATGAGTTTGTAAATGCTTGTCAGCTGGATGCCTATAATTACTGACATAATCATGTGACTGTCAATCACCCGACTGAACGAAACAGCAATTTAAGTGTGCAAGTGCATTCAACACAATATTGTGTATGTGGAATCTAAAAATAATAATCATGCTGAGAAACCCATTTCATCACTCTGGCTCTCGAGGCAAGAAAGAAGCATTTGTGTGGTGGCTAGCTTCCTTTATACAGAATGTACATATCATTCTGGAATTTGGGTAGAAATTCTGTATTAATGCTTTACAAATATTTAGATTCTGCCATATGTAAAATAATAATGTAACAATAATAAGTGATTGAATTATTTGTTGTAAAGCAACATAGCTGCCAGTGCTGCAGAGAAGCGTCTTTGTGGACTGAACCATTGTTAAGGTACTGCCACATTAAACAATCCCGCTAGCGATAACGATAACGACGCATACTAATGCGATCGCTAGCGGGATTGTTTCTATATCGCTGAGTGCGGCTTAACTTAGCGATGTCGTTAGGACGCTATCGCGGTTAGCGATCTCCTTAACGACTTTAGCGGTACAAAAGTACCGCTAAATCGCTAAGAAAAGGTGCCACACTCAGCGATATATACTTACCAGCGGGGCGCCAGCGATAAAATAGGGTCCGGAACGATGTCAGCGACGAGCGAGATCACAGCAGGATCTCAGCAGGGGCCACGTCGCTGGTAGATGCCGCACACAACAACATCGCTAAGGGATCGCTAAATAGTGACGTTTTTTAGCGATCCCGTTAGCGATGTTGTTTAGTGTGGCATACCCTTTAGTTGAACCTTGCAAATTACTTGATAACAGACACTGGATTTTTTATCTCATGTTTCCTTTTCCTTCACTGTTTCCTCACAGTTTCCAAGACCTCGGCTTGCAATCATTCAATAAAAATGTTTAGCTCCAGTGGTTACAAAATTGCCCCGGTCTTGTAATAATCACATAAGGATAAATTTATCATGACAGCTTTTTGGAATCAAAAAGTTGCAAAATTCTACTCAAGGGGTAGTTTGCATAAATTTCTCAACTTCCTGTCCTTTTTCTTCATTTCTGCATATTTTTTTTAAAGGGAATCTGTTATGTCCCCAAACGCTATTAACATGCAGATATAGGGTTAATCTGCAGGTTAACAGAGTTCTAAAGCCTGTGGCCACCACACTGAAAACCTGTCTGCAGGAAGGAAATTAACTTTATTCCTCCTGGCAGTCTTCGGCTTTCAGTCAGAAGCACGGAAGGCTTCAATCACAGCTCAGTACATAGTGAGCAGCGGCTGTAACAAGTCCTAGTAGTAACTGACAGCCAGCTCAGCCTAAAGCCTCATTCAGATGTCAGTTTTCCACAGATGGAACATGTAGACATCAGGGCCCCGACGAGGAGTAGGCACCTGCCTATGGACACCACCTCCTGCCTACCCGATGGGCTCACACTTTTGAATAAAAAAATTCTGAAAGTCTGCGGCCACCCATCATCTGCCGCAGACATTCTGTACAGTGGCAGCCGGGGCACAGGCACAGAGGTGAGTTATGCCAGTCACTGACACTGCTCACCTCTCTCTCTGATGACATTGTTTCCTCCCTGCTCTCAATTGCGTTTGCATCTATTAGAAGCTAATGCAATTGCTCTGTGCTCCGCCCACATAGGAGAAGAAAAGGTGTGATCTCTCCTACTCACCAGGATCTGAAGCAAGACTCAGGCCACTTCCGCCCTGCTCCTTGTTGTAGAAGGTGCACACAGGGGACGTTGGATAGTGCAGTGACTTCATTGCTCCGTCCAGCGTCCACTGCTGCACAGATAAGGTGAGTATGAGCTTTTTTATATATATATATATAATATATATTACTGTGCAGGGTCACAAAATTAGGGGAGGGGCTGTGCTGATGAGGGGAATAAAATGGGGAGGGTCTGTGTTGATGGGGAGAATAAAATGAGGTGAGGGGCTGTGGTGATGGGGGTATAAAATAAGGTGAAGGTCTGTGCTGATGGGAATAATTGAGGTGTGATGATGTGCTGATGGGGGGAATAAAATGAGGTGAGGGACTGTGCTGATGGGGAATAAAATGAGGTCCTCATGATGGGGGTTATAAAAAGAGGTAAGGGTCTGTGCTGATGGAGGATAAAATGTGGGGCTGTACAGATTGGGGTAATAAACTGATGGGATTTGCAGATGGGGAATAAGCTGAGGGTCTGTGCAGATGGGGGAATACACTGAGAGGTTGTGCAGAGAGAGGATAAAATGTGGAGCTGTGCTGATGGGGTATTAAACTGATGGGCTGTGCAGATGGGGGTCAAAAACTGATGGACTGTGCAGATGGGGGAATAGGTTGAGGGGCTGGGCAGAGGGGGAGGATAAAATGAGAGGCTGGGCAAATTGGGGGAATAAGTTGAGGGGCTGTGAAGAAAGGGGTAAAATGAGGGTCTGTGTAGATAGGAATAAAATGAGGGACTGTGCATATGGGTGGAATAAATTGAGGGGTTGTGCTGGGGGGCATGAAATACCTGGTGGCTTTTTGGGGCATCATACTACTTATGGGGGTCTGTGGTGGACATCATACTATATATAGGGGGGCTGTGGTGGGTGGTGACCATACTACATATTGAGGGGTTGTTGTGGATATCATATATCATACCATATTGGTGGCTGTAGTGATCATCATTCTGTGTAAGGAGATAGTGTGAGGAGTGGATACAGTTTGAAGAGGTCAGTGTGGGGGGCAGTCTGAGGGCATAGTGTGAAAAGGGGCACAGAATGGATATGGAGAAGGGATAGCATTAAATGGAGGCACACTATGTATAGGGGTTAGCATGGTGGGGGGATAATGTGGAGATATAGAAAGTGTAATGAAAAACTAGAGAGGAGACAGCTGTGATATAGGCCGTGGTTCATAAGGGCAGACAAAGGGCAGATCATAGGAGGCTTATGTAGGTCATAATATGAACAAATATTTTTATGCAGAGGGAATTTTAATAACACTCTTATTTTTAATGGCACTGTGTCGGGATATGCTGCAAGAGACCGGAGAAGATGGAGGTCTCCAGAGACTAGCTGTGGATGTGAAAAGTCATTATGGCATCTAGACAAGATGGAGATGAAAAGAAAGAGACGATTGTAAGATGTAATCTAAGAGGTACCTGGATGTAAATGTTTATTTGTGATACTGACTAATTCTCATCAGTGCTGTGGTTCTGGCATAGTCCACAGTCTGACGATGATTGTTAATAACAAATCCCAGTATCTCCTTACCATTGTTAATGACATACTGGGAGTTGTATGGTTTTAGGTTCATGCAATACAATTGTTTATGGGGCTGCCTTGATGTTACAATTGATTGTTGTATTAAACTTGGTTCTTTATATTTAAGTACTCTTTGTTCTGGTCATGTATTCTTGTACTTATGGTAGTTCTCGTGATGTATTCATGTACTGATGGAGGTTCTGGTAATGTATTAATTTACTGATGGTGGTTCTGGTGACGTAGCCAAGTACTGATGGTGGGTCTGTGGTATTCATGTACTGATTGTGGATCTAGTGATGCATTCATGCACTATTGGTGGTTCTCGTGATGTATTCATGTACTGATGGTGGTTCTGGTGATGTATATATTTACTGATGATGTTTCTGGTGCCATATTCATATACTATTGATGGCTCTAGTGCTATAATTATGTACTGAAGATGATTTTGGCTTCATATTGATGTACTGATGAAGTTTCTGATGATGAATATATCAACAGAATCATCATCACTACATGAATACAGCACCAGAACAACCATCACTACATTAATATGTCACCAGAACCGGAATACATCACCAGAACCACCATCAATTTTGTGCAAGCTGTATTTGTTGCATGATGGATGCAAAATCCATCAGACTTATCCCTTCATTTATAATTGGGGTCTGTTTATTTTCTTTTCATGTGTTTGCCAAATACTGAATACCTTAATTGAAACCAAACAGCTCCGATTATAGTTACACTTTATTAGGCTCAATAACTATCCTTGTGATCTTCATTTAAAATTTAGGATGCCAGGGATGAATATCGCTATTTTTTCCCCTGTATTGTGTAAATGGTCCTCAAAAAATGGTTGATTTTGTATCTAACTTTGAAATTGCACTCCCTGTTAAGTCACAACCCAAAAGTACTCCACTTTTTTTTACTTTTGATAACTTTTTATGTGAAAAAAGTAACAATTCTAGTGAAAGTGGTCATCAGAGTTATCTACCTAACCCATCGGAGGAGAAGGGGTATGTGCATTAGGGGTCATGTTACCTTAGTCTCTGAGCTATTCCTTTGATTTAGGGTTGGAGGGGGGATTGGCTTCATCTGCCTAGGGCACCAAAATACTTTTTCCCAGCCCTGGTAGCCATCATAGTCTATTTGTACACATCCATGTTTCTTTGCAGCTATCTTCAGAAAAGTATAGTGTAAAAATCAAATTTGTTTGGGGGCCTTCTGTTTTAGTAGTTTAAATGTTAGTCCAGTTAGTCCAGGCCCTGATTGGAGTAACAATTCTGCCAAGGCACGTGGATGCAGTGTCAGACTGAAGAACATTGGGCCCACTGGAGGATTTGATTCTGAGGGCCCACATCCCCCACACCCACTGAAGAGCCCCATAGCAGCTGCAAGGTTTTCAGTATGAACTCTTCTGAAGGGGAAGCCAGGGCCCACCGGAGGATTCTCCGGTTCTCTGGTGGGCCAGTCCAACCTTGCGTGGATGTGTACTCTATTGATAAGATGACCTGAATTCTGCTAATGGTGTGTGCCTCTTAATGAATTTAGCACATCTTAGTTTTGCACGCTCATCATTAAAAGTGACATAGGAAACACCATTCTTATATTTTATGACTATTGTAAATGCATGACTACCGCTCTGAACACTATCTTTGCGAGAGATATTCACATATACAGTAGTATGTGCGCCATCGATCCTGTAAACCCTTAAAAGTGAATAGAGCTATGGTCACGCATGCACATTACTGCTCCTTTCACAAGGTCTAACACCACTTATTCTTATAATAATAATAGTTTTTATTTCTGCAGAGCCAACATATTCTGCAGAGTAACACCTAATTCAACAGATACTGAGAGAAGTCAGGGCCCTGCTCACAAGCTTATAGTCAATGAGGAAATAGCAGAGGCATGAAAGGTAAATGGTAAAAAGTGCTTATATTGTACAGTCCAGCCATTAATATAATAAATAGGGGGATTCAAGTAACACTGAATGAACCGGTCACCAGCCAGTATCTGAATAGCTACAGGTACAAAGTGCTATTAAGTGCATGGAGGTGTGTAAACAGATCCAAGAGAGAGCAGGTCTGGAAGAAAATTTTGGAACGGCAGAACTGGTATATTTACATATGCAGTCGGGTAACCTCTTCTTTCCTGACCGGTTCAAAAACAGAAAGTGAGCTAGATGAAGTAGAGGAGGGAAAAGAATGTAGGATATTGATATGATTGGTGAGAGTCATAGTGGTAAAACCTCCACCGATTACACATTTATCACCTATCCTGTTAACATAAGTGATTGATAAATATTTTTATTTGGTGGATAAATCCTTGAAAGCTTAATTCTGCCACAAAAATTCTCTTTTATCGAAAACCCTTAGCCTCTTGCACATTGCCACCTTTGAATATTCTTATCTCCTTTGAATTCTCTAGTTTAAGTACTCATACTTCATCTAACTTAGTTCAGGCATGGAAGTAATCATCCATAAGTTCTTGTGACCTTTATGGGTGAAGCCTCCATGACCGATTCTCTCTCAGGCCCAAATTAAATTATTGTCTGTGACCAATAGAGATCGTCGGATTTGACAAATATCATTTTCTTCAAATAATATGAATTTTCTCAGGGAATGTTATCCTCCTCAAATTTAATCTTCCGTATTATGATTTGTGGTCACTCCAGACCCCAGACCTTTTTAAAATAGGTTTGTTTTTTTTGCTTTTGACACCCCAACAGTCACTTTACTGCAGTGCTTACCTCTCTGTCCACCCCTGCTGCTCCCTTCGCCATCCGGTTCTCTACATTTGTTTCCAGCTGCAGTGACTTTGGTCCTTTCAGCCGCAGTGACCTCGGAGGTCTGGAAGTGCGTGAAAGTTCTGGCCCAAATGAACATACCAGAGATGGGGTGCGTGACATGAAAAAAACTGAAGCAGAGGTCTAATTGGCAGGCAGAGAACAGTATGATCAGCCGGAGAAGTCATTGGTGAGATGAATATTATCGTATATTTTTTTTAACTTTTTACTGGCCTTCCAGGGTTTAGCAAAGCTGTCCACCATTTTGCTGGATTTACTCAGTGAGAATGACAAAAAAGTCTGTATTCTGGAAAATAGAAAGTTTTATAAAACTTGAGTAGAATTCAATTCCACTCAAATAAATTCGCTCATTTCTATTGATTATGGATGATTGGTCTCTTACAAAAATAGACTCTGTAGACTGTGAGACAGGATGTGATGTCATTTATAATATAAATAAATATTTCTTCCTTTGCCTGGATATGACGATGTCACTGTTCATTTTTATCGATATTGACTTGTTTTCTTGCAGTGGTTTCCACAATCATATCTGAAAGGGAAATTCTGTCTCATCCAGCACATTTCATGACGCACATGAGTCATTTCCGTGGAGGATGACCTAGAACAATCACTTGGCTTCATTTTTACCTTCGCAAATATTATGACAAACTTTCAATGATCCCACAAATAAATATTGATTTTTAAATGCAACAAGGAAGATTTTGTAGAAAGATCGATATTCAGCTAAATTATCTCCCCTAATACATCACCGATGCTGATTAGTCATTTATTATAGAGGATAAGAAAAACAGCATTCAACTAAAATGAGGTTAATTAAGCCTAATAAATATAGGCTTTTATTTTTATATTCTGGCAGTGCTGTTTATACATATAGCTAAAAAATATCCTCTGCTGATCGGGCAGTTTTGGGTTTCATGGTCACAGACGTTTGAAAAATACATTGTCATATTTTTTACAATTAAAATTTTGCTTAATTCATCATGCAGCTTACCGTAAATACTGATTCCGTTATTCGGCAACAATACCAATTTTAAATATTTTTTGCTATGTTTTACCACATCTGCACAATAAATATACAATAAAAAGGCCTGCAGCTTGTGTGTAGCCATATCCTGAGAACTATAACTGTTTAATAGAAGCTGTAAGAGTCTTTGATTTTTGCAGAACTAGATGTCTTTTTCAATTGTTTCCTTTGGGGTACACATTACTTATTTTTGCATTTTCAGTGCGTCACAATTAACAAAAAATATCAATTATGGAACTGTTTTTCATTTTATTTTTAGCATCCTCTATGCGGTATAATTAACATTTTACATTTATTCTGTTGATCAACATGATTGCAACAACACAAGATTTACATGCTTTTTTATGTTTTATTATCCTTGCACAAGAAAATTAGTTTTTAAATTAAAGTACTGTTTATGTTTGTCACCAGCTTCTAAGGGCCATAACTTTTTATTTTTCAGTGAACGTTGCTGTATGAGAGTTGTTATTTTTTGTAGAGCTAGATGTTATTTTAATTATTACTAATTTGTGGAACATAAGACACAAAAAAATATATCTTTGCACCGTGTTAGCCAGTGTATAGAAAAGATGCAAAAATTTGGGAGTCCGCAGTGGTTGATACCTTTTAATGGCTAACTGAACAGATGGCAACAAATAGCAGCTTTCGAGACTACTCTGGTCTCTTCATCAGGCTCAGTATGACATAAAAAACCTACAAGAAGCAAAATAAACATATATAAAACAACTTAAACCAAGCTCATTTTTTGTGTTTTTTCAGTATGACATAAAATCTGAAGAGACAAATATGTATACACAACAGAACATAAGAATAGTGCAGTAATTAAGGCAAGTGACGTGAAGCAGAACTACCAGTGTAGGACAGGGAGAAACAGCTGTCAGTAAATATTGTAGGAGTTCAGAGGAACATAAAAGTTTTTTTATCACTTTGCATTCTACGAGGCAGTATTAAAAAAACAACATTTCTGGAATAGTTTTCTAGTTTTCTTTTTTTTTGTAACTAAAGATGAGTGAATCTGATGAAATTCAAATTCACCAATTTGTGCAAATTTTGCCAAAAAATTTGACTTGCAGTGAATTTATTCTTTCCAGATTGAATGTCGCTAATTATGCTTCTGGAGTCCCGAGAGATCTCAAAATATAATAAATGTAAGAAGTAGAAAAAAGAAAACAACAACTAAAACCTCACCGCTCCACTCCACAGCCACCCCCACTGCTTGCTGTCTCTCATTGTCCTCGCTGTCTCTTCTTACCACCGCATGCTGAAACCCCATGCCTCTTCAGTTTAAGCTGGAACTTCCAATGTTGACACCCTATATTGGGCATGCGCAGAGATGTATCGTGCCTGGTCATGGCCAGAAGTTCTGGCCCAGTATGAGAAGACTCAGGACTTCAGTGCATGACGGCAGTAAGAAGAGGTGCAGAATATAGCACAGGGGACAGTGATAAAAAAATGAACGGTTAGGTGTTAGCTGTTTTATTTTTTTAACCTTTTGCTAGCCCTCTATGGCCCCCTTCACACATCCTGATTTTACTGGTACTGGTATTATCCATGTCCGCTTATCCATGTGTATGTGTGCGCCATCCATGAGTATGTGTGCATCATTCGTGTGCTGGCTGTGTGCACCATCCATGTGACATGCCCAGGAATAGAATGCAGACTAGAAATAACAGATATTTAGGTATTAAAGATGTGCAAAGATAAAGATAGATGGATAGATAGATATGGGGTAAATAGATAGATATGGGGTAGATACATAGATAATAGATAGATATGGGGTAGATAGAAAGAAATTTGTGTGATATATAATTAGTGCCTTGCGTGTGTGGTTTACAGTACATTTATTAACCTAATAAATAAATGAAAAAATGATGTGGGATCCCCTCATTTTTGATAACCAGCAAAGGTAAAACAGACAGCTAATATTATCAGGCTCAGAATATCCATGGTTATTGAGCCCTTCCAAACCTAAAAATACAAGCCTGTATCTGCCCCAGAAGTGGAGCATCATATTAGATGCGCCAATTCTGGCTCTTTGCCTTTGCTCTTGCCCTGGTGCATTGGCAATCAGTGTAATGGGGATTGGGTTTGATGTCAGCTGTGATTTGTCAAAAATCACAACGGACATCAAGCCCTGGTGTTAGTAATGGAAAAGTATCTATCAGACACCCTTACTACTAAACCAGTAACAAAAAAATACACACACCAAAAATACTTTATTTGAATAAACACTCCCCCATACTTTCCCTAGTTCACCAATTTATAAAAAAAAATATGCCTGTCCTAAATAGTCCAACAAATCTGATGTAGTCCAGAAATGGAAAACTGAAAAACATAAAAAGAGAGAAATAAAAACAAGAGAATGTTCCTCGGTCACCAATTTATTAAATGTTTCCACTCAGGTCCGACGTAGGCCAGCATTCCCCAAATCTGGCCCCGGTGACTGTGAATAGCGGTAAAGTTAAATCTATTCACAGTCGCCAGGTACTGACATCACTTTTCGTCAGAGTCGCTGGCTCATGCTACACTCCGCGAGACCTGGCGGCTCTGAACAACTGTGACGTCAGTAACGATAACGCTCATCAGACTCGCCAAGTCACGCTGCTGTGAGACTCGGTGAGTCGGTGAGCATTATTGTTACTGCTTCACACAGCATTTCTTCAATCCCTAATACATCTTGAAAAATGCAGAAAGATAGAATAAACTACAAGAATTCTTTCTTTACTCTAGAAAAATATGATCCTTTCCCCATAACTCTTCATTCTGGTCTCCTCGGGACACAACAGCCGTATTACAAATGCTGTGTCCCAATGCTTGGCCTGATGTTGCATAGTAATATTTCACATGCCTCAGTCTGAGAGTAAACCAAATTGACAGCACTTTAAGAATTTATCTTTCCGGCTCACAGAATAAGGCCTCTTTTTTTTTACAAGTCAAATCATAAAAAGCATTTTGATATGAGTTATCGACAAACCAGTCTATTTGTCATTTGTGCAAACGGATGCCTTTTATTGTTCTGTCAATTAAAGGATTTTGCCGTCTCAGCACCACATGCAGAGCATGCAGAATTGAAGCCCGGGGGACATCCAGGATAAACACATTCACTTTCCAGGCTTCTAGCTTGTATGCATTCATCTCAGAAGAGTGTTAAACTAATGTTTTCCTAAATTGGATATAAACACAAGTACTAGGAGCTACTTTACACGTGTGAGCATTTAGTAAATGTGCTTATTTATATATGTATTTTGGCAAGTCAGTCACTTTAGCTAACCACATAATGTGGGCTAAAATGTTTCCTAAAAAGCAGTTCGAGAAAAATCTAAACATTGGCAAAATGAATTCCATGTGCAAGCAAAAGGAAAATTTCCCTACTTTAGGTATGATTTATTTTTACTTCACTTAAAGTAAACTGAATAGTGGTTTACAGGTCCTAAAAGAATCTCAAAGTGACGAATCATGGCGGTCTACCAACTGATCATTACCACCAGATTAATTGGCCATAGTCATTGCAGACTTGAGCTAACAGGATGTAACCAGGGTTGAGTGGGACCATTAGAGTACCACAGGATCCTCCAGTGGTCACAGACACAATAATGAATCCCTAAGAAGACATCTACATTTGGAGTTGACTTTGGAGCCAATTATTTGCCGATAGGGTCTATCTCTTTTGGGACAATTGTACAATGATAGCTGTACAATGCAATTAAGAGTAAATGTGTACATGTGATATATATAGATGGATGATCTCAGAATTTTCTCGTCTGGGAAATGGAAAGTCCAGTGTAGTTTTAAAAACATAAAACAATGGATATTACAACATCAGGTTTTTTTTAATATGTAAAAAGCATTTTTCAGTTATGTTTTTGTTGTCTTTTTGGTTTCATATGTGCTTTCAAAGAAAACGCTATAGTAAAAATGTCTCCTAAAAATGACATACACAGAGTATTTTGAGAGAATAATGCAGCGGCCTCATAAAATAGCGCAGAAATGCCACAAACCAAAATTTATGTATATAATGTATTTTATATTTCACTATAGACTTAAGGGGTTTTCCAGACATGAAGTGGTTAGCACTGTTGCTTTGCAGCGCTGGAATCCTGTGTTCAACTACCTCTAGTTAGAGACATCACCAGTCTGCGTTGGTTTTTTCTCCAAGTACTCACATCTGTAAAGCACTGTGAAATATGATGGCGCTATTGTTTGTACATTTAGAGTCATAATAATTTTATTTCTATAGCGCCAATGAGTCGCCCACCAGGGCCGTGGGGTACTCGGTACTGAGCCTGTTGACTTCTATGGGGGATGTCATGGCGGCAACGACCCGTTCCGTGGCCCTGGGCACTCACCAAAAAGGGGAATATATTTACAGGGATAAAGTTTATGTAGTGATTCGTGACGCCACCTGTGGTACCTGGTCAATGTGACCAGCGCTGCGGTACAGGTCCTCTGGAAGTGATGGTGTTATGCAGCTAGCTGGTAAACCTCCCACAGGTGAGGCTGTATTCTTCCAGGGCAGGTAGATGTTATGTTGAAGAATGGTGCTGATGAATGCAGCAGAGAGAGATGTGCGATGCTGAAATAACTCCGGAAAACAGTCCAAGTGCAGTTTCAAGATTTTACTCACAGTTCTGATATGCGCAGTACAGATACCCGCCTGGTACTGTGTCCTTCAGGCTTGGGGTCCAGCAACCCCCAAGTAAATCGGTCGCACTTGCCCAAGACTCCCGTTCTGTGTGTTCCTTTCCTGGCCTTCTCTCTCTATGCTATTCCACTCCTCTCTTCCTAGCACCTCACCACGCAGTCTTTCAGTCCAGAAGCTGCGGACCCTGTCGGGTAACAGATTAATTCTGTGCATCATTGGCCCTATGTAGCTTCCTTCCTGGAAATGGTGCTGGTGGTTGGTAGCAATGACCCATAAAGTGATCACCGCAGTCGGCTTGCTAGCGGGGCCTGAAGGTTTCCCACTAGTCTAGGGGCCGATTCCCCGATGGCCTGGTCCTTCCGATCCCAGAATGGGCCACGGATGGAGTATTCACTGTCCGTGCCCAAGGACCCTTTCACTGACTTCTCCAGAAGCTCCTCAGTCTCTGTCTCACGTTAGGGGCCGAGCTCCTATCAGCTTGAGCTCCCCTTTCAATCTCTCATTTCACTGGAAGTTCTGCTGCTTGCTTAACTTCTCTCCTCCTCCTCAGCTACTGCTAACTCTACCCACCCATACACCCCTTGCTAACCAGCCTGGGATGAGACCATCCTCCCGTAGGGTACGTCCATATGCCCAGCTGATATGGTGTGTGTTGGATGCAGGTGTTGGAGTCCTAGGGATGCTCCTTCCTTACCTGGGAGTGGGGTGTCACACCTCTGGATGAGGTGCAACACCTCTGTGGTGACTGAACCCTCAGGGGCGCCACACCAACATATTCCGCAGCACTTTACATTTTAGAGGGGGCTTGTACAGACAATAAAAGACAATACAGAATAACAATAATCAAATAAATCAACAGATACCAAGAGGAGTGAGGGCCCTGCTCGCAAGCTTACAATCTATGGAGGAAATAGGGGAGACATGAAAGGTGGATGGTTACAATGGCTTTCATTGTACGGTCCTGCCAAGTATCATGTTATCAAACAAGTTATGAATTGTTACATGTGTACAGGACCTGAACTAATAACAGTACATGCATACAGCATCAGAACCATTAACAGTACAGAAATAGATCACCAGAACCACCAACAGTAGGGAAATACATCACCAGAACCACCATCACCAGATGAATGCTGCACCAATTTTAGTACAGCGATCAATTGTAATGTAAGGTCAGTCCCATACATAGCTGAATGCATGAGCCTACAACTCCTAGTATCTCTTTAACAATGTTAAGGAGATACTGAGAGTTTTTGTTACTAACCACTATCAGCCATTATCAGACTGCTGACCATACAGGAATCACAGTACGGATGAGACACAGGCAGTATCACAAATAAACATTTACATCCAAGGACTTTAGAGGTGACATCTTCTCTGATTGCAGTCGTTCTTTTGCTTTTCTTCTCCATCTTGTCCAGATGCTATGATGATGTTTCATATCTACAGCTCTTCACTATTGCTGACTTCCATCCTCTCTGGTCTTCTGCAGCCCTATCTGAAACATGCCTCACCCATACTGTCTCCTCACACATTCCCAGTCCCATTGCTCATACAGTCTCCTCAAACATTGCCACTTCCCTTGCACATACTGTCTCCTCACACATTCCCACCCCTCCTGCTCATAGTGTCTCATCACACATTCTCAGCCCCATCTGGCTCATCATAATGACTATTTACATATTTTCAGCCTCCCTGACCATACTGTCAACTCACATATTCCAACCTGAACCCTCCTACTCATACTGTCACTTACCTTGCCACCGATCACGTCCTCTGCAGTGCAGGAGTGATGTCAGCAGCATGATTAGCTGACCTGATCACACTTCTGATGTTGCCCTGACTCAGAAATGCTGAAAGTCACGGTTTCTATTATACTTATGTCAGAAATACAATTGATTGCTGGGAGCCGGCATCTTATACCTTCTCTGAGCCAGCGTTCATCTTCACAGCTGGCTCTAAGAACAGCTGAATCCCACTCCAAGGGGGTGGGTAGCAAAATTCAGCCACCTGGGAGACACTTATGACCACCTTTCCTTCCGAGATATGCCTCCACTGATATATAAATGAGTAATAGAGATGAGCAGATCAGATAAAGTTTGAATTCGAATCTTTGTGCATTTTTCCTAGGAATATTATTGTCCCTTCTTATGTTCTAGGGTGTCTCCAGACCCTAGAACATTATAAATGCAATATGTAAAATATAAAAGAAACCTCACATTTGCATGTTTGTGCAGAACTCTCCTGTGCCCTTATCAAAGCCGGAAGTCCTAGTGTACCGCGAGAGGCCCAGGATTTCAGTGCAAGTGGAGGCAATCTGAAGATGAGGTGAGGACCAGACAGGTGACATAGAGGGGCTGGAGAGGTGAACATAAAGATTTTTTTTAACATTTTGATGGCCTTTTACATAATTTTTCAAAATCCGAGCAGAAGCGAATTACAAAAATCTGCATTTTGGTGAATGAGGATTTTTTTTATAATTCGAGTAAAATTAAATTCCACTCAAATTAATTGACTCTTTTTCAATTAGTAATATAAATATATGCACATATCCAAAACATAGTAGATGTGCCAAGTATACACTTTCACCTTCATAGCGGCAGCATTCCCTAATGCTAGACGCCTCTTTCAGCATGATAATATACCCCGCCATGCCGCAAACAAATCTGAATTGCTTTGAGGATCATAATAAAAGGTTCAAGCTGCTGACATTGCCTCCGGTTTCCTCAGATTGTAATCTTAGCTTCTATGGGCTGTGCCAAAAAAACATATCTGTTCCATTGTGGCCGCACCTCACAATTTACAGCGCTTAAAAGATTTGCTGCTTGCGTCTTGGACACACTAAAATTTAAACTAAGGGATTTTCTATCTAGACTTCTTGTTCTTCATGATAATATTAATCACCATATTATGATAAGAAATAAGTCTTCCGAGCTAGTGATATACAAAGTACACCAACTGGCAGATGTGAGATTATCAAAGTCTTCTTGGGAAATTCCATGATGTCATTGGTGAATGTAATTGGGTTTCAACAAAAATGTGGAAGATAGAAATTTACATTTCTATGCAGGAGTGAGAAAAATAGTAGATGGAGAAATTGAAGGAATTTAGTAACAGGGAGTGGAGACTTATCGGAGGCGTAGAAAGATAATATACACAGGGCGGACAGCCAAGAAGTTTTACTACTATTGCAATCAAGAAGCCAAATCCAGGTTGAAATCAGCAGCTTCCTTCTATTGGTACTGGAGCTATCTCAGAAATTCCATGCTACATTGGCAAGTGAATGTCTCATGCACCCAAGCTCAAAGCTACACATACAGTACAGACCAAAAGTTTGGACACACCTTCTCATTCAACGATTTTTCTGTATTTTCATGACTATGAAAATTGTAGAATCACACTGAAGACATCAAACTATGAATTAACACATGTGGAATTATACATTACACTTTACAAAAAAGTGTGAAGCAACTGAAAATATGTTTTATATTCTAGGTTCTTCAAAGTAGCCACCTTTTGCTTTGATTACTGCTTTGCACGCAGAAAAGGTGAACGGATGGACTCTACATGCCTGGTTCCCACCGTGAAGCATGGGGGAGGAGGTGTGATGGTGTGGGGGTGCTTTGGTGGTGACACTGTTGGGGATTTATTCAAAATTGAAGGCATACTGAACCAGCATGGCTACCACAGCATCTTGCAGCAGCATGCTATTCCATCCGGTTTGCGTTTAGTTGGACCATCATTTATTTTTCAACAGGACATAAACCCCAAACACACCTCCAGGCTGTGTAAGGGCTATTTGACCAAGAGGGAGAGTGTTGGGGTGCTATGCCAGATGACCTGGCCTCCACAGTCACCAGACCTGAACCCAATCGAGATGGTTTGGGGTGAGCTGGACCGCTCACCGCTTCAATTTTGAATAAATCCCCAACAGTGTCACCAGCAAAGCACCCCCACACCATCACACCACCTACTCCATGCTTCATGGTGGGAACTAGGCATGTAGAGTCCATTTGTTCACCTTTTCTGCGTGCAAAACAGTAATCAAAGCAAAAAGTGGTTACTTTGAAGAACCTAGAATATAAGACATATTTTCAGTTGTTTCACACTTTTTTGTAAAGTGTAATGTATAATTCCACATGTGATAATTCATAGTTTTGATGCCTTCAGTGTGATTGTACAATTTTCATAGTCATGAAATTACAGAAAAATCTTTGAATGAGAAAGTGTGTCCAAACTTTTGGTCTGTACTGTATAAATATGAACAGACCTCCTTTTGATCTGTAAAATGTAGCAGAATAGCAGACATAAACTGTGTGTGTGATGTTTGTATCATTTATACAAAATGTTCTGAATACTTTGTATATTCTAATTCAGTCCTCTTAAAGGATCTGTATCCTAAATATGTAAATGGTCCTAAATGATCCGGAATGGCAGATTTTCATATTTGCTAACCTTTGCGTAAGAGGCTTTTGCAAAAGGAGAAACCTACCGGGTTCCCAAAATAGTTGATAAGACTCCTGGGCACTGCACAAACTTCTGCAAGGCAGCTGTCTCTCAATACTTTCTTTATTGTGTTAGATAGCCCAAACATCCAAATAGACATTCAGACAGTAAGGGTAATGGATGTAGTCTAGCTTGAAAAGTGAATGTGGTCTATCAATAGTGGGTGGTTCTTGGACATCCAGTTCTTTCATGCCTTAATTTGTAAACGTTTGCACGTATGGCAATGGTTGATTGAAATTGACAGGGATTTTGGTCAAGCCTTAAGATACTTCAGATTTGATTGAAGTTATTAGGAAATTAGATAAATCTTTATTGCAGAATAATAAGTGGAATCAGGTAAAAGGTATATTCCTGGCAGAACTGAAGAACAATGAGCTATGATTAATTCGGATCCTCGGGGGTGGAGAATAACACAGGCATTAGCTCTTTGGTGTTTGTTGGATCCATGTGTCATGCACCATCCACCTGAACTTACACTTGGCATAAAACAGTGTATGATTTTCAGGAGTGTTACTTTATGAATAATATATTCTCAGTACAGTCTACAATTCAGGTGTTTTTACAGTAGTTTCTTTTTACATTCCATATAAAAATCGTGACAAACATATTTTTATTTTACAAAATCCCATTGTGACAAGTAAAATAGTCTCTCCTGATAATATTCATTATTACAAGTTTGTACTAAGAAAACAGGCTTTTTAGCAAAATGTGATGGTTCCCAGAGGGAGAGCATGACTATGTAACACTGATTACTTGACAGGATTAATGTACTGTGCATTAATCCTAAGTGATTAATTATTTCTTTATGTTGATGACAGTGTCCTTGATAGCGTGGAGCAGCTGCCGAGTGATAGGGAAGAATCTCCAGCTTTACCCTGTGGAATGATATTTTAAGAATGTTAAACTCAAAATAATTTAAAAAAAATGATTTTCGTTTAATTGTAGAGGATCTATCAAGAAGAATATATCCTGAAATAGGGACAAGAAACAAAAGCAAACAAAACCCAAAGCAATAGGATTAATAAACCCTACATCTTTAGAACATAATATCAGAAAATCCTCTAGGTCCTCATCTGGCAAAATGGGCCCTACTAATTTCTCACAGTCATAGTACTGACTGATGTTTTGAACCTAAAGCTAAGGGAAATGCTCCTCAGGGGAGGCCCTTCCACTCCTGGAGATTACCAACCATGCTCAAAAATTAAGTTTATCAATTTAATTCACTTTCTCTTCCAATATTAAGTGCAACCAAGACCAGAACAAATCTCCCAACAGGGATATAAACGGGTCAATAGGTTCAAAAACTCGTTTTATTTGGATTATCTCAATAATTTTTGACCAACAAGTATTAAGGGCAACACAGGAGCAGATCATAAAAAAAATGTCTGAACCTTATATTGTGTAAAATCTTGTATAGCAAACAATATAATCTATGCAACAATAATGTAACTTGTGAACTAACATACTATAAATTGGACCATTTTATAATCCATATTATTTAGTGAAATGGACTATATTGTTTTTAAAAATATTACACTTCCTTCATTTGCACAAAACTATTTGCAGGACTCTGGTCGGCTGCAACTTCGATACACTGCTATGGCAGCTGGACCAAAGCCCTGTGAACTTCCTATTACTAGCAGGCATCATGGTGGCCTCTTATAATGAGCAGCCCCGCTATGTCATAATTACAGGGCTTACTTATCAGAAGAAACGCCCAGGATTCCAGCAGGTAGTAGGAAGTTAACAGTGCTCTGGTCCGACTGCCACTGATTAGTGACTTGGCCACAGGACAGGTTCCTGGAAATCATTTTGTGCAAATCTGGAAAGCGCCCAACTCATAAGCCCAGTGATGTCTTGATTTAATCTTTGTGTGGGCAAATAATTGCGAATTAATTAAATCTTATAACTTACACGTGGCTTCCTTGTTAGATTTGATTTCTATAATAAAATCTTAACTTGGAAAAGATTGAATGTTAAATTGAAATCCTGGTCTTTCAATGTGTATTTGCAAATATCTAGGAAATTTTATTTTCATTTAAGTGAAAATGGCTTTTAAAAAGCAGAATAACCCATACAGACACATTACTTGAAATCTTTCTTGTTCATGTCTTGTTTTCCCATTTTTTTCATAAGAATTAATTAGATTGTTCATGATTTTTTCAACTAACTTGTCAAAAACAAATGAAAAAACAGATTGACAAACCATTAATTAAAAATTTATTTTAGGACAGGATAATGGGGGCAATAAAGTAGGATACAGTAAAATCTAAAAGAATGGAGCCAGAACATTTGTTGGTATTAGTGCAATGTATAGATGTGTGTTCACACTGTGGCTATTTAATAGCAGAACAAGAAAACTCCTGCACTCAAAAAACTGAAGAGATAGTAATTTCTCAAACAAAATATGATTTATTGTGAGAATGATACCAATATGGTTGGTAGGTTCAAAAATGCTGACAGACGTAAAATAAATGCACAACGTTTCGGCTAACACAGCCTTTTTCAAGTACAGTCTGTATTCTGAAAGACATGAAATAACAAGCATAAGAAAAAAAGCATAAGAAAAAAATACAGAAATGAACATATGTATATAAAAAAATGAAAAACCACATATGTGGGGAAACCAACTATCCATAGAGGTCATACATAGTATATGAGTATCTAAAGAACAAAAATATATAGAAAAAACATAAAAAAAGTATATAATATCAAATGTTCCATTTGCAAAGTATACATCAATGTTAGGCGATATCAACATCATAAGGACAGATACATATGTATCCTACACAGAGAAAAAGATTTTTTTGACATAATGAATGTCAATATAATGAACCGAGAGATCAGGAAAAGATCACAGAAAATAGGTGATAAATGCACCATAAGGAGTTAAACATAGTTTACAACAAAAGAGCATCCACAGTGGTGAATATACAATAAAGATAAACTAAATACATTACTATTTCTGAACCGTAATCAGTCACAGGAGCGGAGAGGAACTGAATCCTATACAAAAAAAACAATAATGAGTACCAGGTACTAAGGTAGTAGGAAAGCAGTATAATAGACCACCAAAAGTAAAAGAAATAAGGAAGAAAGAAGAATATTACCTTGTGTGGAGTATATATGAACCGGAGAAAGGAGACCGCAGGTAAACATACCGTGCTGGGAGACGTCCGGTATAATAGAAGGTGATCCGCATGTGCAGAGAAGGTAAGGTAACGGCGGTTTTATATATCCGCCAGCGCGAGCTGCGGGACAAGTTCCGGGTTAAGAGGTGAGTAAGAAGGGTCAAACGGCGCATGTGCGGCACGAAAAGAGCCGGAAAAGACCGAAGCACTGAGAAGGAAAGAACGTGGATGATAAAGTGACAAAGAAATTAAAACTACGCATGCGTGTAGTGAAAGAGGGTAAGCAAAAGCCGAGAATCCAATTAAAGCGTGGTGGTGGTGCGCATGTCCAGAGAAAATGATGAAGAGGATTCATTTCTGCTCTGCTGCTCCCTGAATAGAAAAAGAGAAAAGGGAGGATTAATAATTATGTATAGAATGAAACATCCTTACTCGGATGTTATTATGGATGTGTGAAAAATACATATAAGCAGAAAGAATAATAATAACAGACAGCAATAATAAAAACATGACCACGAACAACATATAGACAAAATTAATACTTATAAACAATATAAATTAACGAATAGGCCAAAACATAACAAGAGACCAAAAGAGTTTGACAAATAAGTAACACCATTAAAGGGAATATACATGTGTATATATAATGAATGACAAAAAATAATAATCTACCTATACATTGATCACTGAAATAATCAAGAATAATCATAATCCTTGTTAAGACCAAGGGGGGGCGAGGGTTTGTAGTGTGTGAATCCAAAAAGATTCACGTTCCTTAAGACGTTTAACCCTGTCGCATCCTCGTCTGGAGAGTGGAACATGATCAATTACTTGAAATTTAAGTTGAGAAATGTTATGTTTGTGGTGAAGAAAGTGGGCCGGGATGGGAAAACAGGTACGTCCACATCTAATGGTCGATTTGTGCTGTGAGATTCGATCACGCACGTGTTGAGTGGTTTCGCCGACATAACCTAAACCACAAGGGCACTTAATAAAATAAACCACAAAGGACGAATTACAGGTGAAATATTCATTAATGGGGAATCTACATCCGGAACGGGGATGTGTAAATGAATCTCCTTTACTAACGTGAGAACACTGTAAACAGCTCAAACAAGGGAAAGTACCTTTTCGTGGTGTAAAAAGGGTCCTTTGGATTGGATTTTTCTTCAAAGTGCCTATATCGGCTCTAACCAGATGATTCTTAATATTAGAGCTCCTTTTGTTACAAATCATCGGTATATCATTGAATTCAGGGACATTAGTGTATGAATCCCGAAGGATCCCCCAATGTTTAAAGAGACACTTATTAATCCGATAGTTATATGGGTGATAAGTCCGTACAAACGGTATCCTAGTGTTCGTCAATGGTCTGTCGTGTCTATTCCTGATAGGAGATATGGATGTTAATGAATTCAGGGGATAACCCCTATTTCTAAATTTGATATTCATTTCCTTATGTCGACGATTACGATTAATGGGATTAGATACAATTCTATCAATACGGCAATGTTGAGAAATAGGTAATGAATTCTTAGTATGAAGAGGATGACAGCTTGAATATAAAAGTAAACTATTCTTGTCTGTAGGTTTGACATAAAGATCCGTTTCAATCGTACCATTCTCTAGAATGGTAATCTGGGTATCTAAAAAATTAATAGACTAAGGCTATGTGCACACGTTGTAGATTGGTCTGCAGAATTTTCTGCACAGAATCTGCATCTCTTGGCAGAAACTGCAGGTCAAAATCCGCGCAGTTTTTTATCCTTTTTTTGTCCTTTTTATCTGCAGATTTACTGCAGTTTTTGTGCAGATTTCCCCTGCCTTTTGAGACCTGCAGATTCCTATAATGGAGCAGGTGTAAAACCGCTGCAGTTCTGCACAAAAGAAGTGACATGCTGCTGTTTTAAATCCGCACCAAATCTGCGCAGAAAAATCTGCAGCATGTGCACTGCATTTTTTGATTTCCATTGACTAGAATGGCACTGTACATCGCTTGCAGTTCTGCTGCAGATCTGCAAGGCAAAATCTGCTGCAGAACTGCAACAGAATCCGCAACGTGTGCACATACCCTCAGGGTTATGTTGAAGAGAAAATGTTAGTCCTGATAAAGAAGAGTTGAGATCATTGTGGAAATGAAGTAAATTGTCCACTCCCCCTGTCCATATAAGGAAGACGTCATCAATGTAACGTTTCCAGTAGATAACATAAGATTGAATAGTGAATGTGGATATACAAAGGAGTTCTCAAAGTTATCCATGAAAATGTTTGCATAAGGAGGTGCCATGTTTGACCCCATCGCGGTGCCCCTCATTTGCATATAGAATTGATCCCCATATAGGAAGAAATTTTTTGTCAAAATTAGATTCAATAAATCGTTACAAAAAAGAATTTGATTGGAGGTAAAGGTTGTGTGAGCTAGAAGAAATTTATTGACTGACTCAATGCCGTCATGATGTCTAATGCTCGTATAAAGACTGTTCACGTCCATGGTAACCAGCAAGGAATTCGCAGGTAAGTGGCCAAGATCATTAAGAGTATGAAGGAAGTGTGTTGTGTCCTTTAAAAAGGAATCAATTTTTGGAACCATGGGAGACAAAATCCTTTCCATAGTTATAGCTAGGGGTGATAGAATAGAGTTGGTAGAAGCAACTATTGGTCTGCCAGGGGTCTTAGGAGGTTCTTGTGAATTTTTGGCAACGTATAGAACACTGGAATCATAGGATGTGATTCCACCAAAAAATCACCCAACTTGCTATCGATAGTGCCCAAGTGTACATGTCTATCAATTAATGCTCTAATGTCCCGTGCTATGTCAAAGGTAGGGTTATTAGCTATGGGTAAGTATGTGTTGGAATCGGATAGTTGTGTCATAATTTCTTCCAAATAATATGTGCGATCTAAGATCACAATAGAACCCCCTTTATCAGCTGGTTTAATTATTAGGTTTTTGTTAGCCTTTAAAGTGGCTAAAGATCTATGCTCCTCAATGGTTAAATTATTCTTAATTCTCATATCACCTCTCTTAATGGTATCAAGGACCACTTTCATATCTTTTTTGACCAAATCGATTAATGTCTCTATGGGGTGATAGATATGTGGTGGTTGAAACGAGCTAGGATTTTTCAAATCCAATGAATGTAATGAAAATGAAGAACCTAATGAGGTGTTGCTTGTAGAGTCTCCTATAGGAAGAGTTGAAAAGTGTGCCTTCAATCTCAGAGTTCTGAAGAAACGAGATAGTTCTTGTTCTAATAAAAAGGTATTGAAGCGTGGAACGGGACAGAAAGTCAATCCCTTTTGTAACAGTGAGATCTCGGCTGGAGAGAGGCATTGTGATGAGATGTTATAAACGATGTTGGAGTTCTCCATACCTGTGACCGAGTCGTCATTTTGTGCTGATCCATGTGGCTGTATCCGCTGCCGGATGGTCCTCCGCCCACGCCTCGTCTTCCTCTGTGGTTCGGGTTTGACGTTGTCCTAAAAAAGAAGAACTCGAGGGGCCAAAGTCGCTGTCTGAGCTGGTAGAGACAGGACTGTAACCACGTCTTTGAAATCGCCGATTTCTGAAGGAGCCGGTATTGTGCCATCGGTAAACTTGATTATTTCTGTAATCTTCCGTGTCTCTCAGAAATTTACTTCTTTTCTTACCCTCGAGATTAATGCGAAAATCTGAGATGGATTTATCCAACTTCTCTTTCAGTTGCTTAAAGTCCTCAGGGGACTACGTATTAGCCAGTTGTTGTTCAGTTGCTGAGATACCTTTTTTCAACTCGGTTATTTCTTTCTGTAAGGAATCAATAGTAAGAATCATTAAGTCCATAGAACATTTATTGAGTATGGCCTCAAATTTAGAACAAAATTCTTGATTGTCGTGAAACAGCGTGGCCTAAGAGAAACTCTAAGGCCTCTAGGGATGCGTTGAACCTTGTGATATCACTATGTAACAAATTTTTATTTATTTTTTGTTCCTGGGTCCAAAGTGTGTTTTCCTAACCCGTTATGCCTAAAACAAATAGAAAATAGTTGTTGTTCCACAAAAACTTTGCTTTTGTGATCAGGACAATGAAATTTTAAAATATGTCTGTTTTCGGGAAAATTCTCGATTCTTATTCAATACGAAGTAGTCTTCTAGATTATTGTTTAACTGCTAGAATTGTGCAGAAGTTTCTACAATTTTCCAGAATTATCTGGAAGTGTCTAGAAACTTTTAGAACTTTCTAGAACGTTCTCGGACTGTTCAATAGTAGTCATGCAAGTATGAAAGCACAGGTGACTCGATCCAACATTTCGGTTTATGTTATTGCTGAGTAAGAGAATAACGAATCATAGTTAAGGAGCAATTATTTGTTTAAGATGGCATCAAGATGTTGTTTGCGCCCAGAAGACACATTTTGCAACGTGTGTGGACAATTTCTAAAGACGAGTGAGAAAGTATTCAGTGAAAGCATGTCGTATGATGTGCGAGGCCTACAAGACATATGCCTGTCAGGGATCAAAACAAGTCCTGGGCACCTCATTTCACATGCGAATATTGCAAGAAAACTCTTGAAGGTAAGGTGAATAATTGCTGCTCGTTTACATGGCAGTGCTTTATTTTGTAGAATTTCAATGATTTAGATCGAGTACAATTTAACCCCTTACTGCCCTTGGACGGAATAGTACGTCCGTAGCCAGTATCCCCCCGATTTGATGAGGGCTCCGGCAGTGAGCCCGCATCAAAGCCGGGACATGTCAGCTGTTTTGAACAGCTGACATATGCCCGCAATAGGCACGAGTGGAATCGCGATCCACTCGCGCCTATTAAGTAGGTAAATGCCGCTGTTAAACACTGACAGCGGCATTTAACAAGTTCTTCCGGCCGAAAATAAGCACACCGCTGACCCCCGTCATGTGATCGGGGGTCATCAGTGCATCGGCATAACAATCAGAGGTCTCCCTCTATGGCTGTTATGCCGGATTGCTATGAGCACAACCCTGTGGTCTGCGCTCATAGCAATGCAGTAATTCTGCTACATAAAGGTGATCTGAGCATCACCTCTATGTAGCAGAGGCGATCGAGCTATGGCATCTTCTAGACTCCCATGGGGACTATTGAAGCATACTAAAAGTAAAAACAAATGTTTTAAAAAAAAAAAAGTTCAAATCACCCCATTTTCGCCCCATTCAAAATAAAACAATAAAAAAAAATCAAACATACACATATTTGATATCACCGCGTTCAGAATCGGCTGATCTATCAATAAAAAAAAGGATTAACCTAATTGCTAAACGGCGTTGCGACAAAAAAAGTCAAAACGCCAGAATTACCTTTTTTTGGTCGCTGCGACATTGCATTAAAATGCAATAATGGGCAATCAAAAGAACGTATCTGCACAAAAGTCGTGTCATTAAAAACATCAGCTGGGCACGGAAAAAATAAGCTCTCACCTAACCGGAGATCATGCAATTTTTTTTAGCAAACTTAGATAAAGGAGAACCTAGACATGTTTGGTGTCTATGAACTTATAATGACCTGGAGAATCATAATGGCAGGTCAGTTTTAGTGAACTTAGCAAAAAAGCCAAACAAAAAAACAAGTGTAGGATTGCACTTTTTTTGAAATTTCACTGCACTTGAAATTTTTTTCCTGTTTTCGAGTACAAGACATGCTAAAACTAATTGAGTCTTTCAAAATTACAACTCGTCCCGCAAAAAGTAAGCCCTCACATGGCCATATTGATGGAAAAACCTCTGAAGGTGCTGATGCCACCACTGCATATCAAGTTAGGCCTCATCAAGCAATTTGTCACGGCTCCTGACAAGGAGTCAGCTGCTTTCAAGTACCTCCAAGATCTCTTTCCAAAGCTGTTCGAGGCAAAGGTCAAGGCTGGTATCTTCGTCGGACCACAGATCAAGAAGATCATAGAATGTGACGAGTTCGCCAGGCTGCTGAACAGGACCAAGAAAACAGCTTGGAATAGTTTCGTTGCAGTGGTTCATGGCTTCCTAGGTAATCACTAGGCTGAAAACTATGCGCAGTTGGTTCAGACTCTCATAAAGAATTACGCCATAATGGGATGCAGAATGTCTCTCAAAGTCCATATCCTTGACGCTCATCTTGACAAGTTCAAGGAGAACATGGGCTCTTACTCAGAGGAGCAAGGCGAGCGCTTTCATCAAGATATATTGGACTTTGAACGTCATTACCAAGGACAGTATAACGAAAACATGATGGGGGACTACATTTGGGGCTTCTTCGATTAAGCGATTTGCTGTACACTCACAAATCTAGAAAAACGACTCATTTCTGAACCTTTTTGAGTGAGTTTTGATTGTCTTTATCTATTTACCATGCAAGTGTTGTTTTTTATTAGACCGCATGAACGAAAATATAATAATTTCCTTTTTTTGACACAATAAATACAAAATTTTCTGGCCTGTGGTCATAAAATCAAAGTTTGTGCTGAATGTAGTAGTTTTTCCATAGTCTTTAAACATAAGCAGTTGAAATATTACACTTGGAAGCCAGGAACAAAAATTGTGTTACATAGTGTATTCAGCCAAAGTTATGCAATGCAATTCCAGTGCCGTAAATTTCCGTAAATCCTTTTCCAGATCTTTGCTCTTTAATTCTTCTGCTGGAGTATGTAAGAAAGTCCCTGGTGCAGTTACTTGTGATATAATCGTAGAAGCCTCATCTTGATTAAATGACAAGGTATTGAAAGACATGAAGAAAATTATTTATCGGAAAGGAGCAACACCCAAAAAAATATATGAAATAAGTAAAAGAGTAAGGGGTGCTCACTTATAGGACAGGTATGGTGCCAGGAGAAAAATAATCACTATATAGAACAAGAAAACTCCTGCACTCAAAAAACTGAAGAGATAGTAATTTCTCAAACAAAATATGATTTATTGTGAGAATGATACCAATATGGTGGTAGGTTCAAAATGCTGACAGACGTAAAATAAATGCACAACGTTTCGGCTAACACAGCCTTTTTCAAGTACAGTCTGTATTCTGAAAGACATGAAATAACAAGCATAAGAAAAAAAGCATAAGAAAAAAATACAGAAATGAACATATGTATATAAAAAAATGAAAAACCACATATGTGGGGGAACCAACTATCCATAGAGGTCATACATAGTATATGAGTATCTAAAGAACAAAAATATATAGAAAAAACATAAAAAAAGGTATATAATATCAAATGTTCCATTTGCAAAGTATACATCAATGTTAGGCGATATCAACATCATAAGGACAGATACATTACTATTGCTGAACCGTAATCAGTCACAGGAGCGGAGAGGAACTGAATCCTATACAAAAAAAACAATAATGAGTACCAGGTACTAAGGTAGTAGGAAAGCAGTATAATAGACCACCAAAAGTAAAAGAAATAAGGAAGAAAGAAGAATATTACCTTGTGTGGAGTATATATGAACCGGAGAAAGGAGACCGCAGGTAAACATACCGTGCTGGGAGACGTCCGGTATAATAGAAGGTGATCCGCATGTGCAGAGAAGGTAAGGTAATGGCGGTTTTTATATCCGCCAGCGCGAGCTGCGGGACAAGTTCCGGGTTAAGAGGTGAGTAAGAAGAGTCAAACGGCGCATGCGCGCCACGAAAAGAGCCGGAAAAGACCGAAGCACTGAGAAGGAAAGAACGTGGATGATAAAGTGACAAAGAAATTAAAACTACGCATGCGTGTAGTGAAAGAGGGTAAGCAAAAGCCGAGAATCCAATTAAAGCGTGGTGGTGGTGCGCATGTCCAGAGAAAATGATGAAGAGGATTCATTTCTGCTCTGCTGCTCCCTGAATAGAAAAAGAGAAAAGGGAGGATTAATAATTATGTATAGAATGAAAACATCCTTACTCGGATGTCATTATGGATGTGTGAAAAATACATATAAGCAGAAAGAATAATAATAACAGACAGCAATAATAAAAACATGACCACGAACAACATATAGACAAAATTAATACTTATAAACAATATAAATTAACGAATAGGCCAAAACATAACAAGAGACCAAAAGAGTTTGACAAATAAGTAACACCATTAAAGGGAATATACATGTGTATATATAATGAATGACAAAAAATAATAATCTACCTATACATTGATCACTGAAATAATCAAGAATAATCATAATCCTTGTTAAGACCAAGGGGGGCGAGGGTTTGTAGTGTGTGAATCCAAAAGATTTAATAGCAGAGCCCAAGAAAAAAACAAAAAGAGCAAATGCCCTGCCCTGTTAATAGTGCATGTAAATGACATAATGTACTTAGTTAATATTGTTTTGATCAAAAAAAATAAAAGCCATCCCACCGCGACAAGGTGTACCCCAATCAGGATGGCACCAAAATCTCGTAGTTCATCTCACTATGTGTCAAAGGCGTAAAAATACCTAAAGGCAGAGTGGGACCTGGGTCCCACAGTTCAGACATCTGCCCATGTAAAGCTATAGAAACAAAATGAATAGCCCAAAAAAGGGAAGCCATGCCGCTGTTGGTACAAAGTACCAAAAACTAAACCAAATTCTAAAAAAAAATCGAGCCAGCGCATACTATATGTTACTCAGCAGAACATTAGAACTAACTTGCTAACCACTAACCACTTGATATAAAGAATTGTAAAAAAAAAAATCAAGTCATTAAACCACTGGCACCACAAAATGGGCTATTATTTAATTTGTCACTAATAATTTGGTCAATGAACCAATAAATACCGGACTCAGGGCCGGCTCCAGGTTTTTATGGGCCCCGGGCGAAAGAGCCTCAGTGGGCCCCTTTAACACAGACCACGATTCATGATGCACAGATACTGCAGAGAAATATAGGTACAGTACAATGCCAAATACTTCACTTCTTCCATTACATGAGTGATATCTATTGTAAATTGTACAATAGCTCAAAAACCGCCAAATCCTCACAGCGCACAGAACAGACTGGACAGTACAGTCCTCCATACAATATTATGGGCACCACAGTCTCCCCCTCATCACCCATATAATACCCCATGCAGGATGTCACCCCCCATATAATTCTCCATACAGAATACTGGACCCAAAATAATGCTCCATACAGAATACTGGACCCAATATAATGCTCCATACAGGATACTGGTCCCCATATAATGCTGCATACAAAATATGGAGCTCTCCTCTGCGCTGTACTGCGTTCTGCACTGTTACGGCTCAGGAAAGGGCGCTGTGGAAAGACTTCTCATTATCATCATGATTGTCTCCCCATCATCATCATTGCCTCCTTATCATCATCATTGCCTCCCCATCATCATCATGGCCTCCCCATTATCAGCAATGCCTGCCCATCATCATCATCTCCTCCCCATCATCATCTTCTCCCCATCATCAATGCCTGCCCATTACCATCAATGCCTGCCCATTATCATCATCTTCTCCCCATCATCATCAATGCCTCCCCATTATCAGCAATGCCTGCCCATCATCATCTCCTCCCCATCATCATCAATGCCTGCCCATCATCATCTTCTCCCCATCATCAATGCCTGCCCATCAATGCCTGCCCATTATCATCAATGCCTGCCCATTATCATCATCTTCTCCCCATCATCATCAATGCCTCCCCATTATCAGCAATGCCTGCCCATCATCATCTCCTCCCCATCATCATCAATGCCTGCCCATCATCATCTTCTCCCCATCATCAATGCCTGCCCATTATCATCAATGCCTGCCCATTATCATCATCTTCTCCCCATCATCATCAATGCCTCCCCATTATCAGCAATGCCTGCCCATCATCATCTTCTCCCCATCATCAATGCCTGCCCATTATCATCAATGCCTGCACATTATCATCATCTTCTCCTCATCATCATCATCAATGCCTCCCCATTATCAGCAATGCCTGCCCATCATCACACACAGACAGCACACAAGCACTCTCTCACATATATACACACACACATACACACACACACACACATACACACACAAAGCACCGCACTACGTACACACAGACACACACAGAGACACACACACACACGTCTTACCTGTCCGGCGTCCCCACGCTCTCTGTCACAGCCGGCCGCTGAATGATGATGTCATTCAGCGGCGCTGCTGTGAGAGGAAGCGCCGGTGCCCCCTGGAGCCCGGAGCTGAGGCAGCGGAGGCACGGGAGAGGTAAGTATTGTGCCAGCTGATGCCGGGGCCCTGAGCAAGCGGGGGGGGCCCAGTGGCGGCGCTGACACCGCTCTCCTCCGCTAACGGGCGCGGGGTGCCAGACTGCGAGTGGGCCCCCCCGCCTGCTCAGGGCCCCGGCACTTGCCCGGGTGTGCCGGGTGCTGACGCCGGCCCTGACCGGACTATAGACGATACTAATAAATCACAGGACACCATAGACAGCGCTAACTTTAACATGATACATACTGAATCCTGATTTTTTTTAAAAGCAGCGCTGACCATAATTCCAGGTATGGAGAACATAAATAAGCTTATCCTCCTCTGCCACATGGAACTAATATGTTCAGAGAAGTGGACTATGAATGACTGCAGCTGGTCATGGGTACAGTGCCGGTTGGAGTTATTTAATTTTCTTGCTTGGTTTCGACAGCACATGGTGTGTAGCAATTGAAATGAAAACACTGAGCCCTGGTGGATCTAGCTACAATGTAATTTACACAGATTGATTAAGTGGTTTGCCAAAGGTCAAACAATGCATGTCTTGTCTTGCTGTTTCTTGGATAATACTCCAATGCCTTAGCTACTGAGTCACTCCTTTTCCATTCATACTTTTGAATTGGCCGTTATCTAACATGTTCACAAGCTGCCAACATTCTGATTTGAAGGCTTTTTTTTAATTTAACGCATGAACCTTTGACCCCATAAATTGCATCCAGCTAATAAAATTACCAGTCAGTGCTTTCTGGCTTTACACTCGCTATCTAATTTTATCATGTCATATCCAATATGTGAACCCTCTGAGATGCCAAAACCTCTCTGTGCAACATTAGTTCTCAGAAAAACAGGAACAGTTTATGAAAATCCATATGAACGAAAAGGTAGGACTTCTTTTTCAATGCTTTTTTCCCATAAGTTTCTTTATCAAAGGTTGTATAAAAGGAGAAATCCATGTTGTTGTACCAAAAATCCAATATAAAGACTCAAATGCATATTAGATAAAATTCAGGAAGCTCGCCGATTACAGAGGTATTGGCCAATCATATAATTTGTATTGGGCCTGCAGATTGTGCTCCAACTCCCTTTTACACATGAATACTTTACTTGGCTCACGTTTTCTGCTTGCAGATGTCACGTCTGTAAGAGGCCACAGGCTCAAAAAGGCTGCCTTGGACAGACTTGGCACAATCCACTCAGTCTGGAAAATTGCAGAAGTACTCCGACCTTCACCCTTTAACCTCTATACAGGGATCTCATCCAGGGTCCGGTGGATTGCTTCCACGGAAGGGCTGCCATCCGAAGGAGCGAATGCATCTTATTTATGACCTGTACTTTGTGCTAGAAATCTTACTCCAGTCCTTGAATGGAGTAAGATTTGTGGCAAGGAACACAGAGGTGCATGCCACTTTTCAGACATGCCTAATTTTTTAAGCAATTACAGGTGCATCTCACAAAATTAGAATATCATCAAAAAGTTAATTTATTTCAATTCATCAATACAAAAAGTGAAACTCATATATTATATAGAGTCATTACACACAGAGTGATATATTTCACGTGGTTATTTCTGTTAATGTTGATGATTATGGCTTAAAGCCAATGAAAACCCAAAATTCATTATCTCAGTAAATTAGAATACTTTATAACACCAGCATGAAAAATTATTTTAAACTCCGAAATGTTGAGCTACTGAAATGTATGTTCAGTAAATGCACTCAATACTTGGCTCCTTTTGCAATAATTACTGCATCAATGTGGCATGGAGACGATCAGCCTGTGGCACTGCTGAGGTGTTATGGAAGCCCAGGTTGCTTTGATAGCAGCCTTCAGCTCATCTGCATTGTTGTGTCTGGTGTCTCTCATCTTCCTCTTGACAATACCCCATAGATTCTCTATGGGGTTAAGGTCAGACGAATTTGCTGGCCAATAAAGCACAGTGATACTGTTGTTTTTAAACCAGGTGTTGGTACTTTTGGCAGTGTGGACATGTGCGAAGTCCTGCTGGACAATGAAATTTCCATCTCCAAAAAGCTTGTTGGCAGAGGAAGCATGAAGTGCTCTAAAATTTCCTGGTAGACGGCTGCGCTGACTTTGATCTTAATAAAACACAGTGGACCTACACCAACAGATGACATGGCTCCAAAACCATCATTGATTGTGGATACTTCATACTAGACCTTGGAAATCAAGTCTGGAGGAAGAGTGGAGAGGCCACAATCCAAGCTGCTTGAGGTCTAGTGTGAAGTTTCCACAGTCAGTGATGATTTGGGGAGCCATGTCATCTTCTGGTATAGGTGCACTATGTTTTATGCATCTATAGGTCTTTTAATAAATTGGGAACATCTGACTCATGAACAATGCTGGTCTTCATAAATCGGGGCCTTAATTACTATTAAAGAGGATCTGTCACTTGCCACAAATATGCCATTCTTTTACTCACCTGGCTGATATTCTCCTGAATCTGCTGCTATTTTTGCTCTGTTCCTTTATTTCTGGGTTTTGGCATTCTCTATACTGTTTGAAAATCTAGTATTTTTAGCCTTATTGTCCCTGACTCTTCTCTAATGGATTCTTCTTGAGGGTCACTCCTCCTTGGCTGACAAGACTAGATATATACATAAAAAAAAGAAGAAGGCCATATCTCAAGGTTGGAGAGGTGCAGATGCAAAAGAAAAACTATGCCAGATGCAGAAAAGCGGCATTTACAACAGGTAAAAAAATTATATTTCCTTTTTAAGGTCTAAAATGCATAAACTGCAACTCTGCAATGATGGGTTATGTGGACCTAGTTGATGTTGTATTGGATCTGTGTTTCTTCAGCGGTGGCCTCCTGATTAAAATTTGTATTATTGTATGCAGCTGGAAGGGATGAGGATTTCATCTGAATATCTCTGTAGCAGGAGCAATGCAGCAAAGAAAGTTCTGCTTGCTCAGGCATTGTAGTATTGAAGCACATATCTGTCCACCAGCTACACAGACTTTTATTACATAGGTCTACATTATTGTGTTCCCATCAAATGAAGAAGAGAACTGTAAATGATAGTTTATAGAGAAAACATTACCGTCACTAAGGACTCATTATGAATCATTATGGAGTTTTCCAGAGCTTGCGGCTGAGTCTAACTGCACATCACCCAAACTCCTCCATGACACACAACATATCTCCATGAGGAGTGCTCCTTCTTGATTATAGTTCTCTCCGAGAAGGGTGTGCTCTTGTGTGCAGTTTATAGGTGTTCCTGAGTGTGCATATGATTCTAATTATGTTGTATTTTAGAAGGATTTAAGGAGATTATAGGAGATTATACACAAGATTATTTGTCTATAGCTTCTATGAGCTATTTTCAGAATAATGAGCAGACACATCTGCACGTACCTCACCACTGTATAACTAACTGTTCAATCCTCTCCATTGTTGAAGAACAGAAGCTGACTCTCAAGTACATGGTCAGTAATAATAGGGCACCTCCATAGTGCTTTATTCAAGCACCAGTGATGCAACGTGAAGCTCATAGCCCCAATGCAAATTCTAGAACAGGGCCTCTCACCTTCATGGGTCTGTATTAGTGGGTTCCGGAACCTGGGTACAACTGCAACGCATGCACCTATTATAGCTACATCCCTACCTTACATGTAGACTACAAGTGACTGAATTCCCTTTAACTAGTCCTCATTCTGAGCAGGCGCAGTGCAAAAAAGTAAGGTAATCTCCTTGTTTAGAGACCTGGAAATACCTGTCTTTTCTAACACAACCAGTAGCTAGTCTTGCTGTTTTCATCATCCACAAAACGTTACATGATCTTTAACATGGCAATCAATGTCTTAGATGTGCCAATTCTGGTGCCTTGCCCAGCTCTTCCCATTTGCCCTGGTGCAGTGGTAAGTGGGGTAATAATTATGGGGTTGATGTCAGTTTTGTAATGTCAGCTGACATCAAGCCTACAGATTAATAATAGAGAGATGTCTATAAGAATCCCCCATTACAAAACCACATAGTCATATCCTAAAAAATACACAGCCAGAATAAAGTTGTTTAATTGAAAGACACGGACTCCTTTATTTTAAGTAAAAACTCCCCATCCTATTTTACTCATTTATTCACAAAAAATAAAACTAGAAAAGCAAAGTTATACTCATCTTTCTGACGATAGTCTATTGATGCCCTTGTCTCACTGTAAAAGACAAAATATGAGAAAACACGATATTCCTCACCTGTCCAACGATAATCCATTGATGCTCATGTCCCACTGTAAAAGACAAAAAATAATAGCTGAAAATGATGCACGACATGGTGACTCCATCTGCAACATTATAGTCAATGGCCCTGTTGGTGAAACACCCAAATCCTGTTTTGTGGAGGGGTTCAGACATAAGATACAATGGGGCCACTAAACATAGGAGAAATGTGGTGTGCAATGGTCCTAATGCATAAGTAAGAAATATTAGGAGATAAGACATGATTAGGGGGTCAAGGGAGATGTGTTCGTCTGATGGCTATCTACAGTCTGTGGGAGTCCTAAATCTATTTTAGCTGATCAATCAGCTTGATAAAAAGAGCGCTAGTAATCAATCTGACATGTGGAAAATGTCTTTAACGCTTTTCTTTGACCTCCTGCATTAATATATTGACTCATTTATACTGTCAATGTCATGGGGAAGTTTATAAGTCTTTAGAAAATAACTGTGCATTGTGATAAAGAATCATTAATGTGATGTACTAATTATATGATAGTTATGATAATAAAAGTCTTGAGAGAAACCGACAAATGAATAGTATTGTGTTGATAAAAGACTAATCTCGCCCTTGGGCTGTAAATACTCACCAACCATCATCAGTGTATCATTATTACACTCACTTCTGGTATATTGTTCCCCTTAATGGCTCTCAGCGTGACTTGCCGGTATAACTAATGCAAAAATAATTATTCATAAAGGTCTACTTGAATCATTTTTTTGTAATGATCATGTTTACCTCTTGGGGGCCTATGAGTAGATGAGTATAATTAGGCAACACTATCGATTGGAAGATCCTGTAGAATTTTGTAATTTAAAACGTTATTGACTGCCTGTAACAAACAAGGATTAATTGTGTTAGGGTCTGTGGAACGCACCAAATATAAGATGTAGAGAGGTGCGTTCACAGCCCGGGGTCCACCGTACAGGCGGAGCCTGCTGCTAGTAAGATGGCGCAAGAAGCAAACTCTGTTATTCCGCAGAGTCGCCAAAATAAACGCCGTAACGCGCTGTGGCAATATGTGCGAACTCTGTTATTCCACAGAGCCGCTAGAAGGAGTGCCGCAGAGCTATATGGCGATGTGAGCGAACTCAGTTAACACCACTGAGTCGCAAAGTAAACACGCTAGGGCGCTGTCTAGTCTTGAAAGCGAACCCTGTTGCATCACAGAGCCGCTGAGACAAACTTCTGTGTCCTGTTAGGCACACAGGTACACAGTTGACTGCTAAGCGAACATAGAAAGTGATCATGCGCTAATGTCCTTGCGGGAGTCACCCGCAATCTCTGGCATCTGAATGCCAGGCTCTGAATACGGCAATCAAACTCCTCACCGGTTATGCCGGTAATCTAAGGCATCTAAGACACCGACCCTGACCAGCTAGCATACCAAGCTCCTCACCGATTAGGTCGGAATTGTAATGGCGTATTTCAGCCGCCCTAACCACACACACGCATGACCATACTGTTACATATAACGGTTGATACTAGCACACGGCCGTGCGGTAAGGACAGCCTTTTATAGCAGCCACGAGAAAAAGACCTTCCAGGAAGGACCAATGGGAAGCTGCTTCAGAACATCAACAGCTGTTATGTTACGGTAGCTGAGGAGTGCAGGTAAAAAAGGAAATACACCAGAGCAGTTGGAATCTATGAGATTGCAGTACCCTGACTAACCACCGCAACTAGAGGCAGCCGTGGAGCGTTCCTACGTTGGTCCTAGACGCCTCGTCACAGCCTGAGAAACTAACTACACCTAAAGATAGAAATAGGAAAGCTATCTGCCCCGGAGCAGAACCCCAAAGATAATAGAAAGCCCCCAAACATGTAATGGCGGTTAGACAAGAGGAAATACAGACACAGAAAGAAAATAGTATGAGCAAACGCTGGGGCCCAAACTATCTAAATAGAAAAGGATAGGAAGGGTACTTACTGCAATCTCAGAAAACCCTGAAAAAACACCAACTCTACTAATTTCAAAATCACCTGAGATCACACGACCTCTACCACCTAAATTAGTTCTCTGGTGTAACAAAAACAAAACAGCAGCCACTGAAAAAAAAACTGGAAAAAGCAAAAGTACAAAACACAGTGGCTGGACTAAACTGAGAGGGCAAAAGCCCCCGGAGGGGACCCTGAAGGCCCCCACAGAAGTGCAGGACAAAATGCAAAAATATAGCAAAAACACAAAATAAGAAATTGTCTTATCTGATAGCAGGAGATGCAGACACGACACAGCAGGCTACAAGGGAAACTGGAAAGAAGGATTCAGACCAGAACAATTGATCACCGGCAACCCTGATGGGAAAATGACTCCCTTATATAAGACCAATCAGTAACACCTGATTCCCAGTCCTCACAATCCTCACTAGTACCGCTTGTAACCACCAGAGGGAGCCTCTGCTCAGAACTCATCTCAAACCCATTCACAACAGTACCCCCCCCTTGAGGAGGGGTCACCGAACCCTCATTTGAGCAACCAGGTCGGTCAGGATGAGTTCTATGATACGCACGGATAAGTCTCCTAGCATGGATGTCCGAAGCAAACACCCAAGAATTGTCTTCCTGACCATAACCTCTCCATTTAACCAAATACTGGAGTCTTCGTCTAGAAAAACGAGAATCCAATATTTTCTCAACCACATACTCCAGATTGCCCTCAACCAAAACAGGGTCAGGAGGCACAGCAGCAGGAACCACTGGCTCAAGAAACCTCTTCAACAAGGACTTGTGGAACACGTTATGGATCTTAAATGTCCCTGGAAGAAGCAAACGAAAAGAAACAGGATTAATAATCTCCATGATCTTATAAGGTCCAATGAACCTAGGCTTAAATTTAGGAGATGCTACTCTCATAGGAATATTCTTTGAGGACAACCAGACCAAGTCCCCCACTTTAAACCGAGGACCATCAGTCCTATGCCGGTTAGCAAACCGCTGGGCCTTCTCCTGAGAGAGGGACAAGCTCTCCACTACTTGGTCCCAAATCTGCTGCATACGCTCAACAACAGAGTCAACACCTGGACAGACAGAAGCCTCCGTCTGTCCTGAAGAAAATCGAGGGTGAAACCCAGAATTACAGAAAAACGGAGACATCAAAGTGGCAGAGCTAGCCCTATTATTAAGAGCAAACTCAGCCAAAGGCAAAAAAGAGACCCAGTCATCCTGATCAGCAGACACAAAGCATCTTAGATAAGTCTCCAATGTCTGGTTTGTTCTCTCAGTTTGACCATTGGTCTGAGGATGAAATGCCGAGGAGAAAGACAATTGAACACCCAGTTTAGAACAAAAAGTCCTCCAAAATCTGGAAACAAACTGGACTCCTCTGTCAGACACAATGTTCTCAGGAATGCCGTGTAAACGAACCACGTGCTGAAGGAACAACGGCACCAATTCAGAGGAGGAAGGCAACTTAGGTAATGGCACAAGATGTATCATTTTGGAAAACCTATCACAAATTACCCAGATGGTGGTCATTCTCTGAGAAACAGGAAGATCGGAAATGAAATCCATAGAGATATGGGTCCATGGTCTCTTGGGCACAGGCAATGGCGTCAACAAACCACTAGAGCGAGAGCAAGGCTTGGAGCGAGAGCAAGTCCCGCAGGACTGCACAAATTCCCTGACATCGCGAGACAAGGTAGGCCACCAAAAGGACCGACTAACCAAGTCTCTGGTACCAAAAATTCCGGGATGCCCAGCCAATGCGGAACAATGAATCTCAGACATCACACTCTTTTTCCATTGGTCCGGGACAAACAATTTTCCAACAGGGCAGCGCTCGGGCCTATCCTCCTGACACCCCTCCAGAGCAAGTCTCAAATTGGGCGAGATGGCGGAAAGAACTACACCCTCCTTCAAAATAACAGAGGGATCAGATAGCTCAGGAGAGTCCGCAAGGAAACTCCTCGAGAGGGCATCCGCCTTAACATTCTTAGTGCCAGGAAGAAAGGAAACCACAAAATTAAAACGTGTGAAAAACAAGGCCCACCTGGCCTGTCTAGGATTGAGTCGCTTGGCAGATTCCAGATAGACCAGATTCTTATGGTCCGTAAGGACCACCACCTGATGTTTGGCTCCCTCCAGCCAATGTCTCCACTCTTCAAAAGCCCACTTCATGGCCAATAACTCCCGATTACCCATGTCATAATTACGTTCAGTAGGAGAAAATTTTCGAGAGAAAAAGGCACAAGGGTTACATTTAGAGGTCTCTGGATCTTTTTGGGACAAAACGGCACCTGCCCCAATTTCAGAGGCATCAACCTCCACCTGAAATGGCAGAGAAACATCAGGCTGCCGTAGAACAGGAGCAGAAGTGAATCTCTGCTTAAGTTCCTGAAACGCAGAGACTGCCTCAGGAGGCCAATTCACCACATCAGAACCCTTTCTGGTCAAATCAGTTAATGGTTTAACAATAACCGAGAAATTACCAATAAATTTACGATAAAAATTGGCAAAACCCAAAAATCTCTGAAGAGCCTTTAATGAAGTAGGTTGGACCCAATCACAGATGGCCTGAACCTTGACCGGGTCCATTTCAATAACAGATGGGGACAAAATGAATCCCAGAAATGAGATCTTCTGTACGCCAAAAAGAACTTTGATCCCTTCACATACAGAGCATTCTCTCTCAAAATCTGGAATACAGTTCGAACATGTTTCACATGAGAGTCCCAGTCATTAGAAAAAATCAAGATATCATCCAAATAAACAATCAGAAACTTGTCCACAAAATCCCTGAAAATGTCATTCATGAAGGACTGGAAGACGGAAGGAGCATTAGTGAGCCCAAAGGGCATCACAGGGTACTCAAAATGCCCTTCAGGGGTGTTAAATGCCGTCTTCCATTCATCCCCGTGCTTAATGCGAATAAGGTTATACGCCCCCCTGAGGTCAAGCTTGGTAAACCAAGTAGCGTTTTTCACCCTGGAAAACAGGTCAGAAATCAAGGGTAACGGGTATTGATATTTCACAGTAATATTGTTCAAGAGACGATAATCAATACACGGTCTTAATGAACCATCTTTTTTGGCCACAAAGAAAAAAACCGGCACCTAAGGGTGAAGAGGATGGTCTGATATGACCCTTCTCCAATGATTCCTTGATATAAGACCGCATAGCATCATGTTCAGGTACAGACAAGTTAAAAAGGCGACCTTTAGGGAATTTACTACCTGGCACTAATTCAATAGCGCAGTCATAGCTCCTATGGGGAGGTAAGGATGCAGATTTACTTTCGCTAAACACATCAGAAAAATCAAACAAAAAGTCAGGAACATCCTCAGCCTGGGGGAGGCAGAAAAAACAGGAGTGTTGGTATTAACACATTGGCAGCCCCAACTGGTTACAGACACAGATTTCCAATCCAAAACAGGATTATGAGACTGTAACCAAGGGAAACCCAGCACGATAATGTCATGCAGATTATATAGAACCAAAAATTTGCAGCACTCCTGGTGATCAGGTTCAACCCTCATTATCACCTGAGTAGAAAACTGGGGTTTATTCTCAGCCAAAGGGGTAGAATCGATCCCCAGTAAAGGAATAGACTTCTGTAGGGGTATCAAGGGAAACCCACAACGTTTAGCAAAATCATAATCCATCAGGTTAATAGCTGCTCCAGAATCAACGAAAGCCTGAGCAGAAAATGAGGACAGAGAGCATATCAGAGTGACAGTTAATAAAAACTTAGTCTGAACACTACCCAAGACAACTGAGCGTGCAAAATGTCTTCCCCGCTTAGGGCAGACTGAAATAGCATGAGAGGCATCACCACAGTAGAAACATAACCCATTGCGCTTTCGAAACTCATGACGCTGTGCCCCAGACACCACTCCATCACACTGCATGGGCTCAGCAGCTGGCTCACAAGGCAACACCACTCCACGCATACTTCTCCGCTCACGCAAACGTCTGTCAATTTGAATCGCTAATGACATAGAATCATTGAGACCAGAGGGACAGGAATCCCACCATAACATCCTTTACATTATCCGACAGACCCTTCCGGAAAAGGGCCGCCAAAGCGTCGTCATTCCACTTGGTCAGGACTGCCCACCTACGGAATCTCTGACAGTATAACTCAGCGTCATCAAGCCCCTGATTTAATGCCAACAAGGCTTTTTCAGCTTGATCAGTGACATTAGGCTCATCGTACAATAACCCCAAAGCCTGAAAAAATGCATCAACATCACTCAAAACAGGATCCCCAGGTATCAGGGAAAAAGCCCAATCCTGAGGATCGCCGCGCAGGAGAGAGATGATAATTTGAACCTGCTGCGCTGCGTTTCCTGAGGACTTAGATTTTAAGGCAAGAAACAATTTACAATTATTTTTGAAATTCTGAAACTTAGCTCGATCCCCTAAAAACAAATCTGGCATGGGGATCCTAGGTTCCACAACAGGCAACCTAGCAAGATATGCAGCAATACTCTGAACCTCAGTGGCAAGCTGATCCACACGGCCAGACAACTGTGCAAACTCCATTGGGAGAAAAGATCCTCCCCAGCACCCAGAGATACAGAGGGAAAAAAAAAAAAAAAATGCAACAAACAGAAAAATATCTCTGACAACTTTTCTTCCTTCAAAATATTTTTTCCCTTCTGTGAGTACCATACAATTTTTATGGCCGTGATACTGTTATGTTACGGTAGCTGAGGAGTGCAGGTAAAAAAGGAAATACACCAGAGCAGTTGGAATCTATGAGATTGCAGTACCCTGACTAACCACCGCAACTAGAGGCAGCCGTGGAGCGTTCCTACGTTGGTCCTAGACGCCTCGTCACAGCCTGAGAAACTAACTACACCTAAAGATAGAAATAGGAAAGCTATCTGCCCCGGAGCAGAACCCCAAAGATAATAGAAAGCCCCCAAACATGTAATGGCGGTTAGACAAGAGGAAATACAGACACAGAAAGAAAATAGTATGAGCAAACGCTGGGGCCCAAACTATCTAAATAGAAAAGGATAGGAAGGGTACTTACTGCAATCTCAGAAAACCCTGAAAAAACACCAACTCTACTAATTTCAAAATCACCTGAGATCACACGACCTCTACCACCTAAATTAGTGCTCTGGTGTAACAAAAACAAAACAGCAGCCACTGAAAAAAAAACTGGAAAAAGCAAAAGTACAAAACACAGTGGCTGGACTAAACTGAGAGGGCAAAAGCCCCCGGAGGGGACCCTGAAGGCCCCCACAGAAGTGCAGGACAAAATGCAAAAATATAGCAAAAACACAAAATAAGAAATTGTCTTATCTGATAGCAGGAGATGCAGACACGACACAGCAGGCTACAAGGGAAACTGGAAAGAAGGATTCAGACCAGAACAATTGATCACCGGCAACCCTGATGGGAAAATGACTCCCTTATATAAGACCAATCAGTAACACCTGATTCCCAGTCCTCACAATCCTCACTAGTACCGCTTGTAACCACCAGAGGGAGCCTCTGCTGAGAATTCATCTCAAACCCATTCACAACAAACAGCTACAGGACCTTCCTGAAGGACCAATAGGAATGGCAGCTGTATCTGAGCATGTGACCCCTGATCTCCAATGGAGATCTTTCCCGGGGCATGCTCAGATGAAACAACAAAGGACTTAGTCCCAAATCTGCCTGCTCCAACACTGGTTGCAGCAGCAAGTCTCTGCACAGTACTGGGCCAGGCAAGACACTGGGACCAACGTCTCTGCTGAGCAGGAACCACTGCGGCTGGAGACGGATGGGGGACCGTAGCGGTAACAGCTCGAGATTCCCCTTGTGCAGGAGTGGGAACTCGAACCCTAACAAATTGAGAGTCCTCAGTGATTGATACCTTTTAATGGCTAACTGAAAAGACCTTCTGGGTCATCACACAAAACAGAACCAGACCCCAATCAGAGGGCAATAAAACTTTCATACTCCTTGTCTATGAACTGTTCCAATATTTATGTTCATCCCTCTCCCATAATGACAATTCTGCTTCACGTCACTTGTCTTATCTATTGCATTATTTCTGTGCTGTTTTGTGTATAAATATGTGACTCTTCAGATGTATTAGTCTTTGCCTGATGAAAAGACCTGAGTAGTCTCGAAAGCTTGCAATTTGTTACCATCTTTTCAGTTAGCAATTAAAAGGTATCAACCACTGAGGACTCTCAACTCTAAATATTTTTCTATTTATTGGCTAACACGGTACATTTTCCTGTTTCAAGGATTAATTGAAAACTGTACTGGTACAAGATATAATCAAAGATTAGTTGCTGCCAGATCAACTCTTTGCTTCTCTCTGCAGAGGTTTGTAGAGTTCCCGGCCAATGTGTCTGTATGGTAACAGACTACAAGCAAAACCTGTGTAGTCAGATCCTACAGTCACAGTGTCATTGATCGTCCCTTTTCTCTTGCCATCCTAGAAGTTCCAACAATACTTAGTATGGGGCTCTGCAGAGTGACAGGTGAGAATACTCCATACATTGTCCATTAGCCTGCCATAGATAGCTCTACACTGTACACACTGGGATTTATGCACAGTGTCATTTTACTCTGGTCCACTTCACGCTGCGGGAGGCGTTCACAATGCTGGCTGATACCATCTCCTCTTCCTGACTTGTCAGAGGGGGATGCGGCTAAGCGGCACGTGACACCAACCAGTGGTGTATTAGGTTGCCAGGGGAACGTGTCATGTTGCTCTTTTGTGCCTTTCTCTCTCCCTGACCTGCCGGGAGGAGGTGCGGCCAAGGAGCACGGGAAGCTCCCGTGTGTGACTTCACACGACCGGTCTTTTGTACGCGCGCCATGACTCATCAATGCCACTAATGATTTATGAGAATATAAAAGAGAGACAGCTTGATACGGCCACACAGAACAACCCCTGGGATAAAGCTAACGCAAAACGCGCGTCAGGGAGTTGCACAGCGTCACTAAGGTCTTATGTCCTTCTTATCATTTATCTCTTTTGCATTGTTTGCACTTATCTTCATTTATGCCCCTTATTGTAGCTGTGGTGGTAAACTAACAAGGGCTTCTATTCCTGCATGTGCACATGCACTTTAAAATTATCTTATGTACTCTGTAGCCAACATTGCTACATAGGTTTGGGCATTCAATGTTATATGTAGCATCTGCAGTTACTTTATTCATTTTTTGACATCTACATTTAGCAATAATATTTTCTGACCCTGGAGTGTATAATCTTACTTTCCATTGTGGAGGGATATATAGCTATATACATGTAGCCTTTTGTAGGGAATGATACTTTAATATACACCACAGCGTGTTGAATTTTGCATTGTAAATACTTATTATCTACATACCCTTAGGCTGGGTGTATTGATCTACTCCAGATTCTTTGATATCATTGTGAGCTCAATGTTATTGTTTTGGATATTTTTACCTGCACTTTTTGGACATTATGATCAGGGTGGCATATTGGTATGTATCTCCTTTTAATTAGGTTTTACCTTTTGTGTGTCATAATAAAGTTTTTTTATTTTACGGCATTTTACTTCTATTATCGTTTCTGATTTCTGCCTGATTTTTGAAGTGCCATTGCTTTAGGCCTTATATATCTGTGTATTTGATGTGAATACTGCTAGGTTGGAGGGCATGTGGGATGTGACAGGTTCCCTTTAACATCTATCCTACGGATAAGAGAGAAATATTGTTTATAGGAAAACCCCTTTAACTCTCTGAAGGCTTTTACAGGATTTAACCCCTTCACCCCTGGCCATTTTCCGTTTTTGCGTTTCTGTTTTTTGTCCTCTTCTTCCCAAAGCCATAACTTTTTATTTTTCCATCAATATGGCCAAATGGGGGAAGTGAGGAACTAAGCTGACCGCCACACGGTAGCCCGGGTATCACAGCTTCTGATCCCACCACCGCTACCAAATGTGAAGGACGACCCCTTTCCTCCCACGTCACCAATGGGACGTAACTCCACAGGTACAGCTCTCCGGCGCTCCCTTTGTCTCTCAGGTCAGTAAGGGAACTGCACCTAGAGCAAATGGCCGCCGGGGAGGGTGCCCTGTTACCCACTGGGTATTCTAAGATTCGTAATCAGAGTAAAAGCATCAGCCCAAGATTAATTTTATGGTTTAATTGCCTTAAGGGCGCACTAGATAATTACAGAAATATACAGTAAAGCTATACAATGTAATTACAATCGATTTGCAGTCAGAGTAAAATACAACGATAATGATACAAGGCTTAGAGGTATTAGCTAGAGATCAATATTACCGGGTTGTATGGTCATGGGGGGCAGGGAGCTCTGCCGTCCCCAGGTAACAGTCTTCAGTTGCTGGACAGTCCCCAAAGCATGTGCTGCTGCTCCGTTGGCAAGGCAAATCAAATCTGTCCCTTGTGCTTCTTGCTGCTGTGAGAAAATGGATTGCGAGCAGCCTGTTCATGGCTACAGTTCTTAAACCTGCTAGGCCCCTCCCCTTTGCTTTGAAGCACGCATATTAACTGGCCTGCAATTCATATGGAGCAGGAAACACTGGCCTGAGTCCGAGCCATTCAACATACCAATGACCATCCCATTCAGACACTGGCCTAAACCAATTAGCATACTAAAGCCCTTTTGATTCATAGTGGACATCAAAACCGGTCGTGCTGGATATGCTAACAGGCCCTGTGTAGTTAGCAGTCTGTGGCTCTGTGAACTGACAAAATGGAGGCTGGTATAGGCCCTATCTAAGATGGTGGCGGTCCCGACCTCACAGAGGGGTTATTTTTTGTGGGACAAGTTGTACTTTTCAACGACATCATTGGTTTTACCATATTGTATACTGGAAAGTGGGGAAAAAAATCCAAGTTGGTGAAATTGCAAAAAAAGTGCAATTCCACATTTGTTTTTCTTATTTTTTTTACAATGTTTACCAAATGCTAAAACTGACATGCATTATGATTCTCCAGGTCATTATGAGTTCTTAGATGCCAAACATGTAAAGGTTCTATTTTATTCAAGTGGTGAAAAAAAAATCAAAACTTTGTTAAAAAAAAATAAATCAAAATTGAGTCATTTTCCGAGACCCGTAACGTCTCCATTTTTCGGGACCTGAGGCTGGGTGAGGGCTTATTTTTTGTGCACCGAGCTGACATTTTTATTGATACCATTTTTTTTATCGTTACAACGTTTATCAATTGGATTAATTCTTTTTATATATTGATAGATTGGGCAATTTTGAGCATGATGATACCAAATGTGTATTTTTTTAAATTGTTTATGTTAAATGGGACAAAAGGAAGGTGATTGTCACACTGGTGCAGTGCAGGTAGGTGCAGGCTCCACAAGATGGCAATAGAGTGGAAGCAGGCATGCACCTAGACCAGCAAGCCTGTCATGCAGCAGCGAAGCTGCCACCAGGTGGCAGCTGAATAGTCAAACAAGTCGGGTCAAATCCTAGACTATAGCGCCGTACCAGAGGAATAAACAAACTCAGAGTCAGGGACAAGCAAAAGGATATGTAACGGTCAGGAGCGGATAAGCCAAAATGCAAAAGACAGAAGCAGGTCAGGATACAAGCTGAGTCAAAACCAGGGAGTCAACACACTAAAGGGGAACACTGAGTCAGGATAGGAATAGGGGAAAACAGAGACACGGGTTCAGAGCAAACGCTTCAAGACAAGTCAGAGCAATCAGAGTCAGCTACAGCAGCCCTAGACAAAAGCTATAACTGACAACGCCTGCAGTAAGCAACAGCACTAAATAGCCAACCTGAACCCAGACTGAGGTTGTGAAAGGTTAACCCCTGACATGACCAGACCGGGAAAAAGGGAAAACAGGACTCAAAACCCGGTCTGGATCATGACAGTGATTTAAAATGTTATATATTTTTATATTTTTAAAACCTTTTTTTTTTACTTTACACTTGCTTCAATAGTCGAGAGGGGGTTAAAGATAAAGTGCAAGGAAGTTCATAAATTTGTAGCATCAAAAACGCACGCAGCCAACAGTCTTCTGCAAAAATTCTGCTACAAATACTAGATTCACATACTCTTATTCTACCAATGTTGTATCAATAAGCAGGTTGGGTACAATAATAATTTTTCTAGTCTTAGTATTCTTTTTATTTAGTGAACAATAGATGACCCAGTATTTCTGCCTTAGTTTTCTTTATTACTGTAGAATTATCCAGTTTTGTGTTCTCCTGTCACTCATGTCAGTTTATATATTGTTATGTATATACCAAGAATGTGGAATTTATTGTTGTGTAATGTAAGCACGTCCTGTAATGATAAATCTGTGCCTCTTTACTTATGAAATCTGCTGTAAAATGTGCTGAAGTTCTATTTTTCATGGCCTGACTGCTTGTATACTCTCATTCATTACGTTTACATAAAGCAAAGACTTCCTCATAGTATACACATTTATCCCAATGAACGGTATTTTAATGTGTTTCTCCCAGCTGGAAACTCCACTATGAAGAAGTCTAGTAATATTAATAAAACTGAAGAAACGTTCAAATATTTCTATTGGTCCTAGAATTGTTTGCTTTGATGAAAATTTATGTTACAGTAACCTGAGCTTCGAAATCAGCGAAAACTGCTACTAAGTGTGGCCAAAATTCACTTTCCTGATGGAGCGATGCCACAAGTTGAAAATATTGGACGTGGTGTGAGCAAAATGGAAAACAGTTGGAGAGATATGATCTCAGGGATAAAGAGAAAATAAAGCGGATCTCAACGTGCCTGGTTAATCATTTCCCACCATAGTGCCATGACAGTTGTCAGTGGGAGTTGATTCCCAAAACAGAACGCACTATTATGGCAGATTGTGACACTATTGTACATGCATTCAGGAGCAGAACAATATATGTGCCCTTTACAGTTCGGTTGCTCTTCATAAAGCACAATTCCACCTTCTTTGAAGGAACAAAACGCCCCCTTTACCGCTTGAGACCCTGTGCGGCGGCCCAGTTTACACCAATGATATCTAAGCCTCACTACGAGTACAGGCGCTGATATGCCACAAACACGTCATTGAATTTTCAGACAATGTCATGTTGATTAATCTTTTTTCTATTTCTTACGGATAATTAATAAAGAAACTAACGGATGTTTATTGAGATTTGTGGGTGTGCCGTTTTCCTTCAATCCTCAAAAAATTGTTCTGCACAGCTCTGATTGATGGAGTAGGTGCGTATAAGAAGTCCATACCTGTTTGCTGTCATCTATCTCTCCCGATCCCCCCATACACATGCATGATTGATTAAGCGAGGTGATTTTAATGGGGAAAGGGGAATAAACTGCTGACACATACAAGTGAGTGGGGTTCTACAAGATTGATCCTTCCTTCCCAAATATAACTTGTCGGAGAGAATCCACCGGTCTACCAAAATCAGGGGGTTCTGCTGATTTTAATGAATATTGGAGCCTGTAGGATATTTCGAAAGGGCAAAAACTTTAAAGTCAGCAAAACTAGGCAATCTTTGCAGGACTAGTCGATCATCTGATGGAGATGGCAACTGGCAGATGATATTGGGTGGGAAAATGATGAGGAAGCCGAAATTAAAATAACCAATTATTTTATTTATAGGCGAGATAAGTTAATGACAGGTGTCTGGTGGCCTTTTTTCCCACTGTCCATTAAAAAGTAGAGAAATCTTTGGCCAACTCTAGCATTCATGAGTATGTGGGATTTGGCAGAGCCTGTTAAGCTAACAACGATTTCACGTGTTTGGCCACCATTACACATCTGATCAGTACCTAGTATTGGTAGTCTCCTTCTGATAAAACACTGATTTTATTGAAACAGCAACATCCCAGTGAGTGACACATCACTGGAATTAGTTTCTCAGTCTTACATCATGCTGCTCTCAAATTACAAAAACCTGTTGACAGATTCCCTTTAATGATCATTTTTTGTGCATGGAAATACAGTTGGCCTATCTAACAGTATATTAAGCAACCAGTGTAAATGCACCTTGCAAACTGCTCGTGCATTAATATGATAAATGATGTAATCGGCATCAATTTAACAGTGGCATTCATTATGATGTTTAACACTTATGTTCAAATAATAAAGCCCGGCTCAATCTTAGCCCTAAGTTATTTGATAAGATTGCATCCCAAATCGCCATTTCTTTCTAAATAAAATGTAAACTTCTTTTGGGATGTTTTCCCGCTATTAGTGCAAAGCAGGAGGTCTGATTTGGCTGGATGAGATGACTGTGACAGGGTCATCCAGCCAAATCAGAGCTCCTTATTTGCACTGATGAGAATCAAACACTCCGAAACATGTGTCTGCAAATGGAGGTTCTGGTTTGCATTTTTATCCTATGTCATACTATATGGCAAAGCTTGTTAAAGGGTCAATATTAACTTTTAGGATTACTATATTTAATAGGTGGCACCAGAGTTCCTGTTCTTTTCTACTCTGTAGAGGTTATATGAATATGTAAATTCCCAGAGGAGCATTGCATGACCTATAAGTCTCCTTTGGCTGGCTTGGGTCTCTCTTTAAAGAGAAACATTATGGCTTAGACATCTTGTCAGAGTCCTCTCGCCCAGCCAAATCAGACCTACTGCTTTGCACTGATGAGGAGCAAGCACCCTGAAATACATGGCTGTAAAGCGAGTTTCTGGTTTGGCTTCTTATCCTAAGGGCCCCGTCACACATAGCGACACACCAGCGATCCCGACAACGATCAGGATCGCTGGTGTGTCGCTACATGATCGCTGCTGAGCTGCCAAACAGGCAGCTCAGGCAGCGATCAGGACAGCGACACTGCGGGTAACGTCGCTTAGTATACACGTATACACATTGTATACACGGCCCCCCGAAGAAGCCCACGCGAAACGCGCGTTGGGGCTACGTGTTTATTCAAACGAGGCACTATGGGTGAGTGTGGATGCCTATAATATACACTTACGATTACTATGACCGCTGCTATGATCTATTATGATCTTTTGCTTTCATATACATATTTACAGCTGAGGTAGCTGGGTGATGTCACCATTTACTATATGCTATTGTGACTTAGCCTTAATTGTGGAAGCATAGTTTCATATACACATGGTATTTCAGATATCTTGTATTGTTACTAATTAAGCAGGCTATACCCATGTATGTACATTTTTGTGAGCATTACCCCCCACCTCGTGGTATTGTGGTATCTTATTCAGGACCGCAACACTATATATGTTTGTCTCTTCCCTTATTCGTGCCTCATAGGCGACTTTGTATTTTTGTATGAAAAATTCTTTTTTGATACCAATAAATTTATATTTTACTAGATTGGTGGTGTTTTTACACTTTGTTGTTCATGTTCAGTGTACCACGAGACGTTTATATACCTTTAATTCTTGAAATTTCAGGAAAGGTGAATTGAATATGTATGCAAGATGCATTCTGTTCTAATTTGTTTAATTTTAGTTACCTGCAGTGTACGTTGGATACCAGCCCGCTGGTGCAGGGAGCTGGTAACCAAGGTACACATCGGGTTTCAAGGCGCTGCGCGGCACCTGGAAACCCGATGTGTACCATGGTTACCAGCTGATCGCTGGTTCCCGCCTGTCACACGCAGCGATGCGTGCTGGCCAGCGGGAGACCAACGATCAAAAAAATGTCCTGGACATTCAGCGACGATCAGCGATACCCAGCAGGGGGCTGATTATCGCTGAATGTCACACACAGCGATATCGCTGGGGAGATCGATGTTGCGTCACAAAACTAGCGACTCAGCAGCGATCTCGCTAGCGAGATCGCTGTGTGTGACTGGGGCTTAATAAAGTGTCAGTATTGAGTTATAGGATGGCTATATCATTGTCAGGTCTATAATCTCTTTACACTGACTTGGCACTCTCCACAAGGAAACCGTTAACTTGTAGCCCACCCATCAGTAGCTCAGCTGGAAATCCTTATTAAATCATAGAAGGCACAAGACAATGAGTGGTTTGTACTCCAAGAGATGGCATTGCACCCCGCGTGGTCCAAGACAATGATCATCTAGCCAAATCAGATCTCTCCTACTTTGCACTGACGAGGACCAACAGTCCGAAACACCGTGTCTGCAAATGGAGATTCTGATTTGGCTTTTATCCTAAGTCATATTACAAGACTCATTAAAGGGTTGATTGTGACTTGTAGGATCGCTACTTCCAATAGGTGGCGCTATAGAGTACAAGTCCTCTTTGTTTGAAGAGGCAATTTGCATATTAAAATTTCCCAGAGGAGCATTGCACGGCGAATAAGCCTCCTTACCTCGACACGCCAGAGCTGGTATGTCACTCTCCACAAGGAGTAACCTTACCCCTTAGACCCTAGTCCAGAGCCTCTCATCTAGCCAAATCAGATCTCTCCTACTTTGCACTGACGAGGACCAATAGTCCGAAACACCGTGTCTGCAAATGGAGATTCTGATTTGGCTTTTATCCTAAGTCATATTACAAGACTCGTTAAAGGGTTGATTGTGACTTGTAGGATCGCTACTTCCAATATGTGGCGCTATAGAGTACAAGTCCTCTTTGTTTGAAGAGGCAATTTTCATATTAAGAAGAAAGATAGTGAGGAATATGTCTATATGGGGCAAAACTGATAATTCATCACAAATTAACCTACAATAAATACCAGGACGATGACTTTTAAATACAATGTAAAGATAACAGGAGGCTTTGAAGATATAAACCAGGCGCAAAAACCATCAAATTTTACCTTTTAGCGACAGGGCCGTAAAACCCAGCGGAAAAGGGGTTTAATTAACAGACAACAGAAATAGACTTTAAATATATAAAAAGGGGTTTTTGTCCAAAAATTAAGTTTAGCTTGACAAAGCATCAACTACTTGTAAAATTTTTTTAAAAGGCCAAGTTTTTCGCTTTTGTCGGGGGAATTCCACCCAAAATGGTTGGGATGATAAAACAGAAATAAAAAACCTAAATAGGTTTGATACAATGCGGCCCCCGGACTGAGCTTTTGGTGAGGGTGCTAATTTTGGAATCCCGGGGCCTTGGGGGAAAATCTTTTGCTTGTCCCCTTTCAATTAACATTTTAGCAAGGTCATTTAAGCACAAACTGTGGTGTTTCTTTCCTTCCTTTCATTTTTCCCCGCCTCGAATTGCCTCAATGAATATTAAAAACCTTTTCTAAAAGGTTCAAAACCTTCTAAGTTTTGAACCACACAAAAAAGCCAATTTTTCTGAAATGAAGAGTTAAATTTTGATCCCAGTATATTTGATTAATGGCTTAGCATTAAAAACCCAAAACATAACAAGTTTTCTTTTTTTTTGAATTTCATGGCCAAATAAAAAAATTTAAAAAATTTTTTAACAAACAATTTTATAATTTTTTTTAGGTCAGTTTCCCACAACCCCTGTAAAGTTGAGATTTGAAGGTAATATAATAATCCACGGATGCCTTAAAATATCATTATAAAGAAGACCATGGGAATAATCCAAATAAATTAAAAACAACTTTTATCTTGAACTTCCATGGTGAAGAGCTTCAAAAGGGGCTGTAAACTGGGGATTAAGTTTTCATAAAGTTTTGGGGATGGTGAGAAATTTTGAAAAATGGAAATTAAATAAGATTTAATAATGTATTAAAGAAAATCTGTCAAAATTTTAACAAAGTTCACAGGGATCTTATTTCTTGTATTTAAAACATGTGCAAAATATAAAACTGTTTTCAAAAGAGCCCCTCTTCGCTCTTTCAAAAATGAACACTGTTTTTCTTTTCTTTTAGTAGTTTTACATATTTTATCATTTTTTTATAAAACCACTCTTCATGGTGTGGTATTGGTCAAATTTTTCCCCGAAAATAAAGCTGAGGTTCAGGTTCTATCCAAACCCAATTTTGACACAACCTTTAAGTAAACATAATTTCGCAAAATAGTTATCTCCCCTCTATGGGACAGGGGATTCTTAATCCACTGGAAGGACCACCCCATCAATCCTGAGAAAGGGATTTTTTAAAAAACTGTCTCGATTGGTGAAATAATATATTATTCAACCCTCCACTCTATTCATTGTCTATAGTACTGCTGGAGAAAACTGAGGACAGTGTCAGTTTCCCAGTGATCAAAGCTATATAGGGATAGGAAAAACCTTACATTTTAGAATAACCTTTAATATGAACTTACCCTATATTTTAACCAAACTCATTGACGGAAATCATTGATTACAATGCGTCCTGAAATTTTTAGTAACTGGATGGAAGCAGTACTTAAGAGTTTGAAGAGCTCTAAGTATTTGTGTAGCTGCTTCACTAGTTTATTGTCTTATGGACTAAATGAGCCTTTTCAAAAACGAATCCAGACCATTCAAAAGATAAGTTCTGAACACTTTTTTTTCTCATTATAATGTCCATGGGGAATTTTGCATTTTTGCCATCCCACACAGTAAGGTAAATTCTTAAAATAACTTAAAACTTTTAAAATTATTTGGTGGAAATCATACCTAATGGCTTAGAAAGTAGAGTGAATAAATGTTTTGACGGAGGTTGCCAAATTTCACGAAAAAGTTAGATTTGCGGCAATTAAATTCACGCAATATCAATACGGGAAAGCATATAATTGCTCAGAAAATGCACATGAAAGAGAGGTGAGAGAGGAGAATGCTGACAATAAGAACTTATTCTCTATAGGCGAGAGAGGAACCCGCTGACAATAAGAGCTTACACTCTACAGGAGAGAGAGGACCCCACTAACCATTGGAGCTTATACTCTACAGGAGAGAGAGAGAAAGAGAGAGAGAGGACTCTGCTGACCATAAAAGCTTTCACTCAACAGGAGAGAGAAAAAGAACCAAGATGACCATAAGAGCTTACTCTCTGTAGGAGTGAGAGAGAGAGAGGACCCAGTTGACCATAAGAGCTTATACTCCACAGGAGAGAGAGAGAACCCCGCTGTACATAAGAGCTTCCACTCTACAGAAAAGAGAGAGAGGACTCTGCTGACCATAAGTGCTTACACTCTACAGGAAATCCTAAAAGAAACTGAAGTAAAGGGAACTAATACATGCGATAAAACAACAAATTTTATTGAAAGATTAACCCCTTACTGCCATCGGACGTACTATCCCATCCATGGTACCTGGGCCCGTATGACCATGGACGGGATAGTACGTCTCGTGCGATCGGACGCGCTCCCGGGGGGAGCGCAGCCGATCGCGGCCGGGTGTCAGCTGATTATCACAGCTGACACCCATGACTGTGTGTCAGGAGCGGTCACGGACCGCTCCCGGCACATTAACCCCTTGCACACCGCGATAAAACATGATCGCGGTGTACTGGGGGCACAGGGGAGGATCGCGCAGGGTGGGGGCTCCCTGCGCGCCCCCCTGAGACCCTCAGAGCAGCGCGATGTGATCGCGCTGTTCTGAGGGCTTCCTCCCTCCCAGGACCCGGATCCAAGATGGCGCCGGGGTCCTGGAGGGAGGCGGCTACCTCAGTGCCTGCCAAGAGCAGGCACTGAGAAGCCTGCTGCACTGCCTGAGCGATCGCTGGTGTGACAGAGTGCTGTGCACACTGTCACACCAGCGATCTGATAAAATACAGTGATGTCCCACCCTGGGACAAAGTAAAAAAGTTAAAAAAATAAAAATAAACATGTTTTAAAAAAAAATCCAAAATAAATTAAAAAAAAAAAATATTCCCCAATAAATTCACTTCTTCCTGTAAATAAAAAAAACAAAGCAATAAAAGTACACATATTTGGTATCGCCGCGTCCGTAACAACCCCCCTATAAAATTGTCCCACTAGTTAACCCCTTTAGTGAACCCCTTAAAAAAAAAAAAAAAATGAAGCAAAAAATCAATGCTTTATCATCATACCGCCGAACAAAAAGTGGAATAACACGCGATCAAAAAGACCGATATAAAAAAACATGGTACCGCTGAAAACGTCATCTTGTCCCGCAAAAATCGAGCCATCATACAGCATCATCAGCGAAAAAATAAAAAAGTTATAGCTCGCAGAATAAAGCGATGCAAAAATAATTATTTTTTATATAAAATTGTTTTTATTCTATAAAAGCGCCAAAACATGAAAAAATGATATAAATGAGGTATCGCCATAATCGTACTGACCCGAAGAATAAAACTGCTTTATCAATTTTACCACACGCGGAACGGTATAAACGCCTCCCCAAAAGAAATTCATGAATTGCTGATTTTTGTTCATTCTAACCTCCCAAAAATCGAAATAAAAAGCGATCAAAAAACGTCACGTGCTCAAAAATGGTACCAATAAAAACGTCAACTCGTCCCGCAAAAAATAAGACCTCACATGACTCTGTGGGCCAAAATATGCAAAAATTATAGCTCTCAAAATGTGATGATGCAAAAACTATTTTTGCAATAAAAAGCGTCTTTTAGCGTGACAGCTGCCAATCATAAAAACCCGCTATAAATAGTAAATAAAACCCCCCTTTATCACCCCCTTAGTAAGGGAAAAATAATAAAATTAAAAAAAAGTATTTATTTCCATTTTCCCATTAGGGTTAGGGTTAGGGTTGCGGCTAAAGTTAGGGTTAGGGTTGGCGCTAAAGTTAGGATTAGGGTTAGGGTTGGGATTAGGGGTGTTTTAGGGTTAGGTTTGTGGTTAGGGTTGGGACTAGGGTTAGGGGTGTGTTGGGGTTAGGGTTGGAGTTAGAATTGGGGGGTTTCCGCTGTTTAGGCACATCAGGGGCTCTCCAAATGTGACATGGCGTCTGATCTCAATTCCAGGAAATTCTGCGTTGAAAAAGTCAAACGGTGCTCCTTCACTTCTCAGCTCTGCCATGCGTCCAAACAGTAGTTTATCCCCACATATGGGGTATCAGCGTACTCTGGACCCCAAGAGTTATTGTGCAATTTGTCCTATTTCTTCTGTTACCCTTGGGAAAATAAAAAACTGGGGGCGAAAATATCATTTTTGTACAAAAAAAAATATTTTTTTGTTTTTACGGCTGTACATTATAAACTTCTGTGAAGCACTTGGGGCTTCATAGCGCTCACCACACATCTAGATAAGTTCCTTGTGGGGTCTATTTTTCCAAAATGGGGTCACTTGTTGGGGATTTCCACTGTTTAGGCGCATCAGGGGCTCTCCAAATGCGACATGACGCCCCCAGACCATTCCATCAAAGTCTGCAATCCAAAACGTCACTACTTCCCTTCCGAGCCCCAACGTGTACCCATACAGTAGTTTTCTCCCACATATTGGATATCAGCGTACTCAGGACAAATTGGACAACAACTTTTGGGGTCCAATTTCTCCTGTTAACCTTATAAAAATAAAATATTGGGGCAAAAAAATCATTTTTGCAAAAAAAAAAAGGATTTTTTATTTTTACGGCTGTGCGTTATAAACTTCTGTGAAGCACTTCGGGGTTCAAAGTGCTCACCACACATCTAGACAAGTTCCTTGTGGGGTCTATTTTCCAAAATGGGGTCACTTGTGGGGGGTTTCCACTGTTTAGGCGCATCAGGGGCTCTCCAAATGCGACATGACGCCCCCAGACCATTCCATCAAAGTCTGCAATCCAAAACGTCACTACTTCCCTTCCGAGCCCTGACGTGCGCCCATACAGTAGTTTTCTCCCACATATTGAGTATCAGCGTACTCAGGACAAATTGGACAACAACTTTTGGGGTCCAATTTCTCCTGTTACCCTTGTGAAAATAAAATATTGGGGGCGAAAAAATCATTTTTGTAAAAAAAAAAAAGATTTTTTATTTTTACGGCTGTACGTTATAAACTTCTGTGAAGCACTTCGGGGTTCAAAGTGCTCACCACACATCTAGATAAGTTCCTTGTGGGGTCTATTTTCCAAAATTGGGTCACTTGTGGGGGGTTTCCACTGTATAGGTGCATCAGGGGCTCTCCAAATGCGACATGACGCCCCCAGACCATTCCATCAAAGTCTGCAATCCAAAACGTCACTACTTCCCTTCCGAGCCCTGACGTGCGCCCATACAGTAGTTTTCTCCCACATATTGGGTATCAGCGTACTCAGGACAAATTGGACAACAACTTTTGGGTTCCAATTTCTTCTGTTACCCTTGTGAAAATAAAATATTGGGGGCGAAAAAATCATTTTTGTAAAAAAAAAAAGGATTTTTTATTTTACGGCTGTACGTTATAAACTTTAGTGAAACACCTGGGGGTTAAAAGTTCTCACCACACATCTAGATAAGTTTCTTGAGGGGTCTAGTTTCCAAAATGGTGTCATTTATGGGGGTTTCCACTGTTTAGGCAGATCAGGAGCTCTCCAAACACGACATGGCGTCCAGCCAATTCTGCGTTGAAAAAGTCAGACGGCGCTCCTTCCCTTCCAAACTCTGCCATTCACCCAAACAGTGGTTTACCCCAACATATGGGGTATCAGCGCACTCAGGACAAATTGCACAATAACTTTTGGAGTCTTGTTACCCTTGGAAAAATAAAAATTGGGGTGAAAAGATCATTTTTGTGGAAAAAATATGATTTTTAAATTTTACGGCTCTACATTATAAACTTGTGTGAAGCACTTGGGGGTTAAAATTGCTCACCAAAGATCTAGAAAAGTTCCTTAGGGGGTCTAGTTTCCCAAATGGGGTCATTTGTGGGGGGTTTCCACTGTTTAGGCACATCAGGGGCTCTCCAAATGCAACATGGCATCCAATCTCAATTCCAGCCAATTTTGGTTGGAAAAAGTCAAATGGTGCTCCTTCCATTCCGAGCTCTGCCGTGAGCCCAAACAGTGGTTCCCCCCCACATATGGGGTATCAGCGTACTCAGGACAAATTGGAAAACAACTTATGTGGTCCAATTTCTCCTGTTACCCTTGGGAAAATAAAAAATTAGTGACTAAAAGATAATTTTTGTGGGAAAAAAATAGGATTTTTTATTTTCATGCCCGGGCATTATAAACTTGTGTGAAGCACTTGGGGGTTCAAAGTGCTCACCAAAGATCTAGATAAGTTCCTTAGGGGGTCTAGTTTCCAAAATGGGGTCACTTGTGGGGGGTTTCCACTATTTAGGCTCATCTGGGGCACTGCAAACGGAACATGACCCCCATCAACAGTCTGCATTTCCTTGGGAAAAATTCAAAAATTTGGGACTAAAAAATCATTTTTGTGGAAAATTGTTTTTTTTTTTTTCACACCCAGGCATTATAAGCTTTTGTGAAACACTTGGGGGTTTAAAGTGCTCACAACAGATCTAGATAAGTACCTTAGGGGGTCTAGTTTCCAAAATGGTGTCACTTGTGGGGGTTTCCACTGTTTAGGCGCATCAGGGGCTCTCCAAACACGACATGGCGTCCAATCTCAATTCCAGCCAATTTTAGTTTGAAAAAGTCAAACGTCGCTCCTTCCCTTACGAGCTCTGCCGTGTGCCCAAACAGTGGTTTTCCCCCACATATTGGGTATTGGCGTACTCAGGAGAAATTGCATAACAACCTTATCTGTCCATTTTCTCCTTTTACCCTTGTGAAAATAAAAAAAAAGTTTGTAAAAATCATTTTTGTGGCTAAAAAGTTAAATATTCATTTTTTCCTTCCACGTTGCTTTAGTTCCTGTGAAGCACCTGAAGGGTTAATAATCTTCTTGAATGTGGTTTTGAGTACCTTGAGGGGTGCAGTTTTTAGAATGGTGTCACTTTTGGGTATTTTCTGCCATATAGACCCCTCAAAGTGACTTCAAATGAGAGGTGGTCCCTAAAAAAAATGGCTTTGTAAATTTTGTTGTAAAAATGAGAAATTGCTGGTCAACTTTTAACCCTTATAACTTCCTAACAAAAAAAAATTTTGGTTCCAAAATTGTGCTGATGTAAAGTAGACATGTGGGAAATGTTATTTCTTAACTATTTTGTGTGATATATTTCTCTGTTTTAAGGGAATAAAAATTCAAAGTTTGAAAATTGCAAAATTTTAAAAATTTTCGCCATATTTGCGTTTTTTTTTCAAAAATAAACGCAAGTTATATCGAAGAAATTTTACTTCTAACGTGAAGTACAATATGTCACGAGAAAACAATCTCAGAATCGCGAAGATCCGTTGAAGCGTTCCAGAGTAATAACCTCATAAAGAGACAGTGGTCAGAATTGTAAAAATTGGCCCGGTCATTAACGTGCAAACCACCCTTGGGGGTGAAGGGGTTAATTAACAACAAAGTTAAAAGATGACGAGAAGAGTCATGGAGTGTCATATGACCAAGAACACATAAGGTCTACAGGCAAAAATACATATATCTCAATGTGTAGAGAGGGGAGGATAGATGACACTGGGAAAATTAGGGGATAGCAATGCACTCAACCCATATACAATGGTACAGAAATCAAATATAAAGCAAATGTCTGATAGAAAAAATTGTAAAATAATAATAGAGTGCTACACAAGAAGTACTCAATAACAAGAAGGGTATCCTAGACAAAATAAAGGCACTGTAGCTATGTCAGCCATCAGAGTACAGTTTGTACAATATACGAGTTACTGTTAATAAACCCCTGGATCAATAAAGATGATATACATCATGTGTCATACCGGCAGTCCGTTCGACTGCAGAGGTAAAGTGCACAGTTTGAAGACCCATAGACATTGAAAGCAAAGTGCCTAATGTATTACCTAGCAATGAGGTGCGGCAAACCCCAACGCGCGTTTTGCGTCATTTCCTTGGTTACGCGCTTGAGTCGCACTACTTAGTACCAGGGCAATGGGGTACTCGGAGCCGAGCCCATGGAAATCTATGGGAGTTGTCACTGGTAGCGGTGGCTCGGTCCGTGGCCCTGGGCGCTCATCCAATGGGGAATATTTACAGGGGATATTTAGGATAGGTAGTTCGTGACGCCACCTGCGGTTTCTGGTAAATTGTACCAGCGCTGCTCTAAGGACTTTCACAGGGGATGTTATGGGGCAGCTTGGTGGTGTCTCCCACAGGTGAGACTGGTCCCTGGAAGTCTATGGTGGTGATGATGCAGGGTGTAGTAAGAATTCAGCCAAACACAATGCTGCTTCTTTTCATACCTTTTACTGATGGTGGTTCAAGCAGATCCCGGGAGCTGGTCGGGGTGGAGAGTGCACATTCCGGTAACAGCTGAGCAGGTTAGAGGCCTCCTTAACTTCAATGTACATGTGAGTCCAACTTGCCTGAAGCGAAGTTAACTCTGAAACTCCAGCTTTCTCAATAGCTGTACTGCCCGGTCAACGTTATGGTGGAGCCTTCTAAGTGATGAAACTAAGTCCTTACTTTTGTCGTGCACTTGACTCAAAGTCCCTGTTCCACCTGACTCCGGTTACGTATTGACACTTAGGGCTGCTCTCTGCGACCTGTAGTCCAGATGCCTCCGGTTTTCTTGTTACTAAGCTTGAAACTGTAGCAACGCTTCGGACCCCGGTGTCCGGCAATTTAGTGCAGGTACTCCAATACCTGTAGCACTGCTCTGTCTTCTCCACTGCGCCCTTCGCCCTGCTTCACGCTCTTAACATAAACACTTGTACTTTCAATGGCGTGGTCAGCTTTCTCTAGGGCTCGCTGAGTAGCCCTCAGTATCCTCTAAGTCCCACTTGGACTGACACTGAACTGATCCGTCCGTAGACAGGAGCCAGATTCCACTACTCTCCCTCCTAGGTTGGCTGACTGACTAACCACCTCAGATACGTGTCACTCCCTCCTATATATCAGATGGGTGTGTCTAAAAGTGTGAGTGACAGTGAATGAATATCAAGCGTTGCTGTTACTTTCCTGTGCACTCTCCTGGATTTTCATGTGTGCCTGCGTAGCTGGGCTACACACGCTCTACAGGAGAGACAGAAAAACCCAGCTGATCATAAGATGGGAGTAACTCTGGAGATGAAAAACGACTCTGCTGTACAAACTGTGCTCCACTAGGATTGTAGAGCAATCTGCTTATCCCTACTGATCTTTTTTACAGAATTTACCTGAGAAGAGAACCTCAGAGAAACGTTAATGTAGAGGGCTGTCACTCACCCAAAGAAAGAATTAAACTGCACCACCATTTTCACTGATAGCAAACTCTCCCTTTCTCTGTTGGGTCCAGGACTTTTGGTGCATGTTGGTTGTCCAATAGTTACTACTTTAGATAGAAATTCTAGTAACCTGGATAAAGAAAATTTAGGTCGCTTTGGTTACTATTGACTATTTTAAGCAACAAATGCTATAATATAGATTTATTAATCCCTTTTAATGGTTTCATTATCGAACCAATACCCTGGATGTAATTTTCCTTCTTATTACCGTATCTTAGAATATATTAGCATATGTGTACCGTAATGTGCCCTTTAATATGCACTGTAATATTATACTCTAAATGTATGAATTACATTGACTCGGTGACAGGTGCTGAATTCTCCACTGAAATTAATAATAAAAAAGGGAACAAAAGTTTTGGTGCAGATTGAGCATTTATTAAAAATCCACTTTTCCTGAAGAATGATATTCTCCCAAATGAATCCACAATAATTTCTAGGGAGATAACAATCTATTTAAAGCATATAATTACATGCTGGGCTCACTATTGAATAAGGCATGAGAGGAGGCTTAATAGGGAAGGATGTAATATCCTGCTATGCAAAATGGTTTAAATTAAATAATAACACAGACATTTTTTGCAATTACTCATCAATGCCCTGGAAAAAGGACTGCGTGTACTATGTGCATCCTGTTACTGTGAGAGACAAGGAGAAGACTGACCAAATGTTTCCCTCATTAATGTTTGTGTTATTAGTGGAAAATTGGCTTCCTGCTCTGCTTTTATCTGCTGAAATTGATCGTGGCTACATTCACTGACGTACCTCCCTATCTTTACAGGTACAGGTCTACATGATGTGACTGATAAGAGATCTACGTATATAAATACATTTTTCTTTCCTTTTTGAAGAATGATGGATTTTTCTCTTTTCTTTCTCTTTTCTTTTTTTTTTTACTTGAAACTATGAAATTACTCCTTTCCCGGACTCTCAAATATAAGATTTCAAAATGGTTTTTCACGCTACAATCACAGAAAATAACAAACTTTCTGTGTATTGCAGAACTTTATAGACGTTGTCAGCATCATGGATCCAGTTAATCAAAGGTTTCACGCTAGAATTCTGAGATAAAAGCTTTGAAAAAAGTCACAACATTTAGTCACAGCTAGAAGTTATCCCTAAATTTTGAGACTTTTGTCATTTTCACGCCAGTTTCTCCGAGCTCCGACTATATGGGTGGAGCTATGGCAGGACAGGGGTGCGGCAGGGGCGTAAAAGGACAGCTTGTCTAATTCATGACAAACTGTGGGTTCCCTACCAAGAAATCTCACTTCTGTACTTGACTGAAATAAGATTTTTGGTGTTGCGCATGAAGGCACATGCCGCTTGTCAGACGTTCCAGATTCATGATGAAGGGCGGACCTCTTCATGAATCAGGAGTGTCTGACTCCAGCATGTCCCCTCATCAGGCCCAGGCCTTGATGAATTGGGCCCTAAAAAATTGTTACAAGCCTTACAGAGGAATACAGCATTCTTGAAATTACTAATATATTGGGGCGTGATCACAGAACCATCAAACGTTTTGCTGCAAATAGTCAACAGGGTCACAAAAAAAACAAATTTTCACAAAAATGGCACTCAAAGGAAAAACAAAGGATATAGATAAAAAAGACAGGAGTGGTATACAAATACTTAAAAAAAAAAATATTGCACCTTTGCAATTTAGTCTTTTAGATGGACCTCCTCCAACACAAAATGGAGTTGAAAATGTTTCATCGTTTTTAAGGTTGAAGGTAGTCATAAGTCCATCGAGTTCAACCTACAGTCTAACATGCTGATCCAAAGGAAGGTAAAAACCCCATGAGGCAAATATCAATTGCCACATATTAGGGGAAAAATTCTTTCCCGACTCTATCAGACTGATTCCCTGGATCAATGTCCCATCACAGAATCTAGGTCCCATAACCTGTCATGTGATATTTGTCAAGAACGGCAACCAGGCCATCCTTTAACTTTTTGTCAGAAACACCGCACTGCACTTGCTCACTGAGCCAGTGCATGTGTCCTGAGTAAAACACACTGTGCCCAAACATACCTGTGTTGCAGGGCAGCAGCGGTGAAAATGCATGCTTCAGACAAACAGGACCTGAAGCCGTGACTGCCAAGGGGCGGAGCCGGCCACAGGTCTCTCAGAGGAAGCAGGAGCAAAGAGAGATTGCTTCAGGTCCGATAGAGCTGAAGGGAAACTCCTAGAAGGGTAACTACGGGACAAAGTTACCAAGGGGCATAGACAGAACGGATAGTCAGGATGTAGCCAAGAGGTCATACACAGAGAGGGCAGCGCAGTACAAGAGAAGCAGGCAGAAGGAAGTCAGGACATAGCCAAGGGGTCATACACAGAGAGGGCAGCACAGTACAAAAGGGCAGACAAAACTCATAACAGGGACATAGCCAAATCAGAACCAGACAGACGTAACGTAGCACAGGTACAAAGCACTGGCACAGGCACAACAGAGTCAAACACACTCGGCCAAGGGTCAGAGTATAAGCGACAGGGAATGGTCCCACAATGAGGCTATAAGAAGCCTCCCAGAATCCCAGAGTGAGGCCAACCAGATTAACCTCTGAACTACCTAATTCCACAAGCTCCATAGACCATGACACTTTTTTAGTAAATTGACCATTGCAATATCATGTTGCAGAGAGTTCCATAGTATCACAACTCATACAATAAAGAATCACTGCTTGTGATTATGATTAAACCTTCTTTCCACTAGGGGTAGAAGATGTGCCCTTGTCACTGTCGTAGGCCTATATTTAAAAAGATCATCATACTCTGCACTGTCCCCTCTTATATTTGTACATTGCAATAAAATCGCCACTAAGCCTTTCTTTTTCCAAACTGAATTACCTCAAGTTTGATCATTTGTCTTGGTATTGCAGTTCACCCATTCCCTTAATAACCTTGGTTGCTCTTCTCTGCACCCGCTCAACTTCAGCTATGTCTTTCTTATCCCCTTCGCTGTGCAGCCCATTTTCGTTTTTGCATTTCTGTTTTTCACTCCCCTTCTTCCCAGAGCCATAACTTTTTTATTTTTCTGCCAATATGGCCATGTAAGGGCTTGTTTTTTGAGAGACAAGTTGTACTTTTGAATGACACTATTGGTATTACCATATCATGTACTCAAAAACGGGAAAAAATTCCAAGTGCAGTCAAATTGCAAAAAAGTGCAATTCCACAATGGTTTTTAGAATTTTTTTTTACCATGTTCGCCAAATGCTATAACTGACCTGCCATTATGATTCTCCAGGTCATTACAAGTTCATAGACACTAAATATGTCTAGGTTCTTTTTTATTTAAGTGGCGAAAAAAATCCAAAGTTTATTAAAAAAATTGCGCCATTTTCCGAGACCAGTAGCGTCTCCATTTTTCGTGATCTCAGGTTGAGTGAGGGCTTATTTTGTTGCACGCCGAGCTGACATTTTTAATGATACCAATTTGGTGCAGATACGATCTTTTGATCACCCGTTATTGCATTTGAATGCAATGTCGCGGCTACCAAAAAACATAATCCTTGCATTTTGACTTTTTTTCTCACTACACCGTTTAGCGATCAGGTTAATCCTTTTATTTTATTGATAGATCGGGCGATTCTGAACGCGTCAATACCAAATATGTGTATGTTTGATTTTTTTAATTGTTTTATTTTGAATGGGGCGAAAGTGGGGTGATTTGAACTTATTTATTTTTTTAATATTTTTACAAACTTTTTTTTAACTTTTGGCATGCTTCAATAGCCTCCATGGGAGACTAGAAGCTGCCATAACCCGATCGGCTCTGCTACATAGAGGCGATGATCAGATCATCTGTATGTAGCAGAATTACTCACTTGCTATGAGCGCTGACCACCAGGCGGCGCTCATAGCAATCAGGCAGTGACAACCATAGAGGTCTCCAGGAGACCTCTGGTTGTCATGCCAACCCACTGGTGACCCGCGATCACGTGACGGGGGTTATCGGTGGGCAGATTTCCGGCCCGATGGCCGGAAGCGCACGTTAAATACAGCTATCAGACATCGCTCAAATCTTTCCCAGTGACAATGTTTTACCATTTATTACACAATTTTACATTTTATTTCCTCTGTCCAAGTGCATAACCTTTCATTTATCTAAATTAAACTTCAATTGCCATTTCTCAGAACAAGCCTCCAGATTACATAAATTCCTCTGTAATATTAAATTATCCTCCTCTTTTTTGATTATCTTCTAGAGTTTAGTATCATCTGCAAATATTGAAATTCCACTTTGCATGTTGTTTTAGACAAACAGCCTCAAAAAAGTACAGCACATCAAGAGTGTAAAACAAGCAAACAAGCATAACAATGAAGAGACTAAAGGTACTGCCACACTACACAATCCCGCTAGCGATCTCGTTAGCGTCGCATACTAATGAGATCGCTAACGGGATTGTTTCTATATCGCTAGTAGCTACCTAATTTAGCGATATCGTTAAGGACGCTATCGCGGTTAGCGATCTCCTTAACGACTTTAGCGGTACAAAAGTACCGCTAAATCGCTAAAAAAGGTGCCACACTCAGCGATTAGATACTTACCAGCGGGGCGCCAGCAATGAAAATAGGGTCCGGAACGATCAGGACGACGGACGAGATCACAGCAGGGGCCACGTCGCTGGTAGATGCTGCACACAACAACATCGCTAACGGGATCGCTAAATAGTGACGTTTTTTAGCGATCCCGTTAGCGATGTTGTTTAGTGTGGCATACCCTTAAAAGCTCTAACATTTCTTTTTTGTATTGTCTACATAGTCTTGTATATATGGTAGTATGGTCCACCTCATGGTCCACCTCATGGTCTCATTATTTATTTCATCAGATTAAAAACACCAGAATTAAACCTACGCATTTCGAGCCATTAGGCTCATAATTGTATTTTTTATTTTTTCTTAGTGTTTGCAAGTATCCTGAGAGCCATAACTTTTTGGCCTTTTTAATCAAAGAGCTTTGTGAGGGCTTCTTGATGAGTACCGTATTTTTCAGACTATAAGACGCACCGGACCATAAGACGCACCCCAAATTTTCAGAAGGAAAATAGGGAAAAAAAAATTAATGTGTCAAATGGGGGGGTCCATCTTACAGTCTGAAGTCAGCTTACCTGGGGGGGGATCAGCAGCGCTGGAAGAGCAGGGATCACAGGGCATGTTCGGTGGTCTGGCGATATGACTTCCATTCCAGGCTGGTGCGGCAGGTGCGGTGGCCTCCAGGTAATCCCATCCCAGGCTGGTGCGATTGGTGCGGCAGGTTTAGCGGTGGCGCTCGGGGCTCCACCGGCATCTTGTGAAAGCCCGGAGGCCCCGCATATCCATTGCTGCGATGCGGTGGCTTCCGGGAAATCCCATCCCAGGCTGGTGCAGATGGTGCGGCAAGTTCAGCGGTGGTGCTCGGTGCTCCCCCGGCATCGTGTGAAAGTCCGGAGGCCCCGCATTGCCATTGCTGCGATGCGGTGGCCTCCGGGAAAATGGCCACCGGGGGACGGCGCATGCTCAGATTGAGATCTCGGCAAGTATTCGGCTATCTAAGGAGTATAGGTATCTTTAGAGTATGATTACTGTTACCACATACATCTGATGAGTATTTCTATATTAGTATAATAATCAGTATACCATGTATATTTTAATAAACCCATAACTTTCTATGCACCAAACATATGACAAAAAGCCCTTATACCATAGCATAGCGTATGATAATAGTGAGTAGGCAGATTTATCCTACTATGCAACATAAAATTGTATACATTTCAAACAAATATGGATTAATGTCTATCTGGAAGCTAAGAAAACATATCCAGACATTATCAGAATTAAATGGAATCTGTCTCCAGTAGAGTTGAGCGATACTTTCCGATATCCAAAAGTATCGGAATCGGAATGGTATCGCCGATACACAAAAAATATCGGCGATACCCGATACCGATACCGGAAGTCCCATGTAAGTCTATGGGAACAAAATATCGAAAAAAAAAAACCCCATTCTTGCCTTGTAGGTTAATTGTACATGAAGGAAAACAACAAAGAGTAATGTAGAATGTATTGGGGGAGGTTGAGGAGACATTAAAGGCATAGATGTTTAACCCAATCCAATGGAATAGCATTAATTTTTTTTTTTTAGGAAATAGTTCGGATTGACGAAGAAATTCACAATGTTGTTAACCTTTTTTCTATTTTGTCAAATATGTCTGTTTCACAACTTCCATGGTCTTCACCTTTTTAACTTTTCACACACTTTCTCCTTCATAATCTTCAGCAGCATCATCTTTCTCATCAAATTATTCTTCATCTTCACCTTCTTAATCTTCTAAAACTTCTTGCTATTCATCTTTTTGTTAACATTACTTATATTGTTCTTATTAAACAGTTATTATTCTTCATATTCTACTTCTTCAACTTCTTCCTATTCATCCTTTTCATCATATTCTTATTTGTGACAGACATTCCTGTACTTGTAATCTGTAAAACTCTGAATTTTCATCCTTCCGTTCTTGCTGTCACAAAAGATTTTAATTACAACAGTATTTGTCCGCGTTCAGTTTAGCCTGCAGCAGCATCAGGCATTTTCCAGGGGCACCACGAGGAGGAACGGACTCACCCCCATACACTGCTTAGTCTTCTTCTGCTTAGATTTAGAGCATTATTTTGCTCTTCATTTTGGTCTTATACTTAATGTTCTTTGCTTTTTGATCTTCTGCTTATTGTTCTTCTGTCTCTTGTTCTGTATCTTGTAGTTTGTCTTAACTTCTTTATCCTGTTGGTGATGGTACAAAAGCAATGGAATGTAACGAGGACCAGCTGACTGTGCTGGACCGGAGGGTCAGCAGAAGGAAAAGAGCCAATGGCACAACCGAGGACAGCTGACGTTAATGGGACACGTTACTAGCAGGAGGTACCTGTGCTCAAGCACTACCAGTCCGCAGCGTTGCTGGAACTCGGATACGCTGGAGGCACCTAGGCAAAGGCATCGGGAAACAGCTGACGGTACTGGAACCGGATGGGTAGCAGAGGTACAAGAGCCAATGAAAGTAACGAGGACCAGCTGACTGTGCTGGAACCCGGAGGGTCAGCAGAAGGAAAAGAGCCAATGGCACAACCGAGGACCAGCTGACGTTACTGGGACAGGGTTACTAAGCAGGAGGTACCTGTGCTCCAAAGCACTACCAAGGACCAGCAGACGTTGCTGGAACTCGGATACCGACATGGAGGCACCTAGGCCAAAGGCACTGCGGAGAACCAGCTGACGGTACTGGAACCCGGATGGGTAGCAGAAGGTACAAGAGCCAATGAAAGTAACGAGGACCAGCTGACTGTGCTGGAACCCGGAGGGTCAGCAGAAGGAAAAGAGCCAATGGCACAACCGAGGACCAGCTGACGTTACTGGGACACGGTTACTAAGCAGGAGGTACCTGTGCTCCAAAGCACTACCAAGGACCAGCAGACGTTGCTGGAACTCGGATACCGACATGGAGGCACCTAGGCCAAAGGCACTGCGGAGAACCAGCTGACGGTACTGGAACCCAGATGGGTAGCAGAAGGTACCATGGAATTAAAGTTGAGCAGCAGGATGTTGCACGTTCAACAGCAGGGAACAGCTGACATTACTGAACCAGTAACACAGGAGCAGTGTGACTGTGCTAAGAGCACTTCGAGAAAAATGGCGGTTGTACAACCAGGATGAGAAGAGACAGGGTGGAGGCAGCAGGACTTTTTGCCGTTACTAAGCAGGGGAACGCTGCATTACTGAACCAAAGTACACGGAGCAAGTGTAGACTGTGCTACAGCACTTCCGAGAAACAACTGGCGGTGTTGTACCCAGGGATGAGAAGAGAACAGGGTGGAGGCAGCAGGACTGTTGCGTTACACAGCAGGGAACAGCTGACTACGGAACCCAGTAACACGGGAGCAAGTAAGACTGTGCTAACAGCACTTCGGAAACAACTGGCGGTTTTGTAACCAGGGATGAGAGAGAACAGGGTGAGGCAGCAGGTTTTGCCGTTCACACAGCAGGGGAACAGCTGACATTACTGAACCCCAGTAACACAGGAGCAAGTGTAGACTGTGCTAACAGCACTTCCGAGAAACAACTGGCGGTGTTGTAACCCAGGGATGAGAAGAGAACAGGGTGGAGGCAGCAGGACTTTTTGCCGTTCACACAGCAGGGGAACAGCTGACATTACTGAACCCCAGTAACACGGGAGCAAGTGTAGACTGTGCTAACAGCACTTCCGAGAAACAACTGGCGTTGTTGTAGCCCAGGGATGAGAAGAGAACAGGGTGGAGGCAGCAGGACTGTTTGCCGTTCACACAGCAGGGGAACAGCTGACATTACTGAACCCCAGTAACACAGGAGCAAGTGTAGACTGTGCTAACAGCACTTCCGAGAAACAACTGGCGGTGTTGTAACCCAGGGATGAGAAGAGAACAGGGTGGAGGCAGCAGGACTTTTTGCCGTTCACACAGCAGGGGAACAGCTGACATTACTGAACCCCAGTAACACAGGAGCAAGTGTAGACTGTGCTAACAGCACTTCCGAGAAACAACTGGCGGTGTTGTAACCCAGGGATGAGAAGAGAACAGGGTGGAGGCAGCAGGACTTTTTGCCGTTCACACAGCAGGGGAACAGCTGACATTACTGAACCCCAGTAACACAGGAGCAAGTGTAGACTGTGCTAACAGCACTTCCGAGAAACAACTGGCGGTGTTGTAACCCAGGGATGAGAAGAGAACAGGGTGGAGGCAGCAGGACTTTTTGCCGTTCACACAGCAGGGGAACAGCTGACATTACTGAACCCCAGTAACACGGGAGCAAGTGTAGACTGTGCTAACAGCACTTCCGAGAAACAACTGGCGGTGTTGTAACCCAGGGATGAGAAGAGAACAGGGTGGAGGCAGCAGGACTGTTTGCCGTTCACACAGCAGGGGAACAGCTGACATTACTGAACCCCAGTAACACAGGAGCAAGTGTAGACTGTGCTAACAGCACTTCCGAGAAACAACTGGCGGTGTTGTAACCCAGGGATGAGAAGAGAACAGGGTGGAGGCAGCAGGACTTTTTGCCGTTCACACAGCAGGGGAACAGCTGACATTACTGAACCCCAGTAACACAGGAGCAAGTGTAGACTGTGCTAACAGCACTTCCGAGAAACAACTGGCGGTGTTGTAACCCAGGGATGAGAAGAGAACAGGGTGGAGGCAGCAGGACTTTTTGCCGTTCACACAGCAGGCTAACAGCTGACATTACTGAACCCCAGTAACACAGGAGCAAGTGTAGACTGTGCTAACAGCACTTCCGAGAAACAACTGGCGGTGTTGTAACCCAGGGATGAGAAGAGAACAGGGTGGAGGCAGCAGGACTTTTTGCCGTTCACACAGCAGGGGAACAGCTGACATTACTGAACCCCAGTAACACGGGAGCAAGTGTAGACTGTGCTAACAGCACTTCCGAGAAACAACTGGCGGTGTTGTAACCCAGGGATGAGAAGAGAACAGGGTGGAGGCAGCAGGACTTTTTGCCGTTCACACAGCAGGGGAACAGCTGACATTACTGAACCCAGTAACACAGGAGCAAGTGTAGACTGTGCTAACAGCACTTCCAAGCAACAACTGGCGGTGTTGGAGCCCAGGGTCAAGGAGGGTGTAGGCAGAGGCCTAGTATGAGACGTTTGAAGTTGAAGTTGTAGTTAGCAGCAGTAATTTTTGCCAGACACACAGCAGGGGAACAGCAGGCGTTACTGAACCCCACAAACACATCAGCGATTGTTTTCATCTGTGCATCTAACACTTCTGAGCAGCAACTGGCGCTGTTGAAGCCCAGGGTCAAGGAGGGTGTAGGCAGAGGCCTAGTATGAGACGTTTGAAGTTGAAGTTGTAGTTAGCAGCAGTAATTTTTGCCAGACACACAGCAGGGGAACAGCAGGCGTTACTGAACCCCACAAACACATCAGCGATTGTTTTCATCTGTGCATCTAACACTTCTGAGCAGCAACTGGCGCTGTTGAAGCCCAGGGTCAAGGAGGGTGTAGGCATAAAATATTGAGTTATTGCCTTGTTACGTGGCCATTGCAAATGTATGTACTTCAAACAAGAATAAATGAAGTTTTACTACAACAATAAAATGATAAATTTCAATTACAAGAATAGAAAAATATTTATACTTGACAGTCCTCTGTGGTTGATAACGTTTAATGGCTAACTGAAAATATGGTAACAAATTCAAAGCTTTCGAGACTACTCAGGTGTCTTCATCAGGCTAAGAGTAAAGCCAAAAATGAAGAATCACATATTTCTACACACAACAGGACACAGGAATAGCTAAGACAAGTGAGGGAGGGACAAGTGAGGGGAGACCGGCAACAAAAAGGAGAACAAGGATGAATTATCAGCGCCACACAATCACAGATAAATTAATGAATTTACCTGTGGCAAAAGACTTTTGTATGCCCGGTCATAGCATCATGGATATGGAATTACTGGTATTAAAATATAACTTCAAATATGAGAAACGTACAAAGGTTTCAGAATATAAGCTCATCATGACCTTTGACACTGTTAGTGATGGAATGAATAGATCACATGGATTTATGTCATTCTATATCAATTAAGGAATCTGCGTCTATGCCCTTCCAGGGTCATGAAAACCCAAAAAAATACGCCAATGAGAGGGCAATCAAACTTTCTATCCTTATCTAGGAACTGTTCCAATATTTATGTTCATCCCTGTGAGATAATGACAGTTCTGATACACGTCACTTACTTGTCTTACCTATTGCACTATTCCTGTGTCCTGTTGTGTATAGAAATATGTGATGCTTAATTTTTTAGTTAGTCTTTCCCTGATGAAGAGACGTGAGTAGCCTTGAAAGCTTGCAATTTGTTTCCATCTTTTCAGTTAGCCATTAAAAGGTATCAACCACTGCTGACTCTGAAGTCTAAATATTTTTCTATCTACTGGCTAACACGGTACAAAGATACACATGTTTTCTAATTTCAAGAAGGAAAAATAAAGAAAATACAAATATAAACGCATATATGCACATGCCAAAAATAAATGGAACAACACAACACCCAAAAAATTGGTAACAAAATATAGTGTTGTAAATTTAAGAATAAAAGTCCATTTTTTTTTTTTATGAATAATGCTTAAGGAACGCTATGTTAAACCATAACATAGTGAAGACAATGGATTTTGTAATAGTCACTCATCATCATCATCGCAAATTTTATGTGACAGTCACAGACATTTCAATTATTTAAGTTCATAAAATCGTAACTTTCTATAGCATGTATGACATGTCCAGCATGGACTCATCAATGTGATTGATGACACAATAATGTACAATAAAAAATAACCATTTAAAAAAACATTAGGCATTGTTTGTCACAATTTAAGTGTGTGCCTGCAAGTGTAGGTGAAACAAAGGCTACGGATAGCAAAGGTATATTCTATGTCTGTATCAGACAGTGGACAGCCTCTGATGGGTAATGCCGATGTTATACTGTACGTCAATAAAGTCTGCGGCTGAAATCATGCATTTTTTGCTTGTAGAGTGTTGAAGAGGGTAAAAGAATGTCTGGTCAACACTACCTTCCTACTGTCACACGTAGGGTAGGGTAGCGTGTGGCAATTAGCTGACTATCAAATGTGAGGTTAGGCTGCGTTATTGCGCACTAGGGACGCAAAAAAAAATACAGCAGTAATAATTTAATGTGTAATACTCCACCTATGACAAACAAAAAAATTACGTTCCCTCTTTAACAATGTACAAGACTAACAAGCCTAATGGTTGACGCTGACTTAATTGAGATACAGTATTACATCAACATTGTCCATGAGTAACTATGCACTGTGATACCTATATACCAGTATTAATTTATATCTCTTGTGGTTGTTTCAACAGCACTTGCAGGTATAACTACCTATTGTCAGTATGCATGATGCACTTTCTAGATGTAATAATTTATTTTTGGACATTATTACCATGTTTACATGCTGGCCATTTCATATATGGTGTTTGAAGTTACAGTTGGCATCAGTATGTGTATTTTATAATGTCTGTCATAAATAAAACTCGTGATGATGATGATGAGGATTTAATGATTCGTACATCCATTGACTGCATTATCTTACAGGTACAGATAAAGTTCCTTAAAAAGCATTAATTCATAAGTCTGAAATGTACTTTTATGCATTAATTTCAAAATGTGAAGAGTAGACTATGTTTTATTTTTTGTTACCATTTCTAATAGACATGTGCAGATATGCGCTGTGATGACAAATTATTATTTGTCCATATTTGTCATAAAAATTTATCATTCTAGGCCTGCAAAACTTCACAATTTCATGTTTTCAGCATAACAAGCAGGGTGACGGCTCTTCCCTATTTGGAGCATGTTGGTCATGTGTTTTTCTGTCCATGTGTCGGGAACAGGAGACTTCTTGCCGTTGACACAGCAGGGGAACAGCTGGCGTTACTGAACCCCACTAACAGTAGAGCTTGTGTTTTGTTCTGTGGACACGACACTTCTGAGCAGCAACTGGCAGTGTTGGAGCCCAGGGAGTAGAGTTCAGGTGGTAGAAAGATGAACATAACAGGAGACATGGATAACGTTGCGAACCAGTTATTTAATCTGAAAACGGACAGACAAATTCTGCCGAGATCCATGCCTTGTTCATTTTCAGAAAAGTAAGCCGGTCTACATTATCGGAGGATAGTCGCATGCGACGGTCTGTTAGTACACCACCTGCAGCACTAAAGACGCGCTCCGATAATACACTGGCAGCAGGGCAAGCCAGCACCTCCAATGCATACTGGCTAAGCTCTGGCCATGTATCCAGCTTAGAGACCCAAAACTTGAATGGGGAAGAGCCATCTGGGAGTACACTGAGAGGCAAAGCCAAGTAGTCTGTCACCATCTGACGGATACGTTGCCTCCCGCTGACTGGAGCCCTCTCGGATGGTGTAGACATTTGTGGCGCTGCCACAAAACTTTGCCACATTTTTAACATACTGGTCTTTCCCTGTGCAGAGGCACTGCGTGTGCTCCCTCTTGTTGCAGAGCTCTCTACACTGCCTCGACGCACAGAGCTGCTTTGTAAAGCAGTAGCAGCAGCAGTGCTCTCGGCAGTAAGGTAGAACATTAGGGATTGCACCAGTGTGTCTTGGTACTCCCGCATTTTACGCTCCCGGTTCAACGGTGTGATGAGGCTTTTGACGTTGTCCCGGTAGCGAGGGTCTAGGAGGGTGTACACCCAATAATCAGACGTCGTGAGAATGTGGGCGATGCGGCGGTCGTTTCTTAGGCACTGCAGCATGAAATCAACCATGTGCTGCAGACTCCCAACTGGCAAAAAACGCTGTCCTCTGCAAGAGGCGTTATCTCTGCCTGCTCTGCATCACCCCACCCTCGCTCTACATACTGACTAGAGCGTTGTGTACCTCCCTCTGGAGCGATGTCTTCCTCCTCCATTGACTCTCCTCCTCATCCTCCTCACAAAGTGAGCCCTGCCCAGCCCTTTGTGAGGAACCACGTTGCGCTGACTTTCCAGAAGGTGATGGAATTTGTGACTCCTCATCCTCCACCTCTTCCAAAACCTCATCCCTTATTGCTTGCAGTGTTTTTTGAAGCAGGCAGATAAGGGGGACAGTCAGGCTGACTAGTGCATCATCTGCACTCGCCATCCGCGTTGACTCATCAAACGCACGCAAAACGTGGCACATGTCCTTCATAGTGGCCCACTCATTAATGGTGAAGTGTGGACGGCGCAAATTGCGTGTTGATTGCGCCTGATGCAGCTGATACTCCATAACTGCTGGCTGCTGCTCACACAACCGCTCCAACATATGTAACGTTGAATTCCACCTGGTGGATACGTCACATATGATGCGATGTTCAGGAAGGCGCAATCTGCGTTGCAGAGCTGCAATGCGCGATCTGGCCATGCTGGAACGTCGCAAGTGAGCGCACTCTAGGCGGACCTTGTGCAGCAGTGCATCAAGATCCGGATAGTCCCTCAAAAAACTCTGCACGACCAAGTTGAGCACATGTGCCAGACATGGTATGTGAGTGAGGTTGCCAAGGCCCAGAGCTGCCACCAGATTTCGGCCATTGTCACACACTACCAAGCCTGGCTGGAGATTCGCTGGCAAAAACCACACGTCGCTCTCCTGCTTGATGGCATTCCAGACCTCCTGCGCTGTGTGGCTTCGATTCCCCATGGGAATTAATTTCAGAACGGCCTGTTGCCGTTTGGCCACGGCTGTGCTCATATCGGTCGCATCAGGTAAGCGTCCACGGGTCCATGTGGAGGTAGACCGTGACGGCTCCTGCAGCGATGATTCTGAGGAACTGGAGTAGGAGGAGGAGTCAATGTGGACAGACTTGATTCCGGCAATCCTTGGAGTTGGCAGAACACGTACAGCGCCACTCGCAAGATCTGTACCCGGCTCCACAACATTCACCCAATGGGCAGTGAGTGAAAGGTATCGTCCCTGGCCATGGGTACTGGTCCACGCATCGGTGGTCAGGTGGACCTTGCTACTGACGGCGTTTAGTAGCGCATGTTTAATTTTTGCCTCAACATGCTTTTGCAGACCAGGGACGGCTTGCCTGCTGAAATAAAATCGGCTGGGCACATTGTATTGTGGGACTGCCAATGCCATTAATTCACGGAAACTGTCAGTCTCCACCAGCCTGAATGACAGCATTTCAAGGGACAGGAGTTTTGCAATGCCAGCATTCAGAGCCTGTGCTCGTGGATGGTTTGCCGAGTATGGCCGTCTTTTATCCCATGCCTGTGCTACCGATGGCTGTTTTGTGGCCTGGGTGTGTGAGGATGACAGGGAACTTGCAGCTGTGGGTGGAATAACACTGTGTCTCTGGACAACAGTGACAGAGGTTCTTCCATGGCGATCCTTTGAGGAAGCCGAACCAGCTGTGTGTGAACTGGAGGAAGAGGCTCCAACACGAGCTGAAGATGTAGGTGCTGCTGTAGGTTGGCCTACATCTCCAGTGTGTCTTTGTAACTCAACAAAGTGCTTTGACCGCACATGTTTCCACATATTTGTTGTATTAAGGTTACTGACACTTTTACCTCTTTTAATTTTTTGATTACACAGCTTGCATTTTACATAGCAAATATCATCTGCAACTGTATCAAAAAAGGACCACGCAGAGCAAGTCCTGGGAGCGCCCGGTTTGGCTGTTGGAAGAGAACTGCTCCGAACGGGTGCCAAACTGGAGGCTACAGGCAAGCGAGTCTGCAGCCTACCTCTCCCTACTGTTTGGACCGTTGGTGCAATCTCTTCCTCAGAGCTGCTCCCACCACCTTCCTGTTCCTCACGCCATGTTGGGTCTTGGACCTCATCATCTCCACCACTACCCTCTTCCAACACCTGCTGTTGTTGGGTGGTCTGGCCAGCACCATGCTCAACAGAAACTGGCAACTGAGTCTCATCATCATCAGATGCGTTCTGCGGTGTGCTGACCATCGGCACTGGCTCACCCGCCTCTTCAGATTCAGAGAGACACAGCTGTTGCGCATCACTGCATACTGCCTCTTCTTCACATTCCAGAATGCTGCTTGGCTGGGCCCCTGTTTCCAAGCCAACAGATTCTGAGAACAGAAGCAGAGACTCAGCTGGCTCCTGTACAGAGCTCTCTGACTGCCTGGGCAATTTGGCAGGCGGTGAAGAGACTGATGGTTGTTCAACAGTGCTGTGGTCCTGAGAGGAGGTGGAAGCTATTGAAGTCGATGCATTGGCTGCCATCCAACCAACAACGGCTTCAATTTGTTCTTCACGCAGCAGGGGGGTACGCTGAGCTCCTACAAAAGTGCGCATAAAGGAACGCTCACGGGGAAAACTGGTGGATGCTGTGTCACTGGGTGCGGCAGCAGCCACAGAATCCCCACGTCCTCTCCCTGCTGCAAATCCACGGCCTCGACCACGACCACGTGCCTTACTCACTGACTTCTTCATCTTGGTAGATTGATAAAGAAAGTCAGAAAAGTTAAGGCCTAAGTGTGGTTATTCCTCACAGACTACAGTGAACCCTGCAGACAACTGTTCAGTATCTGTGAAAGGCCCCTTTGTGTACTTCTATAGTGTTTGCAACCAATGTATTGTATACGGATGGAAGCGCGTCACACTAATAGATTAGATTTTTTTCCACTAAAATGGAGCAGCACCAATTAGAGAAAAATGTGAAGGATGAGGCAGTGACACACGCTCAGCAGACTACAACCGGCAGTGGTTGAAGAACAAACTGGAGCGTAATCTGCACTCACAAAATGAAAAGCTCACAGACTACAGTGAACACTGAAACACAACTGTTCTGTAGCTGTTAAAGGCCCCTTTGTGTACTTCTATAGTGTTTGCAACCAATGTATTGTATACGGATTGGAAGCGCGTCACACTAATAGATTAGATTTTTTTCCACTAAAATGGAGCAGCACCAATTAGAGAAAAATGTGAAGGATGAGGCAGTGACACACGCTCAGCAGACTACAACCGGCAGTGGTTGAAGAACAAACTGGAGCGTAATCTGCACTCACAAAATGAAAAGCTCACAGACTACAGTGAACACTGAAACACAACTGTTCTGTAGCTGTTAAAGGCCCCTTTGTGTACTTCTATAGTGTTTGCAACCAATGTATTGTATACGGATGGAAGCGCGTCACACTAATAGATTAGATTTTTTTCCACTAAAATGGAGCAGCACCAATTAGAGAAAAATGTGAAGGATGAGGCAGTGACACACGCTCAGCAGACTACAACCGGCAGTGGTTGAAGAACAAACTGGAGCGTAATCTGCACTCACAAAATGAAAAGCTCACAGACTACAGTGAACACTGAAACACAACTGTTCTGTAGCTGTTAAAGGCCCCTTTGTGTACTTCTATAGTGTTTGCAACCAATGTATTGTATACGGATGGAAGCGCGTCACACTAATAGATTAGATTTTTTTCCACTAAAATGGAGCAGCACCAATTAGAGAAAAATGTGAAGGATGAGGCAGTGACACACGCTCAGCAGACTACAACCGGCAGTGGTTGAAGAACAAACTGGAGCGTAATCTGCACTCACAAAATGAAAAGCTCACAGACTACAGTGAACACTGAAACACAACTGTTCTGTAGCTGTTAAAGGCCCCTTTGTGTACTTCTATAGTGTTTGCAACCAATGTATTGTATACGGATGGAAGCGCGTCACACTAATAGATTAGATTTTTTTTCCACTAAAATGGAGCAGCACCAATTAGAGAAAAATGTGAAGGATGAGGCAGTGACACACGCTCAGCAGACTACAACCGGCAGTGGTTGAAGAACAAACTGGAGCGTAATCTGCACTCACAAAATGAAAAGCTCACAGACTACAGTGAACACTGAAACACAACTGTTCTGTAGCTGTTAAAGGCCCCTTTGTGTACTTCTATAGTGTTTGCAACCAATGTATTGTATACGGATGGAAGCGCGTCACACTAATAGATTAGATTTTTTTCCACTAAAATGGAGCAGCACCAATTAGAGAAAAATGTGAAGGATGAGGCAGTGACACACGCTCAGCAGACTACAACCAGCAGTGGTTGAAGAACTAACTGGAGCGTGATCTGCACTCAAAAAATCAAAACCTCACAGACTGCAGTGAACACTGAAACACAACTATTCACTATCTGTGAAAAGCTCCTTTCTGTACTTCTATAGTGTTTGCAACCAATGTATTGTATACGGATGGAAGCACGTCACACTAATAGATTTGATTTTTTTCTAATATAATGGAGCTGCACCAATTCCACTAAATAAAATAAAAAAAAAAGAGTCAGTGACACGTGCAGATGCCTACAAACAGCGGTGGATGCAGAGCAAACTGCAGCGTCACCTGCACTGTCACACACACACCTTGCACAGAGCTGTTAAAACAACACTGGCAAAATGAAGCTTTACACAGCGGTTGGTAAACTAGCCTGCCTCAAGCACAGTAGTACACAAAATCGCAATATCTAACTGTCCCTCAGAGTCAGCACAGCAGCGTTCTGTCCCTTACTGAGTTCACAGCACAGTGACGCTAAAATGGCTGCGGCGCCTTTTATAGTGCATTCTGACATCATTTCAGCAGCCAATCACAGCCATGCCATTAGTTAAGATGACCGCAGCATTACAGGATGTGCCCACACTTCGTAGGATTCCTCATTGGCTGACTAAAATCACATTGCCTCTCAAAGAATTATGGGAACTTCCGATTCCGGTATACGATATTGAAAAAGTATCGGAATTAAGTATCGGAATTCCGATAACGCGAATATCGGCCGATACCCGATACTTGCGGTATCGGAATGCTCAACACTAGTCTCCAGGTTTTATGCTGCCCCATCTGAGAGAAGCATTATATAGGAAAAGAGACCTTTATTCCAGTGATATATCACTTAGTATACTTGGTTCAGCAGTTCTGACAGAATCATAGATTTTAGATGTATGTAGCAGGGCTCAGAAAGCTAATTTCGCCACATCACAGCTTTCTGTGTGCATTGTCTATTGACAGTGAGCTGCTAATCAGTGCTGGGGATGGGGTTGGACCAGCTCTCATGCAGGCATCAGTCCCAGTCTGGGCAGTGATAATCTCCTGCTAATAAAACACTCATTGTATTGAAACAACAGCACACAGAATAATAAGTGACACATTGCTGAAATTAGTTTCTCAGCACCTACCTCATGCTGCCCTCGGATTACATAGCAAAAACCTGCTGAAAAATTAATTTCCTTTTTAATAGAAGGTAATTTGTAAAATGTTGAACCATAAAAAACAAACCCTATTATAATTCTACAGATTCCTTCTGATAAAATGCATTGAAAATGCTCAATGCCAATAAGAATTAGAAAGATGAGTTGAAAGATAATAATAAATTAGACAGAACGCAGCATGTTGTCACATTTCGAGTTACAATGTGAATAAAACATGGGATTAAAAGATACTTTGTTATCAACCTCCTATGGAAGCTCATTATGAACACACTGGTGTAGTGCGATGTGAATGAGCCGCATTAGCAAGCGATGAAAGAAGCTATGTGCACGGTGATATTAATGGTAGACGTGCCTAATTCCTTTTATAATTATAGGTATGAAAAATTCAGACCACATCTGAGTGGCGGCAGGTATGGCAAGGATGAAGACATCAGAGGGAATATCAGCCTTCATTTCGGCACCAGTCCACCCTTACTTTCATCGGGTTTGCAGACTCACTGAAACAAAGACTGATAAAATTGTGATGTGTTGCTCAAATACAACAGAGATTATGTATATATTACTTTGTAAATAATTCTTACCCTACACCCATGTAGTTAATGGGGAGAAACTCCTGGCCAGTAGCTTAATGAACCTTTGAATCTGAGGTCACCGACCTTAATGACCTCAGTGACCCTGATTTATTACATAATGAGAGTAATGGTTTTTGTACAGACTCCATTAATTGCCGGTCAATAATGCTGAACAGACTTAGTAATGTTATTTCTCTAAATAATGCTCAGGGAGCAGATTTATGTACATTCGGGGTTTACAGTTTCCCTCCTTGTAAAAAACATTCATGGCTTTGAGAAATTCCTTCCTCAATGGCAAAATGCAGTTCCTGGCAGTAGATGATAGGATTTACATGTGAAAAGTTAAACAGTAGAATAGCTTTGTAAGTGTAAATGTATTTCAGGAAGTATTTCTTAAGGAAATATAATTATCTATCTATGTGAAAGGACACAGTAATCAGAAACAAGCTTATATCAGAAACAGAAGTTTAATTCCATGCTGATGACAATCTGATCAATCTAAAATCCTTAAGGTGCAATTACACGTTTAATTGCTGTTTCGCAGTTTTGTTGCCAGCACTACAGATGAGCAAATTTGTTTGGATTTTGGCCCCGAATCTGATTTTGACACATTTGGGCCATATTCGAACACTATTTGTGCCGAATGTTTGTCTTATGATCTGTTTCCGAACATATTCGGTAATTTCTACTCCCATTGACTCTAATGCAATGCAGCCTTGCAGCGCTGGGGTCCTGGGTTCAAATCCCACCAAGGACAACATCTGCAAGGAGTTTGTATGTTCTCCCGTGTTTGCGTGGGTTTCCTCCCGGTTCTCCGGTTTCCTTTCTTTTCCCCCCACATTCCAAAGACATACTGATAGGGAATTTAGATTGTGAGCCCCATCGAGGACAGTGCCAATAATGTCTGCAAAGAGCTGTGGAATTAATGGCGCTATATAAATGAGTAAAATAAATAAATAAATAATGACGTTCGACTGTGTTCGACAAGTATTGCAAAACTAATATTCGATTCCGATCGTATTCAGAACCAAATCCGAACAAATTCGCTCATCTCTAGCCAGCACCAATCATAAGGGCACAGTCTCCAGAAATCTTCTTGCCCCTGATCTTCAGTCGAGCACCATTTTTAACTGTATCTGCACTAACGCAGATACAATTGGATATTATAGTAGGTCAGGGTGTAACGTGGCGTGGGGTGGTATCCGTGGGCGAAGTACTCGTCTTCAACGCCCCGGCACTCTGCTTGAAGATGGAGGTCCTGGTTCAGTGTGTAGACCCTGTCTACGGGGCGCTAAGAGCTTGCAGGCCGCATGATGCTGGTGAGTTCGGCTGGCCAAGACCAGATGGTGTAAAGTTCAATAAGGAAGACCACCAACCAAATATAAACAGTCTTTTACTGAAAATCAGCTTGGTGGGCATTATGTACAATAGATAGCGGATGCATAACTTCATGAACGTTTCCTTTACAACATGGAGCCTCTTCACACGCAGTCCCACTACCTGTTCCATTCTCACTTGTTTCTGCCTCCAAATTCCTCTGCTTTCACCACAACAAAGCATAGTGCTACAGTACAATAAGTGAGAGTCCTGTCCTCAACCTACAGTTCCACGTCCTCCTTTCTCTTAGGGGAACTAGTTTGCCATTATGGTTGTCAGTCGTCACTTAACTTCTTTGCTTGCTGACACCTTGGAACTACTGCCTGAGATGCTCTCTTCGTCTCACGTTCCCTGTTCCATCCTAGCCTGTTACCTTTCTGTCTGGCAAATTTAAGGACATACTGCTAGGCCCCCAGACCCACGACCCGTCTCCGGTACGTCACTCTGTCCTTCTATTGCTTTTCCTTTCTCTGCTCAGAATCATGCTATCCACGGCCTTGGTCTCCACTCACTTTGAGGATACCCAACTCATGTGACTCTGGGTGAGTACTCAGACCAAAGGTCTGTTCTAACCGCAAGCTAGGCCCTGCCTCACCCACTACTAGGAAATCCTCTCTGATCTTGCTGCATAACCCCTCCTCTCTGGGCTAGTCCCAACTCTTAACTCTATCCATACCTGCTCATTACCTGCTGCTGGGCAGAACATAACTCTATTACATAACAATGTAAAACATTACAATGCATGATATATTAACAAGGGGGAATGTGTGCTTCCCTGAGACCCCCAGACAGCGCGATGTGATCGTGCTGTTCCGAGAGCCTCCTCCCTCCAGGACCCCGGATCCAAGATGGATAAATATATAAATAAGGTATTGCTGTAATTGTAGTGACCCGAAGAATAAAACCGCTTTATCAATTTTACCACAAGCGGAACCGTATAAAGGGCCCTCTCAAAAGAAATTCCTGAATTGCTGGTTTTTGTTCATTCTGCCTCCCAAAAATCGGAATAAAAAGCGATCAAAAAATGTCATGTGCCCAAAAATGGTATCAATAAAAACGTCAACTCGTCCCGTGAAAAATAAGACCTCACATGACTCTGTGAGCCAAAATATGGAAAAATTATAGCTCTCTAAATATGGTGCTGCAAAAACTATTTTTTGCAATAAAAAGCTTCTTTTAGCGTGTGACAGCTACCAATCATAAAAACCCACTATAAAAACCTGCTATAAATAGTAAATCAAACCCCCCTTTATCACCTCCTTAGTTAGGGAAAAATAATAAAATTTAAAAAAATGTATTTATTTCCATTTTCCCATTAGGGTTAGGGTTAGGGCTAGGGTTAGGGTTGGGATTAGGGTTTGGGCTAGGGTCAGGATTATGGTTAGAGTTAGGGGTGTGTTGGGGTTAGGGTTGGCATTAGAATTGGGGAATTTCCACTGTTTAGGCACATCTGGGGCTTTCCAAATGCGACATGGCTTCTGATCTCAATTCCAGCCAATTTTGCGTTGAAAAAGTCAAACGGCGCTCCTTCCCTTCCGTGCTCTGCGTACTCAGGACAAATTGCACAATAACTTTTGAGGTCCAATTTCTCCTGTTACATTTGAGAAAATAAAAAATTGGACCTGAAATAATTTTTTTTGTGATAAAAAAGTTATATGTTAATTTTTTTAAACATTCAAAAAATTCCTGTGAAGCACCTGAAGGGTTAATAAACTTCTTGAATGTGATTTTGATCACCTTGAGGGGTGAAGTTTTTAGAATGGTGTCACTTTTGGGTATTTTTTATCATATAGCCCCCTCAAAGTGACTTCAAATGTGATGTGGTCCCCCCAAAAAATGGTGTTGTAAAAATGAGAAATCGCTGGTTAACTTTTAACCCTTATAACTTTGTGATAAAAAAAATTTTGGTTCCAAAATTATGCTGATGTAAAGTAGACATGTGGTAAATGTTACTTATTAAGTATTTTGTGTGCCATATCTCTGTGATTTATGGGCATGAAAATTCAAAGTTGAAAAATTGCAAAATTTTTGCCAAATTTTCGTTTTTCTCACAAATAACACAAGTTATATCAAAGAAATTTTACCACTAACATGAAGTACAGTATGTCTCGAGAAAACAATGTCAGAATCGCCATGATCCATGGAAGCGTTCCAGAGTTACTACCTCATAAAGGGACAGTGGTCAGATTTGTAAAAATTGGCCCGATCATTAACTTGCAAACCACCCTTGGGAGTAAAGGGGTTAAAATATGTTTAGTTATTATGCAACCCACCATTTCAAATATAAATTTTAATCACTCACTGTGCCCCCACTAACTATAAGTAGTCACTTTTCCCACCTAATAAATATATAAATTAATTAAAACCTGTACTCGTTCCCCTAATTCATTACCAGTCTCACTCATGCATCCTCAACGCCCCCAACTCTGTACCTCTGTACTTATCCGATTCATGCTAGTTACATGCCCCCTTCCACCGCAATTTATTATGTCATGTCTTCTCTCTCTCTCACCCCCACTTCATCATTTGGTTTCCCCCATCCTCAATACAGCATCATTTGCTCTCCTCCACACTCAATTCATCATTTATTCTCACCCATCCCCAATTCATCATCATTCTTTGTACCCGTCCTCCATTCATCATCATTTACAGTCCCCAATTCTCCAGTCTCAATACATTATCATTTACTCTCCCCATCCTAAATTCATAATTTGCTCTCCCATCCTCAATTCATCATCATTTGTGTTCCCCCCTCACCCTCAATTCATTATCATACCCCACTCTCAATTTATCAGTATTTGCTCTTCCCACCCCTCCACCCTCAATTCACCATTTGCTATCTCCCAACACCTCAATCCATCATAATTCACTGTCCCCATCCCCATCCTCAATTCATCATAATTTGCTGTCCCCATCCCCCACCCCAATCCATCATTAATTGCGCTCCTCCACAGCACCCTCAATACATCATCATTCACTGTCCCCCATCTCCCAAGCTCAATCCATTATTATTTGCTGTCTCTCATCCTAATCCATCATTATTTGCTGTCCCTATTCCAAACCCTCAATCCATCATTACTTGCTGTCCCCATCCCCCATCCAAGTCATCATTATTTGTTGTCCCCATCTGCCACCCTCACTCAATCCATCATTACTTGCTGTCCCCATCCCCCACTCTCAATCCATCATTTCTTGCTGTCCCCCATCCACAACCATCAATCCATCATTATTTGCTGTCCCCAACCCCCACCCTCAATCCAGCATCATTTGTTGTCCCCGTCCCCAACCTCAATTCATCATCATTTGCTCCCCCGCACCCATTTAATTAATTTTATTAAAAAAAAAGTTTTTATGCTTACCTCTCATACATTCCACTGCAGCTTCACCTCTGGTATCCTCCTAGCAAGAGGTGCACGTACAAGCCGGCGTGTATTTGATGACGACATCTTGTAATGCACCGTTATCAGTGAGCGATATAAGAGGCAGGGGGACTTCCTTGGAGCTGTATGACTGTTCTGGGGAGCTCCGTGAAGCCTCCCTGTGGCGGTGAAGGCTACAGTATTATACCCTGGGGCCCGGAGAGCAGAAGCACAAGGAGCGGGCCAGGGCTTGGTCCGGGCCCCCCTCTCTTTACTGCTGCTTACCAGGCCCCATACAACAGTAGGGGCAGTAATACTCTGATGGCGGCCCTCTTTGGGCCTATCGGACTGCACACTACATTGTAACAAAGCAGCATTCCTGTGTCTGTCACAGTCTTTATGCAAATTAGCTCTATTACAGAAGGAAGAAAACTGAAAAAGGAAAAAGGAAGATACATCCATCTATAGACACCTACCTGTTTTTGGATTCATGCCCCTCATCATTATAGAGCAGGGTACTTTGTGTCTCTTCCTTTTGGAGAAGTTGGTGCACAATAATAAATTATATTGTGGTACCGTGTTAGCCAGAAAAATCGATGTGAATACTTTTCCGTCAAATTATGACAAGAGCATTCTTAAAGTGATACCTTTATTGGCTAACCAGAAAATTATATGTTCGCAAGCTTTCAGAGCTCAAAGGCTCCTTCTTCAGGCAAGATTACATTTGGAATAATAAGAAAGACATTAGATGCTTACTATAGTAGGAAATTTGTTCAAGACCTGGGAGGTGTGATGCCTTCAAAAGATAAGCAAAGGAAATCGAAGAAAAAAAAGACACATTAGATGCTTACTATAGTAGGAAATAAGAAAAAAAGACACATTAGATGCTTACTATAGTAGGAAATAAGAAAAAAAGACACATTAGATGCTTACTATAGTAGGAAATAAGAAAAAAGGACACATTAGATGCTTACTATAGTAGGAAATAAGAAAAAAAGACACATTAGATGCTTACTATAGTAGAAATAAGCAAAAAAGACACATTAGATGCTTACTATAGTAGGAATAAGAAAAAAAGACACATTAGATGCTTACTATAGTAGGAAATAAGAAAAGTTAATGGTTTCGCTGACACGAGAGGAGAGCTTACTTGCACTCTTTTTTTTGCATAGTGCATTGCCTGTACTTATATGTAAAGGCTGCCATTCACATTAGACTGATTACAGTCAAATCTGCCAATATGAAGGGCTTCCTCTAGCAACCTAATTTTATGGGTGCCTCCAACTCTCCCCAATAGATGTCAGGGCAGACAAGGATCTGTCATGTCTGATTCCAGACTGCTGATCCTTTTGTTCTCTAAAGGGTATGCCACACTAAACAACATCGCTAACGGGATCGCTAAAAAACGTCACTATTTAGCGATCCCGTTAGCGATGTTGTTGTGTGCGGCATGCAGCAACGACGTGGCCCCTGCTGTGATCTCGTCCGTCGTCCTGATCGTTCCGGACCCTATTCTGATCGTCGGCGTCCCGCTGGGTAAGTATATATCGCTGAGTGTGGCACCTTTTTTAGCGATTTAGCGGTACTTTTGTACGCTAAAGTCGTTAAGGAGATCGCTAACCGCGATAGCGTCCTTAACGACATCGCTAAATGTGGCCGACACTAGCGATATTGTAAACGATCCCGCTAGCGATCTCATTAGTATGCGACGCTAACGAGATCGTTAGCGGGATCGTGTAGTGTGGCAGTACCTTAAGAAATAAGCCGCCTCTAGAGATGTGTTGTGGCAGCTTTCTCATAGAGAACACAGGAGCACTTGGAAAGCAAGCGCTCCTGTGTATGGAGGAGTCGGTGACATAGCTGCCGGCTAAACAATCTGCTGAGCAAAGGAATTTAAACTGTGGTGGGTTCAATGAGAACTAGTTCCTCCCTGAACTGGTAGTATTATTGAGAGTCTACTATTCAGTCCCAGCTTAATGTCCATTAAAATTGGAAACAATTATTAATTGTAGTGCCAATTGCTTAAAGACTAACAGATTTAAACCAGACTTCAATTAGACATTTTGATAAACCAGAGACAATTTATCAATGCAACGATTCTCTGGAAAATCTTCTCTATTATCACCAGATGAATGTATGAACGAAAAGTGCTGGGCAAGCAGAATACTCCCTATTAATTCTAACTTAAAATGTGCTGACTACTGGAGAAACAAGAGTCGCTTTCATCATTCACTGAAAAAAAATAAATAAATAAAAGCGTCTCGCACTGGTTAAAGTATTTGTCCGCATTGTGCACTTGACAGTGACTGCGAAAGTTCAAAAAGGGTGAGGAAATAAGACGATAACAAAAGAGCAAAGTGTCAACAAAAGGAGAAAAAGTAAAAAAAAAAAAAACTTCCTGAAAGGGTTAAGATTTGTGACAGCAGAACAGGCTCATTATTCAGGAGCGATGACCTCATCTGGGAAATATTTCTGTGTTGCAAACAGCCAGGATATTTCCTGATACCGCCATTCACAATTGTGTCCGCGGTCACATGACCCTACTTTTGTACTTGGCGATACCATATAAGGTTATAATAGTGTCAGCTTGTTTACAACTGCAGGACAGGGGGGGAAACCTGGAAAAAATGTCCCCATAGGCCTGTAACAGCAATTACACTTTTTTTTATAGAGTTGCTCAAGCAAAGTTCCATTTGCTGGTAAATATTGACTCGGGTTTTGTGCAGACGCTCTCCACTTCTCAGCAAATATCAGGTTGGAGATTAAGCGCGCTCAGTAGAGGCTTGTTTGGTTATGCTGTTGATCTTAGATAAGATCTATTTCTTTTGTAAGATGGGTTTGTGTACAAAACATCTTATTCCTACCTAAATAGCCCATCCAGGCTTATCTTTTTGGAATAAAAAGGCAATAAAAGTTCCATGTCATCGTGTGCAGAACAGACAGTTTTGGACACGTCGGTTGTGTTTATGTCATGCAGCGCTCTGAAATATATACAAACTGCACAGATGAGTCAGACGTAGGGAATCGGATTTTCTACTGTAATTCAAGTGAACTTTGGTGCTGCAGAATGAAATCTATGACTTTACATAGAACTGCTGGTTATGTACAAACACTGTTTTTTTCTGTGTTTCAGTCTTTTGGTGATGTGAACACTGTCATACAGACTTGTTCACTGTGTGCATGGCTCATGTGTTTGTATCTAATTGGTTTCTTGCTTTTGCAAGATTAGGAAGGTTTTCCATCCCTCCCTTGTTGGCCATGCAGTGGGCCGTCTTCTGCAGCGTGTCCACATCAGACATTACCTGTCTGAATCCTGCTCATATAGGTACTATACACATGGCCAGGTTTTTAAATACATCAGTTAGGGACTGCTCTGATATGGGTATACCTTGACGTTTGGTAGAGCGGCTTAGTATACATTTTTTGCAAAAAACGTATCAACAAAGTACCCTGTTTTTTATCATCTTTTTACTAGCACTTGCTGTTTACTGTTACTTTTTTACAACAGAGTATTTTTATACGTTTGTTTTACTGTGTTTTTCTGTGTTTCAATGTACAAACTATGCCACAATGACAAAATTATAAATTGACAAGCTTATAGGTACAGTTCAGCGCAACTGTCCCGAACTCCTCTCGAATTTCTCTCGGCATCATCATGGCTCCGTACCTCCTCCTTTTTAGTGGCAAGCTCTGGGCACCCAATTAATTCAATAAACAATTCTCTTGAGATCTGATCTCCTGAGGAATCGAACCCACAACTTGTGTCATTGAAGGTAGCAGCTAAAGCGATGAGCCAAATGCGTAAATAAAAATATATGGGAATGACATGTAAAGTTATTGAGTGTGAATAACAGTTCGAGAATGTCCCTGGTTCAAAGAGAATTAATTGTAAGCAGGCCGTATTTAGAGTTTCTGCTGCCCTAGGCACTTTTCGTTCTGCCTCCCCATTGGTGAGTATGACTAATGCAGACACTGTCGGCAGTGACTTAGGCTACTTGCACATCAGCGATTTTTGCCATTCGCGGCAGATCCGGCAGTTTTTCCGCATCTGCCACGTAACAGATCACTTATGGCAACACTGCATTCGGCCTCATTCATTCCCTATGCGACTTGCAGACATGTGCGACACTTGCGGTTTTGACGCGATCCCGCAAATCCGATACTTGCATCAGCGGAAAAAAAAACGCTACTAGCAGTGTTTTTTTGTCTCACCGCAAGTGCCGCACATGTTTGCAAGTCCCATAGGGAATGAATGAGGCCGAATCTATGTGTGTGCCCATGTAGCTCTTTCAAAGACAGTGGTTTCCTACCACACTCAAAAGACATACAAATAGGATGTGTAGATTGTGAGCCCCAGTGGGGACAGTGTTGATGATGTCTGTAAAGTGCTGTGGAGTTAATAGCACAATATCAATGAATAAATATTATTCTTAATATTAGGTTACAATACCAGGATCTGAGGATTTTCTGTTTCGAGGTCAAGCGCTCTCTGATGTGATGTTGCTGCCTGTCTCGCTGTCTTCCTCTTTTAACACTGCAGTGTGGTGGACAAGAAAACATTAACTGGTTAACAGCGAAAAGTCTGGTGTCTGTGTACTAACTGAACTAGAAACTCTCCCCACACCATGTCCAGCAGACATTGTAGGATTACTAGATGGATGTTATTATTTTATTACTGCCCAGTCTCTGACTAAGGCCTTATTCATATGTCTGGGTGTACACAGATACTTACATATAAATCTGGACAATTTATCTTATAGATCTCCCGATATATTATTTATTATAGATCTATAATATATAATGTACAAGGAGACTTATAGTATAAAATGTCCAGAATTATCTGTAATATATCATGTACAATCTATTATATAGAATGTCCAGGGTGATCTATAATATATAATGCTCAGGTAGTAGATTACTAATGTACAGTCCAGGCAAATCTATACCATATAATGTCCAGAGGCAGAGATATATTTAGGGTACGTTCCCACGTTCAGGAAACGCTGCGGGTTGGACGCTGAGAACAGCCGCAGAGTCCAATCTGCAGCGTCCAGATGTTACAGCAAAGTGGAGGGGATTTTATGAAATCCCATATCCACTATGCGGACAAAGATGCAGGTGGCAGACCTGCGTATATGCACATACTGCTCGTCTTTCTAGACCGCAGCATGTCTATTTATCTCGCGGACACGCTCAGTCTACGCAAGATAAATAACACCGTCCTATGTATAGGATGCGGTGATTCCACACGGTTCAATGACACATGTGGAATCACCGCGTGTACAAAAGCCGGCAAAGCTTTGGACGGAGCTGTGTCCTTTCTGCAGCGTTTCCTGAACGTGGAAACATAGCCTTAGGGTATGTGCACACATTGCAGATTTGTCTGCAGAAGTTTCCGTACATAATCCGCATCTCTTGGCAGAAAACGCAGGTGCGTATTTGATGCGTTTTTTACATGCGGATTTGTATGCCTTTTTGTAAGCCAAATAAAGATGTTATTTAACAAAAAAAAAAGATTTGTGATGTCATTTCTGTCCAACCGCCTCTTTTACATTAGTCCAGCGCTCATTCCCCCTCAGCGCTCATTCTCCCCCTCAGCGCTCATACCCCACCTCAGCACTCATTCCCCCCAGTGCTCATTCCCCCTGAGCGCTCATTCCCCACCTCAGCACTCATTCCCCAGCTCAGCGCTCATTCCCCACCTCAGCGCTTATTCCCCACCTCAGCTCTCATTCCCCACCTCAGCGCTCATTCCCCATCAGCGCTTATTCCCCACCAGCGCTCATTCCCCACCAGCGCTCATTCCTCACCCCAGCGCTCATTCTCCCCAGCGCTCATTCCCCACCAGCGCTCATTCCCCACCAGCGCTCATTCCCCACCAGCGCTCATTCCTCACCCCAGCGCTCATTCTCCCCAGCGCTCATTTCCCACCAGTGCTCATTCCCCACCAGCGCTCATTCCTCACCCCAGCGCTCATTCCCCACCTCAGCACCCCTACAGTGCTCACTGCCCCACAGCGCTCACTGCCCCCACAGCGCTTACTGCCCCCACAGCGCTCACTGCCCCACAGCGCTCACTGCCCCACAGCGCTCACTGCCCCCACAGCACAGCGCTCACTGCCCCCACAGCACAGCGCTCACAGCCCCCCAGCGCTCACTGCCCCCCACAGCGTTCACTGCCCCCACAGTGCTCACTGCCCCCACAGCGCTCACTGCCCCATAGCGCTCACTGCCCCAGCACTCACTGCCCCACAGCGCTCACTGCCCCCACAGCACTCACTGCCCCCACAGCCCTCACTGCCCCCCAGTGCTCACTGCCCCACAGCACAGCGCTCACTGCCCCCTCAGCACAGCGCTCACTGCCCCCACAGCCCCAGCGCTCACTGCCCCCACAGCACAGCGCTCACTGCCCCCACAGCCCCAGCGCTCACTGCCCCCACAGCACAGCGCTCACTGCCCCCACAGCCCCAGCGCTCACTGCCACCACAGCACAGCGCTCACTGCCCCCACAGCCCCAGCCCCAGCACTCACTGCCCCCACAGCACAGCGCTCACTGCCCCCACAGCACAGCGCTCACTGCCCCCACAGCACAGCGCTCACTGCCCCCACAGCCCCAGCCCTCACTGCCCCCACAGCACAGCGCTCACTGCCCCCACAGCCCCAGCGTTCACTGCCCTCCCTGCTCATTCCTCCCCCCCTCATCATACTCACCTCCTCCTGCTGCCTGCAGCTCCGAAGGTCCAGCGCCGACATCCTGTTCCTGTATGAGCGCGTGGTTACACGTGGGTACAGCTCATCAAGCTCATGAATATGGATGCCACGCCTATGAGAGTGGAGTGGCGTCCATATTCATGAGCTTAATGAGCGGGACCACCAGTGGTCCACGTGCTCATACAGGAAGATGTCGGTGCTGGACCATTGGAGCTGCAGGCAGCAGGAGGAGGTGAGTATGATGACGGGGAGGGTTAGGGGGTAGGGAAGCAAGGGGAGGACCGACCCCCCACTTAAAAAAAAAAAAAATCATGCTCAGGTGCCCCCCCCGCAGAGTCCCGCCCTAGGCACGTGCCCTCGAGTGCCTAGTTGCAAATACGGCCCTGATTGTAAGGAAACTCTATGGGGAGGAGATCAGGTGCTTATCTGCTTTCCTGTGATAATAAATTCCATGTTTATCATAACAATATTTTATAACACATTCCTGCCTTTATGACACATTATAAACCACGCTGGCATGTTGCGCTGTGACGTTGCAATCGTATTTTCTGTGGGTGGTGTCATATAGCAGGATACATTGCACCCCTTATCAGTGTGTAAATGCTGCCTTCTCCCATCCGCAAAGTAAATGGCTTACTTATTTATGGCTGGTAACAATTTATATGGACATCAGGACTTTCACAATATTCTAAGGTATTTTGAGGTAAAGTGTATAATATGGGATAACATGTGCCCTGCTGTAAATGTAGGAACATTAGAAGACAACATGTGCATGCTGAGTGCATTTATACAGGCTAGTGAGAGCTAGTAATATTTTTTTCTTTTTTACAAGTCACAACCTGTATTAAAAATAAAAAGTAGAATCCTGTAGATTTCCTGTTGTTTGAGGAAACAACGCATGCGCATAGCCACAATGAACAGACCCCAATCCTATCTTTGAAATTGAAGCATCTAATGAGCTTGTGCAATGGTCATTGTGAAGAGAAGGGGAGCCGGGTTAGCTGTCATATCGTCTATTATGATTGGGAGGATCTTGTGTTATCAGCTGCATATATAGGTGTTATCAGTCATTGCAATCCTGCCTCTGATGAGAAGGAAATTGCTGTAAAGCTCTAGTGGCCATTGTGAACAATAAAGAAATATATATACACATACTGCATACACACACATATACACATACAAATACACACCTCATCATACACACAGACGCATATATATATATATATACACATACAAATACACCTCTTCACACGCAAGCACACACATACACTGTGTGCATAATTATTAGGCAAGTTGTATTTGAGAGGATTCTTTTTATTATTGAACAACCACTATGTTCTCAATCAACCCAAAAGACTCATAAATATCAAAGCTTAATATTTTTGGAAGTTGGAGTGGGGTTTTTTTTGATTTGGCTATCTTAGGAGGATATCTGTTTGTGCAGGTAACTATTACTGTGCAGAATTATTAGGCAACTTAAGTAAAAACAAATATATACCCATCTCACTTGTTTATTTTCACCAGGTAAACCAATATAACACAAACTTTAGAAATAAACATTTCTGACATTCAATAACAACAAAAAAAAATCAGTGACCAATATAGCCACCTTTCTTTACGATGACACTCAGACACCTCCATCCATAGATTCTGTCAGTTGCTTGATCTGTTTATGAGCCACATTGCGTGCAGCAGCCACCACAGCCTCCAAACACTGCTCCGAGAGGTGGACTGTTTTCCCTCCCTGTAGATCTCACCACAGCCTCCAGACACTGCTCCGAGAGGTGGACTGTTTTCCCTCCCTGTAGATCTCACCACAGCCTCCAAACACTGCTCCGAGAGGTGGACTGTTTTCCCTCCCTGTAGATCTAACATTTTATGAGGTTCACTATGGGGTTTAGATCAGGTGAACAAGGGTGCCATGTCATTATTTTTTCTTCTTTTAGACCTTTACTGGGCAGCCACGCTGTGGAGTATTTGGATGCATGTGATGGAGCATTGTCCTGCATGAAAATCATGTTTTTCTTGAACGATACCGACTTCTTCCTGTACCACTGCTTGAAGAAGGTGTCTTCCAGAAACTGGCAGTAGGTCTGGGAGTTGAGCTTCACTCCATCCTCAACCTGAAAAGGTCCCACAAGTTCATCTTTGATGATACCAGCCCATACCAGTACCCCACCTCCACCTTGCTGGCGTCTGAGTCGGAGTGGAGCTCTCTGCCCTTTACTGATCCAGCCTCGGGCCCATCCATCTGGCCCATCAAGAGTCACTCTCATTTCATCAGTCCATAAAACCTTAGAAAAATCAGTCTTAACATATTTCTTGGCCCAGTCTTGACGTTTTATCTTATGTTTCTTGTTCAAAGGTGGTCGTTTTCCAGCCTTCCTTACCTTGGCCATGTCCTTGAGTATGGCCCACCTTGTGATTTTTGATACTCCAGTAATGTTGCAGCTCTGAAATATGGCAAAACTGGTGGTAAATGGCATCTTGGCATCTTCACGCTTGATTTTCCTCAATTCATGGGCAGTTATTTTGCACCTTTTTTTATTAACACGCTTCTTGTGACCCTTGTTGACTATTTGCCATGAAACGCTTGATTGTTCGGTGATCACGCTTCAAAAGTTTGGCAGTTTCAAGACTGCTGCATCCCTCTGCAAGACATCTCACAATTTTTGACTTTTCAGAATCCGTCAAATCTCTCTTCTGACCCATTTTGCCAAAGGAAAGGAAGTTGATTAATAGTTAAGCACACTTTATATAGGGTGTTGATGTCATTAGACCACACCCCTCATTACAGAGATGCAAATCACCTGATTTACATAATTGGCAGTTGGCTTTCAAGCCTATACAGCTTGGAGTAGGACAACATGTATAAAAAGGATGATGTGATAAAAATACTCATTTGCCTAATAATTCTGCAGACAGTGTATATATACCCATATATACACACATATACACATACAAAAACACACCCCATCACACACACAGACACAAATATATATACACATACAGTATATACACATACAAATACACCCCATCACACACATACACACACATATATATACCCCAAACTCTGATGAGTTGTATTTCAATTAAGCACACTAGCGCCCATATCTTAGTAGTGTTGCACACAATTTTCTGATTTGACTGACAGTTTTATAGAAAGAGAATGTATGCAGTTAGAATTATTGGTTCCGAATAGTCTACAATCACACCGAGTCTGCAATTAAACTTGCACTAGCATGATATAAATATATATTACTGAAGAGATGGCATAAAAAGTCGTTACATGTGTGGAGGGTAGTGCAGCATTTACAGCATAGAGCTGCAGGGACAATTCTCCATCCCTGGTCCCAGAAATAAACCTAATGGGAAATTTAGCCTTGCTAACATATTTAAATGTAAATGTATTTGCAGAGAATCATGGGAGAACTTTTAGAAGGGAAGATAATTTTATTTTTAGCTATCATTAATTAATGAACATATCTTCAGTGTTACTTCCATGTTCTTTTTCCATAGGGAAAAGATGTATTTATTGGAGTTTATTTTTGGATGCACCTAATGAATTTTTCATGAGATAAAATGATGTTATCATACGGCAAATACTTAATGAAGCTTTATAAAATTTCCTCTTATTTCAGTTTTGCAAGAGCAAAATGTTATATAAACGATTGATCAGTTATTCCCCAACTGCCAATCTTAGTCAGTAATATCTGGATTCTTCATCACTTTTTATGCTTGTCCGGAAATCCTTATGTGGTGTTGTTGTGCAGATGAAGGGAACTCCAGAAGGCCACACAGAGATGCTGGATGGTAGGTTTAAACAGCCATACTTTATTTTCCTTCGTTTCTCCTGCTCCCCTTACCCAGGACTTCCTGCTCCTGCCTTATCTCCTCCTCCCCATTACATCCTTGTTACTAGGCAGAAACTGAAACAAGAATAACAGCAAACCAATCACAGATATAGTAACAACATCACATCTCTCCTCTTCTCACCAAACAAAACAACATTATAACTGGATAACGGTCCAAAAGTTCACATTAGTACGAAGGATTTTTTTTTTTTCTTTTTACTGCAGAACATAGTCCAAGAGGTGGGCTGGCGGTCTACGATTTGCCCTCGCTGGATAGCGGTGAGACATCACAGTCCCAGATGAACTTTCTGAGTCCCCTGAGGTATCCTCCCTTGGAATTGCTGAGCTCTGAGGATACGGCAGGACGTCATCGCTATCTGCCTCGTCTGTTTCTGGGACATAGTCGCAAAGTTTTTTAAAATGGGACACGTTCCTTGTGACCTGGCGACCGTGATCTTGAGCAGTAACCATGGTGCCTTTGACTTGTGTGACCTGAAAGGGTTCAGGATAGTATTGTGATGCAAACTTGTCTCTAGGTCTTAGCCTTTTTACCAGGACCCAATCTCCCACCAATACTTCCGGTGGCTTGCAATGATGACTGCTCTTATCTGCATACCTCTTCATCTTCTGTTTGGATATGGCATCCTTAGTAGCAATTGGGGTTTGAACAGGGCTCTGCGGAACGCTCGGGAGTTTGACACGCATAGGCCTGTTGAACAGCGCAGTGGCAGGTGGTATCCCAGTAGTAGAATGGGGTGTAGCTCTGTACTGTCTAAGAAATCTGTGTAACTCTTGCTGTAAGTCCTTGTGCTCCATGGTAGCGATCCTCAAAGTTTTGTTGATTGATTGCATGAACCGTTCCACTTCACCATTGGCCTGAGGCCAGTAAGGAGTTATTTTCCTGTGAGTGAAACCAAGATAGGTTGCGAATGATCGAAAGTCTGTGCTATTAAAAGGTGGTCCATTGTCGGACTTCACTGTTTCCGGTATGCCATATGCCGAGAAGATCTTGTCTAATTTTGGTATAACAGCCCTGGCAGAGGTTGTCGAAACATGTTCAATGACTGGGAACCTCGAATAGTCATCCATGACAACCAGCAGATAGGAGTGATCCGGTAAAACACAGAAATAAACACTAACAGCAGACCACGGGCCCTCTGGCAGGGGTGTCATTTGTAAGGGTGCGCGTCTATGGTCAATTGTAGTTGCTTGGCAAGGTATGCAATTTTCAATGAGTGCCTCTACTTTTTTGTCTAGTCCTGGAAACCAGACTTTCTCTCTCAGTAATTGCTTTGTTTTCACCACCCCTTGATGAGCCTCGTGGGCCAGATCCAGTACTCTGCTTTGAAGTTTCTGGGGTATCACCAACCGATTGTTACGCAACAGTAGATTTGAATCAGACACGGAGAGATCATGTCGTGCATTAAAAAAGGCTGTCAAGTAGGTTGTTTGATTCGGTGTTTGGAGGCGGGCTTCAGCAAGAAAATTGCTCCAATTTTTAGATCGAACAGTCTCTATAACTAACTGAAGTTGGTGATCGGAATCCACCGTTTGTTGTATTTCCTCCATAGTCATAGCTTTTGGCACAGAATGTGCAACAATAAAATTGATATGTTCCTCTGCAAGGATAGTTGCTGGGATGTCGTCCTTGGTAGTTTGTGGTGTTGGGTGTCTCGAAAAGTAGTCAGCCGGATTACCAGCTCCTGCCTCGTATCTCAACCGAAACTGGTAGTTCTGTAAGCGGAGCAACCAGCGTTCAAGTCGTGGGGGAGGCTTTGAAGAATGTTTGTTGAAAAGCGGAATGAGCGGTTTGTGGTCGCTTATCACTGTGAATTTATGTCCCATAAGGTACAGATGAAAATGAAGGCATCCCCACACAACCGCAAGAGCTTCCCTTTCAGTTTGTGAATAGCGTTGTTCTGTCTCTGTTAAGGCTTTGCTTGCATAGGAAATGGTAGAAACGTTGCCTTCTTTGGACACTTGTGTGAGAATTGCACCCAGACCCACCGGACTAGCGTCCACGATCAGCTCTGTGGACTTTAGAGGGTCAAAATAGGCCATGACGGTGTCGCCAGTCAGACCGGACATCATGGAATCGAATGCTGCTTGGTGTTCAGTAGTCCATGTCCAAGGAGTGTCTTTTTTCGTGAGTAGTCGCAGGGGTTCGGAGATCGTGGCCAGATCAGGCATAAATCGCCCACAGTACGTGACTAGTCCTAGAAAACTGCGAACCTCTGACACATTTTGAGGTTGGCTAGCTGACTTTATGGCAGCAACTTTCTCAGGATCTGCTGAAACTCCTTGCTCCGAAAAGATATATCCAAAGAAGCTTAATGACTTTTGGTTAAACTCACATTTTGACGGATTGACAGTTAGATTGCAGGCTTGCAGTCTCTGAAACAGTTGCTCTAAGTGACTGTCATGCTCCTCTTGGGTTGTACCATATATAAGAATGTCATCACTGACGTTTAGAACTCCTGCTATTCCAGATAGAACCTGACTGATAACGTTCTGAAATATTTCTGCCGCAGATGAGATACCAAAGTTCAACCTCTTGAATCGTCGTAAGCCCACATGGGTACTAAAAGTTGTAATGTACCTGGAATCTGGATGCAACTCAAGTTGATGATAACCTGATTTTAAATCAATTTTAGAAAATACTTTTGCACCATTCAGGTCTGTGATAATGTCATCAATAGTGGGCGTGATGTGCCTTTCTCTTTGAATAGCCAAATTGGCATGCCGCATATCCACACATAGCCGGATTTTACCAGGCTGCTTTGGTTTTGGTGCAACAACAATGGGCGATACCAAGGAGTCGGGCCTTCAACTCGTTCAACAACATCAGACGCTTCCAGATCTTGCAGTTCTTGCTCCACAAGTTTGCGGACATGAAATGGGATGCGCCTGTGAGGTTGAACAGACGGCTGTATTGACTGGTCAATATGCAATTTTATCTGAACTTCTTTTAGCTTACCGAGACCTTTAAAGAGATTGGGGTATCTCTGCATGATGTGTTGGGCCGAAGGACCTGTGACGCTATTGACCAGGTTGACCAGACCCAGAGATATAGCACTCCTGCAGCTGAGAAGCGTGTCTGCGGAGCACTCTACTACATATACAGTGTCGGTGATGGACTTCCCGTCAGCTGCAAGTTCTGACTGAAATTTGCCACACAGGGGTAGTGCAGATGCTGAACCATAAGGAAAAATCTTTAGGCTAGTGCTTTGTAGAGCAGGTCTGTTCGGGAGTTGGCTATAGACTGCACGGCTGATGACGTTTACTGATGCCCCCGTGTCTACTAGGGCTTCCACCGGACTACCATTTATCAGGATAAGTCGCCTTGGACTGGTAAGTGCGTGCAGTGTTTGAGATCCCTCTGCAGTCACTGAGAATAGATAAGTACTGTGAGGCTCGTCAGTAAGCTTCAGCGTTTGGATTTTCTGTGACCTGGGTTGTACTGTGGAATGAGGGGATTGTGGTTTGGATCTACACACTTTTGCAAAATGGTTTTGTTTTCCACAATTATGGCAGGTCCCCCCTTTTGCTGGGCAGACATTCTGGTGAGGATACGACCCTCCGCAGTTGTAGCAAGTTGCCCCCTGCATACGAGGCACAGGCGGTCTCTGTGTCAGCTTTGCTATACAAGATGGTGCTTCCGCCTCGCGCTCAATGTTCTCTATGAGTTTAGCTTGTTTTTCGGTGGTATCATTTACACGTGCTGTTTCAAGCAGTTTTGCTAAAGTCATGGTGGGATCTCTGAGTGCTTGTCTCCGTAACTTAGAGGAGATGCAGCCTTGTAAAATCTGCATTTGGATCTCTTTGTCGACATCTGCAAATTCACAGTAAGCTGCAAGGTGCCGTAGTCGGACATGATATTCATCAATGCTTTCTGTTGCTGACTGCTTTAATTGTCTAAACTTGAAGATTTCAAATGCTGCATTTCTGTGTGGGGAGAAATACTTGCTTAATGCTGCCTTACTGAGCTCATAGTCTTTATCTTCTCCTGTATTAGGCAGAGTAGTGAAGATATCATAGACTTGTTCCCCTGCATAATGTAATAGCATGGCTTTCTTCCTGGTATCATCTGATATGTTCATGGCTTGTAGGAATATATCAAAACGCTTCAGCCATTTCTCCCAACATGCTGCTAGGTTAGCTGGGGACTGATGCACATCAAAAGCAGGGAAGGCAGGTAAACAGGCCATTGTTGTAGAGCTGAAATACCTTTAGCTGATGATGAACGCTTCCTCGTCGCCAGTTGTGGTGTTGTTGTGCAGATGAAGGGAACTCCAGAAGGCCACACAGAGATGCTGGATGGTAGGTTTAAACAGCCATACTTTATTTTCCTTCGTCTCTCCTGCTCCCCTTACCCAGGACTTCCTGCTCCTGCCTTATCTCCTCCTCCCCATTACATCCTTGTTACTAGGCAGAAACTGAAACAAGAATAACAGCAAACCAATCACAGATATAGTAACAACATCACACCTTACATAATATGTAGGTTCGAAAATGCATCATAGTAAAATGACTGCCAATGCAGCCCGAAACCAGTAAGCTGAAGACAAAACGTGCAGGAATCCAGCACATTCATGAATAATGCACACTTTGTTATCAATTGTCAATACACACATATGTATATATATATATATATATATATATATATATATGTATTACACAGTCTATGTAATGCTAAGAATGCGTTTCTACACAATTGGTCCTTTTTCAAAGCATATACGTATAATACCAAATACTTAAAAAAAGGATGAGTCCAGAGTCGGGAATAATCATTACACAAAGAGCAGGTGTGGACAACTGTTTTCTCTCCATCCGAGAAAACTGGTCAGATTATGCAGAGTTTGATCAGAGTGGGATCCGATTTTCTCGGAGGTGAAGAAAAAAAAAAGTTTCTCCTCCTCTATTCTGTCAGTCTGTGAAAATCGGACTGCACTTGGATGTCATCAGAGCACGGTCCAATTTTTTCACAGACTTACATATATCAATGGGCGAGTGCCATCGATTATTGGAGGCAAATTGTGCATTCTTCAATTTTTTTCCTCAAATCACTTGATCAAAGGAAAATATCAGATTTGTGGACGACCCCTTAGAACAGTGTTTTCCAAACTCCAGTCCTCGCGGCCCCCACGGGTCATGTTAGGATTTCCATAGTGTTGCACAGGTGAGAGAATTCCTGATGCCTTGATGATACTTCCACCATCTGTGCAATACAAAGGAAATCCTGATGACATGACCCGTGGGACCCGCGAGGACTGGAGTTTGGGAAAAACTGCCTTAGAATAACATAGGGACGAGAGATATCAGTCAAAACCATGTATAGCACTCGTCCGATTAAAACGGTTGTCTGCACGAGCCCTAATATTCATATTTTATACACTAAGATAGGAATTATTTATTCATTTCTTACAATAATTTCATTCTTGAAATTCTAACACCCAATTATTACAAAGGTTTTCCACTCAAAATGTTCTTTAACTGTCTAACAAGTCTTCTCAATTATTGTGGGTGGTTCCGACAATCCTCCCTGGAATTCTGCTGTTTCCATAAGAGTTATGTGTCCACGTCAGCACTAGAACGTCATTGATCATCTTCATCAGTGGTAACAGCCATGACTCACATAAATCATAATGCTGAATGCATCGAAAAGTATCATGTGCCGAACATACTGCCAACTTCTGGCCTTGTCCATCACATGTGCTGTGGGGTCATACAGTCATGTATACAGTACATTCACCAGTGCCTTTCTGGTTCGTAAGCCACCCCACAATCAGCCTAAGGCCGGGGTCACACACAACTACAAAAAAACGGACCGTTTTAGTCGGTCGATTATCGGAGCAAAATGTAAACATCACACATCCGCCTGGCATCTGATTTTCCTTCAAAGATGCGATTTAGTCGAATGTGTGTGTACCTTGTAACATCCGATTTTCATCCGACTTGCGAGAATTTCTCACAGGCTTGCAAAACTGACATATAATGGATCCAAAAGAATAGTATTTAAATCACAAAAGAAAGAATAGATATATACACATAGAACATATATATATATATATACATGTCATTGTGACATGTATATATATATATATTTATAGTTCCTAGACTTCTACATACTGTAATAGCAGCTAATTCAATTGCCGGCTTTTGTGAAATCACAGAAGCCGACATGAAATGATACATTGTTTCCACACAGTTAACCATGTCATTTCCTGTATTTTGATATATGGTTTGAACTTACAATTACATAAGTGTATGTGTGCAAAATTTCAGACATGTAGGGGTTAATTAAAGGTGTAAATTCGTTGAAAAAAAATGCGTGGGCTCCCGCTGTATTTTCTCCACCAGACAGACAAAGCAAGCGAGTGGGGGCAGATAATAATAGCCTAGGGAGGGTACATTTTTTTTGTGCCCCCCCTGGCTACTAACATCTGCCCCCAGACACCCCAGAAAGGGCAAATCTCTAATTAGATTTTCCCTTTCTGGCACTTTGCCCGTCTATTCCCATTGCCCTGTAGCGGTGGCGAATGGGTTAATAAGGGGTTAAAGCCACCTTGCTATTGAAAGGTCACTTTAAGCCAGGTTAATAATTGAGAGCTGTCAATTAGACAACTATCAATTATTAATCCTATTGTATGAAAGAAAAATCAAGCACACACAGTTTAATAAAAAAGAAGTTTAATTAAATAATCACACAGTTTTTGACCATATTTTATTTTCCTGCTAAAACCATTTCCTGTAATAAAAATAAAATAAAAAAGCAAAATTATTCTTACCAATCCGATGTACAGTCAGGTCCCACGGTGTAATCCATCATAAAGGGTTAACAGGTTACAGCTCGCAGAGAGCTAATGCTGTCTGCTGAGCTGTAACACCCCGAATGAATAACTTCCTCTCCCAGCGAAAGGAGAGGAAGAGATTAATGAATGGAGCTTAATTGATTTATTGCCACTTTCACTTCAGTGACCTGACCTAAAGTGAAAGTGGGACACAATCAATTAAGCTTCATTCATTAATCACATCCTCTCCTGTCGGCAGGAGATAAGCTCATTCATTCAGGAGCTATCAGCTGAGCACGCAGCATTACTTGCACTGCTTGGCTGATTGCTAGTTAACCCTTTGTGAAGTATTACATCGTGGGACGTGACAGATCGTCAGATAGGTAAGAATAATGTTGTTTTATTATTTTTTCTTTATTATAGAAGATCAAGGGCTTCGCACGGATTAAGAGTTAAATAAAAGATGGTCAAAAAAATGTGTTTTTATTTCATTAAAATTATTTATTATTAAAGTGTGTGTGTTTTTTTTATTTCCTTCAATAGGATTAATAATTGATAGTTGTCTAATTGACAGCTCTCAATTATTAACCTGGCTTAAAGTGACCTTTCAATAGCAAGGTGGCTTTAACCCCTTATTAACCCATTCGCCACCGCTACAGGGCAATGGGAATAGACGGGCAAAGTGCCAGAAAGGGCGAATCTAATTAGAGATTTGCCCTTTCTGGGGTGTCTGGGGGCAGATGTTAGTAGCCAGGGGGGCACAAAAAAAATGTACCCTCCCTAGGCTATTATTATATGCCCCCACTCGCTTGCTTTGTCTGTCTGGTGGAGAAAATACAGCGGGAGCCCACGCATTTTTTTTCAACGAATTTACACCTTTAATTAACCCCTACATGTCTGAAATTTTGCACACATACACTTATGTAATTGTAAGTTCAAACCATATATCAAAATACAGGAAATGACATGGTTAACTGTGTCTAAACAATGTATCATTTCATGTCGGCTTCTGTGATTTCACAAAAGCCGGCAATTGAATTAGCGGCTATTACAGTATGTAGAAGTGTAAGAACTATAAATATATGTATATATATATGTCACAATGACATATATATATATATGTATTCTATGTGTGTATATCTATTCTTTCTATTCTTTATTAAAGCTGTCAGTGTGATTTTACAGTATAGCCGGGGATGAATTGCCGGCTTTTCTAAAGGACACCGATGCGATTTAATCGCAAGTCACACAGTGTGGTCCGTTTGTAATCCGATTTTTCATCGCTCCCATAGACTTGCATTGGCGATAGTCGACCCACAATCGGTGACAATCGCAGCATGCTGCGATTGTACACGGACGTTTAAAACGGACCACAAAAAATCTGATACTAGGAGCTGCTCCATAGATTAACATAGGGCAGACTGCAATGCGATATTTCATCGTATTGCAGTCGTCCGATTCTGTCGCCAGTGTGACCCCGGCCTAAGGGCTCGTGCAGACGGCCATAGAGTCTCTCATCTGAGAGAATCGAACCAATTATGCAAATGACACTGATCAAACTCTTATTCGAGTCTCAGCATAGTGCGATCCAATTCTCTCGGATGACAAAATAGAGGAAGATGGAGAACAAAATGTCTCAATCATCTCCATTCTGTCAGTGTTTGGAAATCGGACTGCACTCAGATGTCATCCAAGTCCAGTTTGAGGATTTCTATGCACTCATTGATTTGCATGGCTTAGTGCAATCCGAATATCTGATCAAACTCGTGAATGAAGCAATTTTTTTCCTCGGACAGACTGTGCACGCCCCCATAGACTAACATTGGTCCGGGTGCGACCCGATGTTTTGTCGGATGGCAATCGGACAGATAATACAGACGTCTGCACCTGGCCTAATCAGTAGAAGACAAAATACTGATTCATCAACAATAAAAATTATCCATGCCAGCTATGAGCTACAATTCATCTATAATTTATGTCAAATTTCTGGCATACATTTAAGCAAATTTTTGCAAGACAGTTTGCCATCCTCTTTTGCTTTTCAGAAACGTCATCACAATTTTTCTGACTTTTTGACCCCAGAAAAATGTAATCAGTGATAGATTAAGAAAGCACACCGTTGTAAAACAAAGCTTATATCTCTTGACAATGGTGACAGAATAAACTGTGAAACTAGAATATTTTTCTACCGGAAAATATATTTCCATATTTTTCTATTATTTAATTAAAACCTTCAGTTTTTTTAAATAATGTTTAATAGTATTTGTGAGTCCAGATTGAAAGGAACATAGCTCCCTTACCACCAAATAAATGTACACTCTCATCTCAAGCACTGGATGGATCAAGTGTGTGAACCCTTGAGAATGGGATTTCATATTGTAGAGCCTCTCCTATTCTTTTGACTTTCCATGGATGAGTATTTGTTTCCTTTCTTTCTATTGGCATGGGAAAAAGTATCAAGGCTGTGACCCTTTGTATCCTTCAAATTACCTCTCATTGCCTTTTCCCACTCCCTTATTTCATCCTTCACACACCCCATTTATTCTTTATTCTATTTTACACTCAGATTCTCTTTGTCATCGTCCTTTATTTATTACTGTTTTATTCTCATGCGTCTGGGTTTTGCATTACACTTTTGCATCAAATTCATTGTATCATCAGCTTTTACTTTTATAAGGTTCAAGGGAATTGATAGAAGTATAAAGTCATATATCTTTCATAACAATTCTAGCAATGAGTGTTATTTATATATATATATATATATATATATATATATATATATATATATTTGCACATGCAAGGTTATAATCCTGCTGTAGCACTGTGTATTAGTACAATATGTTGTAATTTAAAGCGCGATTTCTTGCCTTATGTTTCTTAATTAAAGCAAACCTGTCATCAGGATTTTGCCAAGTAAACTACAGGCATTGTCAGTTCGGCTCTGTTACATTGATTATAATGAAACATGGGTTGAAGAAATCCATCTTGCATGGAATGAGAGTATTGCATGCTGATAGATGCTACTACGCATACGCTGGCACCATTTTGTTAGATTTTTTTTGCTCCAACAAAATGGCGGTGTCGCATGCGCAGTAGCATCTATTGACAAGCTGGAGTTATTTTTTTTTTTATTAAAGAACACAATATTAACTGCGCAAGCGCAGTATTTAAGAATAGGAGGCAGGTCACTGAAGGTTCAGTTATCTGTCATTTAAACCCAGAAGGATGACGATTAGGCCAGAGCAACAAAAAAGAACCTACCCACAGGCCCGCCCCAAAGAGAATCTCATTACCTTAAAACTGCAAACAAAGATTAAACAAAAAACACAAGATGGGTTTCTTCAACCAAGGTATCATTTTAATCAGTGTAACAATGCCAACCTGACAATGCCTGTAGTTTACTTAGCAAAATCCTGATGACAGGTTCACTTTAAGTTAAGAATATGTAACAGATTAAATATGAATAAATGTTAAAGACAAAATTCAAACTCAGCAAATTCGGCCTAAAAAATTAGATTTGCTTTGAATAAATTTGGTCCAAATCAATTCTGTTGGGAAGTGGTTCAAAACTTCTTATACTCCCCTCTCCTTAGCGCTCTCAATATGTCTCCCGCCTCCATTGGTCTTTTGATTGGCTTAGCTGTAGTCTCTTCTTTATTTTTCAGCACTTTTGTTCATTAGACCCCATCAGGTCTCATGGAGCAGTGTTTCTCAACTCCAGTCCTCAGGACCCACCAACAGGTCATGTTTTCAGGATTTCCTTAGTATTGCAAAGGTGATGGAATTAATGCTTGAGCAGGTGATAATTTTATCACCTGGGCAATACTAAGGAAATCCTGAAAACATGACCTGTTGGTGGGTCCTAAGGACTGGAGTTGAGAAACACTGTCATGGAGGGTGATGCATGTCACTGATGGTAATGTGTGCTGTGCCACATACATGCACATGGAGCACGACACATGACATAGACACGTGCCATGGAGCCTACTGAGTGTTGTGAATAATGGCAGCACTGGAGGACCTGAAGTAGAAGCTAAGAGAAGAAGAGAGGAGCCTACCATAGGATCACTAACAGTAGGAGAGTTATGGTGAAGGCTGAAAAGAGGTGGGTATAGGACTGTTTTTAACCCCCTCCTAGAAGATTTGATCGGCACTGAATTTATTTGATTCAAAATGAATTCTCTGACCAAATTCGAGGGAATCAGCTTAATTTGAGTTTCGGGAAGTCTGCTTATCTCTAACATCCACTCATACCCTACTATGGTAGTGTGCAAAAGCCCTACATGGTCCAAAAAAGTGGGTATAAGGTTTTGTAATATTTTACCTGTCTACAAAGTCCAGCAAAATGGCAGCTAGATTGCCTCTGTTTTTCTGGAATTTGCGCAAATTAAACAACAAATTTGAGTTTTTTAAGAAATTCGTAATGAATCTGAAGTTGTTAATTGATTTCTTCATTGCTACTATATGTAATTTGCTGACTGTGGACTTTTATAAAACATACTATGCCTTCATGACTTTAATTTTATATGGTTTATAATACCATGAACCAATATTTCATGAGATACCATTTCTACCATGGGAGCCCTGTAATGAGATGTAGCCATAAGTATAAATATATATTACATGCGATTTATATCTCATTAGTCCCTCAACTCGTGGATATTGTCATTATTCCACCACTCACTGTGTCCTGGATGCAGTGAGTGACAGCTTAGCTGCCCTAAAGGATCAGGGGCATGCTGAGCTGTCAGTATTGTGAGTGACAGCTTAGCGGTACAATCTGAGGCAGGTACTTACTAAGCGCTCACTAATCAGTATTGTGAGTGACAGTCCAACTGCCAACCAGGGCAGGGGTGTGCTGGGTTTCTTCCAGGTGTATCCCCTTCTGGGTGATTACCTGGCTATTTAGTTGGCTGTCAGTAACTGATTATTGCCATTCATAGCCTTAACTCGGTGGAGTGTGCCTTGTTTCTAGTGCTCTGTTTCTGATATTTTGCTGCCAGATGTAGGACATTGCCTTTGACCACCCATTTGCCTAGCTCCTGCGTTTTTATCCTTTACCTTCCTGGAATTCTGACCTCGGATTGTGATCTGACTATGCCTTTGTCTTACCTCTTTTATGACAAGCTCTCTTTGTATCTGACCCCGGATCTCTTGACTACCCTGCCACACTGCTTGTCCATGACATATGCTAAGTCTGACAAAGCAAGAGACATTCTTTGTCTGCACCCCTCCTCTGTTGCTTTATTATGCTTTAGCAAGGCAAGGGTGTCCTTAGACTCATGTTATGTAAACACTTTTGGTGTATGTGCCCCAAGAGGATGTTGTCATAGATCTCCATTAGTATGAAATCTCTCTATAGGAGAGACAGCAGATTGCTTTTTCTGATATAGTGGGTCACAATGACAAAAATTATACTAGTAGCTTGTGGATGAGTTATGCAATTGATTGGCTATGCTATGGCATGTTTTGGCTCCTTCTATTGAAGGGATATATTTACAAAAACTCATGTTGTAAATCTTTGATGTAAAATTCTGACAAAATGTGATCAGAGCTCTATTGAGACATTATTGAGAAGCTTTGAATTTCTTTAAGACTACTTGATAGGAGGTCATATTTTACAAGGGTAATAAGATATTGAATAATGATGCTTTAAAATAAATGAAGCAAAAATTATAAAACAATATTAGAAATACCCTAAATCAGGGGTGCACAACCATATGCGGTCCACAATGCCATTCTGTGTGATCTCCAACCACTTGGTCAATGGCAAGCTTGTTGTGTGTAGCTGTTTAAAAGTAGTTTCTATATCTAAGTAAAGAGGAATAGTACATAGCCATCTCTATTTCCCTCATAAATATTAGGAGATTGGGTTCTCTCGGTTCTCTTCACTCCTGTTTGTCAAGTGTGTATGAGTTACAGGTGGCTATCAATGGCTCTATACATTGTAGATTATTACAGTCGAGTTTACAGTGCAGAGCTACGAGCTCCTATGGACATGTCTTGAGTGCTAATTTGGTTGAAAAGTAAATCCTAATGCTTCCCATAGGCACATATTCATCTGTTTGCACTCATCTGGCAATTATGGTACATACTTTTGTTATTGCAGAAATGTTTCAGATAGTAATATCCCTTTAAGTGTTATTGTGGCTCTTCGGAGTAATTCAGTAAGACAATATGTTGTGCATCTGTACTCTAAACATTTCAGATTTTCATTAAGGGATGAATATCCCATTGTAGGGATATGTTTGCCACTCAGAAGAAAACAGAGGTTTAATTCCTAAAACAAAAAAATCCATATTTCACCCTCAATTATCTTATAACTGGCAAATAAAGACAAGGAACAGGAAATGTGCCTGTTAACAAAGTGTTAGTTAATCAGTCATGCCCAAAAGTTTTCAGACTGACACAAAGTTTAATTTTCACAGTTTGCAGCTTCATTTTTTTAAACATCTTTTAGTCGGATGTTTCTATGGTTACTGAAGTAGAATTTTCATCATTTCTTAATGTCAAACCTCCACCAGAACCTGCTCCTGCGATGTCTGCTTCTGTCACCAAGCGCCGCCGTATTTACTCTGCAGGCAGTGCTAGTGATAGGAGATGTCGAATTCAGAAGCTCTGGATGGCAGATGCTCTTTCCAGCCACTAGGGTTAGGGTGGCTGGGACCTTCATTGCTTTCCAGTCTGGTAATATTGGTGTGTGCTGTCCAGCTGATGTTACCAGTCAATTGGAAAGCATCGCACCGTATTAGAGCTTAGAGATTACTGCTGGAAGCTGCCAGATATAGCTTTGTGCTTCCCTGGTTCAGTTCTGTGTGTTCAGCTGCAGTTTAGTATTTGTGTTTTTCTGTTTTGACCTTCACTTGATTATTGGCTTTTCTCCTGCCTGACAATTTTGTACCTTTGCAGCCTTCTTTGTTTTGACCCAGTTACCTGATTATCCTTCTTGGTGACTTGCACCACCGAACAGCAGCTGACTCTGTGGCCCTAGCCCAGGGACTGCTGTGTAGGTCCAGATCCCTGTATATGTCACGCTGTCTAATGATATGTATACAATGTCAGTAAACTATTAATACAGGAACAACACTCTATACAACAACTAGTATAGCAACATCAGCATGTAAGTATAGAATAGATTTACCTGACACGATATCTGCTGAACTCAGGGTTAATCTTGAGGACTTGATGAGCTGAAACAGGAAAGAGGTGGACCGGGATCTAACCTGACCCTAAACTGGGGTCCTAACTAATCCCTCACCTTGGAGGTACTGATAATGGTTCAGAAGTCCAAGTCTCCAACCTAACCCTGTCTCCTATCAGACCCTGAACCCTGTAATCAGTCCTAAGAAGGATCCTGACTACCACCAAAGGGATATGGGCTGATCTCAGCTAAATACACAGATTAGACATATAAGACAGACAGGATAACACTCGCTTGCATACACACTCAAACACCAAAGGAACATAAATGGTCTGGGAAATAAACTCTAACCAAGTTGAGCTTAGAACAACTAAGGAGCTCACAACTAAAGTCTATACAGATTCATTCCTATCTGTGGTCTGCATGAAGGTTTCACTGGCAACTCCCCAAGCAGACAACCAGGAATTTAAAGGAAACCAATCAACAAATAATCAATTGCAGCCGGGAGAAACTGCACCCAGTCCCAGCACCGAGCACAGACAGAATTAACTCCCTAGCTGCCAAACACAAAGAAACAGCAGCTCAGCTGTGAGAAGTCAAAATGTGCAACCGCGACGATCTTCGTGGCAATGCACACATGACAGTACCCCCCCTTCTACGAGGGGCCTCCGGACCCTCAGGGCCAGGCCTGCCCGGGTGAGTTCTGTGGAAGGTCCGAACCAAACGATCTGCGTTAACATCAGACGCAGGGACCCACGTCCTCTCCTCTGGACCATACCCCTTCCAATGCACCAAGTACTGAAGGGACCGGCGATTCAGACGTGAGTCAATGATCTTTGATACTTGAAATTCCAAGTTACCATTGACCAACACAGGAGGAGGAGGTAGAGGTGACGGTATGACTGGTGCCACATACCTTTTAAGTAATGACTTGTGGAACACATTATGAATTTTAAACGTAGGAGGGAGGTCCAGACGAAATGCCACAGGATTAATTATGGAACTGATCCTGTACGGCCCGATGAATCTGGGACCCAGTTTCCAGGAGGGCACTTTAAGTTTTATATTCCTGGTAGACAACCATACCAGATCGTTCACATTCAGATCTGGACCAGAAACTCTCCTCCTTTCAGCCATACGTTTGTAACGGTTCCCCATCGCACTCAGATTATTCAATACACCTCTCCACACAGAAGCAAGTGACGACGAGAAACGCTCCTCCTCAGGAACCCCAGAAGGGCCCCCCCCATTGAAAGTACAAAACTGGGGATGGAAACCATATGCCCCAAAAAACGGGGACTTACCAGTGGACTCGCTCCGCCTGTTGTTAAGAGCGAACTCTGCCAGAGGCAAGAAAGAAGACCAGTCCTCTTGGTTCTCTGAGACAAAACACCGGAGATATGTCTCTAAGCTCTGATTCAGACGCTCTGTCTGACCATTGGTCTGCGGATGAAAAGCCGAGGAAAATGACAAATTGCATCCCCCGACGTAAACAAAATGCCCTCCAAAATTTGGACACAAACTGAGACCCCCTATCTGACACCACATCAGAAGGCAACCCATGAAGTCTAACGATCTCCCTAATGAACACCTGCGCCAGAGTTTTAGCATTAGGGAGTGCAGGAAGAGCAACGAAATGTGCCATCTTACTGAACCTGTCAACAACCACCAGTATGACAGTATTCCCTGACGATGGAGGAAGGTCCGTAATGAAGTCCATAGATAAATGAGTCCATGGACGCTCCGGAAGTTTCAAGGGTAAAAGGGTCCCAGACGGACGGGTATGAGGGGTTTTAGAGCGAGCACACACCCCACATGACGCGACAAAAGTTACAACATCTTTATTAGCATTAGGCCACCAAAACCGGCGAGAAAGGAGATCTAAAGTAGCCTTACTCCCTGGATGTCCTGCTAGAGCAGAATTATGATGTGCCTCAATAACTTTTTGTCTCAACAGATTTGGGACAAACAGTCTCCCTGGAGGTCCTGCAGGGGCGTCCCCCTGAGCCTCTAACACCTCCTCCTCAAGCTCAGAAAATACAGCCGACACTACCACCCCTTCCTGAAGGATAGGACTCGGGTCATCCGTTTTCCCGGCCCTGGGAAACTGCGAGACAAGGCATCAGCCTTTACATTCTTAGACCCCGGGCGATAAGTGACGACAAAATTAAACCTGGTAAAAAACAACGACCATCGAGCTTGTCTGGAATTCAGACGCTTAGCGGATTCCAAATACAACAGGTTCTTGTGATCAGTAATAACGGTAACCGGGTGGACTGCCCCCTCCAAAAAGTGACGCCATTCTTCAAAAGCTAACTTAATGGCCAAAAGTTCCCTATTGCCGATATCATAATTCCTTTCGGCGGACGACAATTTCTTAGAAAAGAAAGCGCACGGATGCCATTTACCAGGGGACGGACCCTGGGACAATATAGCACCCACCCCTACGTCAGACGCATCCACCTCCACAATGAACGGCTGAGATGCATCTGGTTGGATGAGAACGGGTGCCGAAGCAAAACATTTCTTCAAAGAGGAAAAGGCTTGGCAAGCTTTGTCCGACCATTTAGAAAAATCCGTCCCTTTTCTTGTCATGTCAGTGAGAGGTTTGACGACAGATGAGAAATTACAAATAAATTTCCGGTAGTAGTTAGCAAACCCCAAAAAACGCTGCAGAGCCTTAAGATCCCCTGGCTGATCCCATTCAAGCACTGCTCTCACCTTTTCAGGGTCCATACGGAAACCGGAGGCTGACACCAAAAAACCCAAAAACTGAAGTTCCTGTACGGCAAATACACACTTCTCCAGTTTGGCGTATAGTTTATTGTCTCGCAAGATCTGCAACACCTGTCTCACATGCTCCTGATGAGACACAAGATCTGGCGAGTAAATTAAAATGTCGTCCAAATATACAACCACAAACAGCCCCACAAGGTGACGAAAAATGTCATTAACAAAATGTTGGAATACTGCTGGTGCAGTAGTCAGACCAAAAGGCATGACTAGGTTCTCATAATGTCCCTCCGGCGTGTTAAACGCCGTTTTCCACTCATCCCCCTCTTTTATCCTAATCAGATTATACGCCCCTCTGAGATCCAATTTAGAAAACCATTTGGCGCCAACAATTTGATTGAAGAGATCAGGAATAAGAGGGAGTGGATACGGATCTCGAACAGTAATCCGATTAAGTTCGCGGAAATCCAAGCAAGGGCGTAGGCCTCCATCTTTCTTCTTCACAAAGAAGAACCCCGCGGCTACTGGGGAAGATGAAGGTCTAATATGCCCTTTGGCCAGACTTTCAGAAATATAATCTTTCATAGCCTGCCTCTCAGGACCAGAAAGATTATACAACCTAGCTTTAGGCAACTTAGCATCAGGAAGGAGATTAATAGAGCAGTCATACACGCGATGAGGAGGCAACTCCTGACACCCCTCCTCAGAGAAAACATCCCCAAAATCCTCCAAAAAGGAGGCAATGTACTAGGCACGACCGCACTGATGACTGTGTTCATGCAGTTGCTTTTGCAAAACTCACCCCATTGGCTTATCTCTCTGGACTGCCAATTAATCACAGGGTTATGTTTAACCAACCAAGGAAGTCCCAACACAATGGGAGTAGGTAGACCCTCCAACACATAACAAGATAATTGTTCCCTATGTATTGCCCCTACCCGAAGGTCAATGTTATGAACCTCATGAACAAAGCTACCTTGGCCGAGAGGCCTGGCGTCAATGGAGAATATAGGGATCGGTTTGACCAATACACTCAGATGCATACCTTGAGCCTGAGCAAACTGAGCGTCAACCAGATTAGCCCCGGAACCACTATCAAGAAGAACAGACAATCTCTCCACTCTCGTACCAACTACCACCTCCACTGGTACAAGGAACTGAGAAGAACTGGTGGATGAAATACATACTCCCAGGTTGTCGTCCACCACACAACCTGGGATTAACAGTTTTCCGGCGACTTTTGGCTCAACAAGGCACGGGATGGACATTCTCCAACAAAATGTCCCTCTTTCCCGCAGAAAAAACATCTTCTAGTCCTGCAGCGTACCGCCAATCCCCTCCTACGAAATGATGTCCCTCCCAACTGCATAGGCTCATCCGAACAGACAAGGGGAACCTCAACATAAGGACTTTAGTGGTAGGTGGAGAAACAACAGGGAGTGGGATTACCTCACCCCTCTCCCGAAGCCGTCTATCAGTACGGATAGCTAAGGCCATAGCAGCCTCCAGAGAAGGAGGAGACTCATACTGAGCCAAAACGTCTTTTAATTTATCAGAAAGCCCATGACAAAACTGGCTCCTAAGAGCTGGGTCATTCCACTGAGTATCTGTGGCCCATCTACGAAACTCAGAAGCAAATTCCTCTGCAGGACGATCTCCCTGCTGTATCTTACGTAATTTAGTCTCAGCAAGAGAGACCCGATCTGGGTCATCATATACCAATCCCAGGGCAGTAAAAAATTGATCTACAGACAGTAGAGCCGGGGATCCCGGAGGAAGGGAAAATGCCCAGGATTGAGGGTCCCCTTGCAGAAGTGAGATAACAATTCCCACTCTCTGCTCCTCACTCCCTGATGATCGAGGCCGAAGCCGAAAATACAATTTACATGCCTCCCGGAAGGTGAAAAATTTGTCTCGCCCACCAGTGAACCTGTCCGGGAGAGCTACTTTAGGTTCAACTCTGGTTTGCTCCAGGGGAGACAAAACTTTGGACTTAATGTCCGTCAGCTCCATGGATAATCCCTGCAACTGCAGAGCCAGCTGGGCTACTGGATCCATGGTAACTGGAGATAATTTTTATGGCCAGTGAAAATGTCACGCTGTCTAATGATATGTATACAATGTCAGTAAACTATTAATACAGGAACAACACTCTATACAACAACTAGTATAGCAACATCAGCATGTAAGTATAGAATAGATTTACCTGACACGATATCTGCTGAACTCAGGGTTAATCTTGAGGACTTGATGAGCTGAAACAGGAAAGAGGTGGACCGGGATCTAACCTGACACTAAACTGGGGTCCTAACTAATCCCTCACCTTGGAGGTACTGATAATGGTTCAGAGGTCCAAGTCTCCAACCTAACCCTGTCTCCTATCAGACCCTGAACCCTGTAATCAGTCCTAAGAAGGATCCTGACTACCACCAAAGGGATATGGGCTGATCTCAGCTAAATACACAGATTAGACATATAAGACAGACAGGATAACACTCGCTTGCATACACACTCAAACACCAAAGGAACATAAATGGTCTGGGAAATAAACTCTAACCAAGTTGACTTAGAACAACTTAGGAGCTCACAACTAAAGTCTATACAGATTCATTCCTATCTGTGGTCTGCATGAAGGTTTCACTGGCAACTCCCCAAGCAGACAACCAGGAATTTAAAGGAAACCAATCAACAAATAATCAATTGCAGCCGGGAGAAACTGCACCCAGTCTCAGCACCGAGCACAGACAGAATTAACTCCCTAGCTGCCAAACACAAAGAAACAGCAGCTCAGCTGTGAGAAGTCAAAATGTGCAACCGCGACGATCTTCGTGGCAATGCACACATGACAGTATATGGGTTAAAGGGTGATGGTGAGGGCAACCACAAGGCTCTGGGAAACAGAGAAGCTTGCACCAAGCCAGTTTATGGTAGCCGTTTTAGAGCTGCCAGGCGACCATTGAAAGAGCCTCATTAAACATAAGTTTTTAAATTTGGGGTAAATTCATTAGTTTTATGCAAAGACTCAATATTTACAGAGTTGTCCTTTGTTTTTCAAGACTTGTGCAATTTGCACTGGCAACTGGAGATCAGCTTTTGGGCCAAATTCTGACTGATGACAGTCCATTCTTGTCTAATCAGTGCTTGGAGTTTATCACAATTTCTGTGGTTTTGTTTGTCCATCCACTTTTTGAGATTGACCACAGGTTCTCAATTGGATTGTGATCTGTAGAGTTTGTTCTCTGAGCCACTTAGTTATCATTTTCGCCTTGTGAGATGGTGCTTTACACATGTGGTCAAAATTGTTGGTACCCCTCGTTTAATGACAGAAAAACCCATAATAGTCACAAAAATAACTTGAAGCTGAGAAAAGTAAAAATAACTAAAAAATCTATGATAATGAACAAATGAAAGTCAGACATTGCTTTTCAACCATGCTTCCACAGAATTTAAAAAAAAATAAAACTCATGAAATAGGCCCGAACAGAAATGAAGGTACCCCTGAAAATAATGTGACAAAAGGGTCATGTTAAATCACGGTGTGTCCACTAATTAGCATCACAGGTGTCTGCAATCTTGAAATCAGTGAGTGGGCCTGTATAATGGGATACAGATACTCACTGTGCTGTTTGGTGACATGGTGTGTATCACACTCCACATGGACCAGAGGAACAGAAGGAAAGAGTTGTCTCAGGAGATTAGAAAGAAAATTACAGACAAACATGTTAAAGGTAAAAGTTATAAGAAACATGGAGGAGGTTCTGTTATGTTCTGTGGCTGCTTTGCTGCATCTGGCACAGGGTGTCTAGAATCTGTGCAGGGTACAATAAAATCTCAAGACTATCAAGGGATTCTAGAGATAAATGTGCTGCCCAGTGTCAGAAAGCTCAGACAAGTCGCAGGTCATGGGTCTTGCAACAGGATAATGACCCAAAACACACAGCTAAAAACACCCCAAGAATGGCTAAGAGGAAAACATTGGACTATTCTGAAGTGGCCTTCTATGAGCCCTGACCTAAATCCTATTGAGCATCTTTGGAAAGAGCTGAAACATGCCGTCTGGAAAAGGCAACCTTCAAACACGAGACAACTGGAGCAGTTTCCTCTTGAGGAGTGGGGCAAAATACCTGTCGAGAGGTGCAGAAGTCTCATTGACAGTTACAGGAATCGTTTAATTGCAGTGATTGCCTCAAAAGGTTGTGCAACAAAATATTAAGTTAAGGGTACCATCATTTCTGTCCAGGCCTATTTCATGAGTTTTATTTTTTTTTAAATGTTTTAAAAAATTCTGTGGAAGCATGGTTGAAAAGCAATGTTTGACTTTCATTTGTTCATTATCATAGATTTTTTAGTTATTATTACTTTTTTGTTTTTTCTGTCATTAAACAATGGGTACCAACAATTTTGACCACGTGTGTATTATGCTGAAAAAAGCATTGTTCATTACCAAATTGCTCTTGGTCCACTAGGAAATGTTGCTCTTGAAGGATGTTTTTTCTTGGAGAGAAGTGGTTTCTTTACTGCTTTCCTTGACAACAGGTGAGCATCAAAAACCCTTGCCTTACTTTGTTTGCAGATGGCCTGACACTTGCCTGCTGCCTTTCCTCAGCAAGCTCTGCACTGGTGTTAAACTAATCCTGTAGCTGAATCCTCTGTAAGAGGCAGTTCTGGCACTTGCTTTCTTGAATGTTCAGAAGCTTTCTTCACAGCAATTGAACCTCTCTCTCTTTGAAGTTCTTGATGATGTAATAAATGATTGATTTAAGGGCAATCTTACAATCAGCAATATATTTTGCTCTAAAGCCCTTTGGATGCAAAGCACTGATGACTGCAGGTATTTCCCTGGAGGTTACCATGGTTGACATAAAAAGACAATGATTTCAGTCCCTTTTAAAGCAACTAGTTTGTTCCTATAACTCAATCAACTTGACAGAGTGGTACTAGCTGCCTTGTCCTTGTTAACACTTTCTCTGGAACTAACAATAAGATCACTGAAATGATGTAGGCAGGTCATTTTGAGACAGGAATTAAATTGTAATTGAGTTCAGTTCATTTTCATATCAAGGAATGACATACAGTTTTTTGCAATTCATCTGATTATTCTTCATAACAATCTAGAGTTAATGCAAATTTCCACTATAAAAACTGAAGCAACAAACTTTGTGAAAATAAAAAAGTATGACTTAAGACTATTGACCAATACTGTATATTTGTATAATTAAAATCCAGTGGTGTAACTAGAGTCCGATGAGCCTCGATCCTTGTAGCATTCTAAATCTTATAAGGACTTACAAGTTGCACTCCCTCCCCAATTATGTACTAATGTCCCCCATCCTGGGATCCTACCTGGCTATATATGTCCCCCATCCTGGTATATACAGCTTTGGCAATAATTAAGAGACCACTTTAAATGTTCAGTTTGTCTGATTTTTTTCTTTATAGATATATTTTTGAGTAAAATGTAAATTGTTATTTTAGTCTATAAACTTCTGACATGTCACCGAATTTCCAAACAAAAAATTTTGTATTTTTTTTCTGACAAAGAAAATTGGTCAAATTTAAAAAACACAGTGCTCTCAGACCTCAAATAATGCAAAGAAAACAAGTTAATAATAATTTAGAAACAACAATACTAATGTTTTAACTCAGGAAGAGTTCTGAAATCAATATTTTGTGGAATAACCGTGATTTTTAAAAAAACAGCTTTTATGCGTCTTGGCATGCTTTCCACCAGTCTTTCACACTGCTTCTGGCGCAAAAATTTAAACAGTTCTTTGTTTGATGGCTTGTGACTATCCATCATCCTCTTGATTACATTACAGAGGTTTTCAATGGGGTTCAGATCTGGAGAATGGGCTGCGTTTGATGTGGTGTCTCTTAATTTTTTCCAGAGCTGTATATATATCTATATGTCCTCCATTCTGCTATATATATCCTTCAAAAAAACAAACAAACTAGATCTGAGCTGAAAAAGTATGCAAAATGTAAATGCATATTAACACATGACCATTACACAGAGAAAACCAGACACAAAAAACAAATATTCTAAAATAAAATAAATAAAAAATTTTTTTGCAAAAAATGCATGAAGGTAGTAATAATTATAAGGGTATTTAGTAAACATAATTTTGATCAAAAGAATGTACAAGCCATCCCGCCACGTCAAGGCAACTCTTGTGGGACAGTCCTAGCTCTTGTATTAAAAACCGTTCCACTTGTCAAGTGACGTAAATGTGAACAAGGACAGAGGGACTGAACCCACCAGTTCAAGCATAGGCCAGACACCTTCATGCATTTTTTGCAAAAAAAAATTTTTTATTGATTTTATTTTAGGATATTTGTTTTTTGTGTCTGATTTTCTCTGTGTAATGGTCATGTATTAATATGCATTTACATTTTGCATACGCATTAGCTTACTTTTTCAGCTCAGATCTAGTTTTTTATTTTGTTCAAAGTGCATCTTGTGCATATAAGGGTGTGACCGCCCTGTTTCTGAGCTGAGAAATCCATCCTGTCTGGCCTATACTTTAACTGGTGGGTTCAGTCCCTCTGTCCTTGTTCACATTTACGTCACTTGACAAGTGGAAAGGTTTTTAATACAAGAGTTAGGACTGTCTCGCAAGGGTTGCCTTGATGTGGTGAGATGGCTTGTACATTCTTTTGATCAAAATTATGCTTACTAAATACCCTTATAATTATTACTACCTTCATGCATGTTTTGCAAAAAATGTTTTTATTTATTTTATTTTTTATTATATTGTTTTTTTGTGTCTGGTTTTCTATATATATCCTTCATCCTGATGTATATATAGTCCTCCATCCTGGTATATATGTTCCCCTTCCTGACCCCATCCTGGTATATATGTCCCTTACCCTGGGCCCCATCCTGGTATATATATCCCCCATCCTGGATGTATGTTCCCCATCCTCATATATATACATGTCCCCATTCTGATGCTGTTTTTCAATGAATAGAAAAAAAAGAAATTATTCTACCAAACTTCCCTCCGGTCCCCCACTGCTCATCGTCCTCTTCTGTAACCGGCAGCTAACTTCAGCATGCAAGCGACAGGACAAAATGACATCACTGCCATGCGAAACCAGTGATGTGCAATGTCGATGTCAGTTGCTGACCTCTGATTGACCAGCAATGTGCATTGTAGTGTAAAGACTCGGTAGGCCACGGCGCCGCAATACACTTCAGCTGATTGTGCACTTGGGGATGCATAGCCAGTTTAAGTTCACGCTGGTGTCTGCGGGCCCTGACCTACACAAACCCGGTCGCAGTCGCTCGCGACCTCTGTGACCGCGATCGTTGTGCCCCTGTTAAAACCTATTATTTGCATATTTTTCAATCAGATTTCCCAGTATTTTAATATGTTGAACAAATATTTTTTTTTACATTTTTCTTTCAATTTTGGATAATTTCTGACATTTCCTGCTACAACTTATTTCTCAGTTTGTCTTTGCCTTTTCAGCCTTTGGTAAAAAACACATATTGCTACTTGTCAAATTTAAATTCTAAAAATAAATACTCCTTTTTAGTTCCTGGCTGTAATTTTGGCTCTCTATTATCCTTCTGCCAATTTTAATTACATTTAATCCATTGTGTTTGACAATATGAAATATTTGGCTCTTGTAAGTCCAAACAATGAAGTGAATTATTGTCTCTGGTGAGATTAAACAGGGGTTTCCTTTTCTATAGGTGCTTTCTGGAATGCTGGGAAACATTCTTGTTCTCCATGGAGATGAATTTATGGATGACGAAACATAATATATAGCATCTCTAGAATATGAGTAAAATATGTTGTATAATATGTTGATTTGAACAGTTTGAGAAAGTTTAGAGACATGGAAGGACATTATGGAAATTAAAGGGAATCTGTCATCTGATTCATGCTGCCCACACTACAGGCAGAATGAATCAGAACCAAGCTGCACAAAAGCAGCCAAGTATATTTCTAAAATATATTTTAAATGTCTGGCCGAGGACCTTAGCAGGAGACCAGACTGTTCTAGGCTCCTCCCCCAGCCAGCTCTTCCCAGCTCTGCGCTAAGTGATTGACAGGTCTCTCCCAAATGTGTACTCAGAGCGAGACCAGTCAATCACCTCTAGTTGCTCTGGCAGAAGTCGGTCGGTGGCTGTGCTGGACTAGTCTGATCATGGTGCCCTGCTGCATCTTTAAAGTCTATCGTCTCTGAAACACCGGAGTATTTAGAGAAATCGTGCAGCCAGGCTCTGACATAAGTTGCATACAGATAGGGCAGCATCAATCAGATGCCAGATTCCCTAAAAGAACTTGGTGGGTAATACTATCATGAAAAATTTCATAAATTAGGACTGTAGGTTAGACAAAATTAGAGTTGAGCGATACTTTCCGATATCCAAAAGTATCGGAATCGGAATGGTATCGCCGATATCACTAAAATATCGGCGATACCCGATACCGATACCGGAAGTCCCATGTAAGTCTATGGGAACAAAATATCGCAACTAAAAAAACCTCTTTCTTTCCTTGTAAACACTAAATATACACACATAGAATACATATATATATATATACATGTCATTGTGACATATATATATATATACATATATGTATAGTTTATACACTTCTACATAGTAAAATATCCTCTGATTCAATTGCCGGGTAAAGCCGGCTTCTGTGAAAAGACAGAAGCACCCGACATGAAATGACACTTGGTGTACATAGGGTTAACCATGTCTTTTCATGTCCTTTGCTATCTGATTTGCACAAACAATTACATCAGTCTATGTGTGCAAAATTTCACACCTGTAGGGGTTAATTAAAGGTGTAAATTCGTTGTAAAAAAAACGGACTTTTTTGCTACGAATTTACACCTTTAATTAACCCCTACAGGTGTGAAATTTTGCACACAGCCACTCATGTAATTGTTTGTGCAAATCAGATATCAAACTACATGAAAAGACATGGTTAACCCTATGTACACCAAGTGTCATTTCATGTCGGGTTCTGCATTTTCACAAAAGCCAGCAATTGAATTAGCAGCTATTATACTATGTAGAAGTGTATGAACTATAAATATAAATATATATATATATATGTGTCACAAATTCAATGACATGTAATATATATATATGAGGTGTAAAATTGCTGAAAAAAAATGCGTGGGCTCCCGCCCTATTTTCGCAACCAGACAGACAAAGCCAGTGAGTGGGGGCAGATAATAATAGCCCAGAGAGGGACCATTTTTTTTGGCCCCCCCCCGGCTACTTAACATCTGCACCCAGACACCCCAGAAAGGGCAAATCTCTAATTAGATTTGCCCTTTCTGGCACTTTGCCCGTCTATTCCCATTGCCCTGTAGCGGTGGCGAATGGGTTAATATGGGGTTAAAATGACCTTGCAATTGAAAGGTCACTTTAAGCCAGGTTAATAATTGAGAGCTGTCAATTAGACAACTATCAATTATTAATCCTATTGTATGAAAGAAAAATCAAACACACACACTTTAATAAAAAAGAAGTTTAATGAAATAATCACACAGTTTTTGATCATATTTTATTTACCTGCTAAAACCATTTCCTGTAATAAAAATAAAATAATAAAGCAAAATTATTCTTACCAATCCGATGCACAGTCAGGTCCCACGGTGTAATCCTTCAGAAAGGGTTAATGTTTACTGCAGGGACCGCAGCTAATGCTGCAGCCTCACAGTAAACCCCCAAATGAATGAGCTCCTCTCCTGGCTGACAGGAGAGGAAGTGGAAAGCTTAATTGATTGCTTTCCACTTTCACTTCAGGTCAGCCAGGGACACCATCAGTGACGTCAGAGGGAACTGATTAACAAAAATAGGGGATCCCTCGAAAAAAATTGGCGTGGGGTCCCCCCTATTTTTGTTAACCAGCCAGATGAAGCAGACCGCTGAGGCCTGGATTTTCAGGCTGTTAAGGAGCCAAGATCCATGGACCTTGCCAGCCTGATAATACCAGGCCACAGCAGTCTGCATATCTTGGCTGATTAACAAAAATAGGGGATCCCCTCGAAAAAAATTGGCGTGGGGTCCCCCCTATTTTTGTTAACCAGCCAGATGAAGCAGACCGCTGAGGCCTGGATTTTCAGGCTGTTAAGGAGCCAAGATCCATGGACCTTGCCAGCCTGATAATACCAGGCCACAGCAGTCTGCATATCTTGGCTGATTAACAAAAATAGGGGATCCCCTCGAAAAAAATTGGCGTGGGGTCCCCCCTATTTTTGTTAACCAGCCAGATGAAGCAGACCGCTGAGGCCTGGTTTTTCAGGCTGGTAAGGAGCCAAGATCCATGGACCTTGCAAGCCTGATAATACCAGGCCACAGCAGTCTGCTTAGCTTGGCTGGTTAACAAAAATAGGGGATCCCTCGAAAAAAAAACGGCGTAGGGGTCCCCCTATTTTTGTTAACCAGCCAAGTAAAATGCAGACTGCTGCGGCCTGGTATTAAAAGACTGTCAAGGCCCATGGATTTTGGCCCTCAACAGCCTGATAATACCAGGCTACAGCAGCCCCACATTTGGCACATCAAAAGATGTGCCAATTGTGGCACTTTACCCGGCTCTTCCCACTTGCCCTGTAGCAGTGGCAAGCGGGGTAATAAGGGGTTAATGTCACCGTTGATTGCACGGTGACAATAAGCCCGGTTAATAATGGAGAGGTGTCAATAAGACACCGATCCATTATTAATCCCAAAGTTATTAAATGTATAAAAAAAAGACACAGCAAGAAAAAAGTCTTTTAATGAAATAAAAGAGACAACACAGTTTTCATTTTTTTTATTACTCTCTCATTCCTGCGACGCCATCGATCTCCTGTAAAAAAATAAAAAAAACAAACCAACAGTATACCACCTGTCCGACGCAGTCCATAGTAACGACAGTCCCACGACGATCCAGCTCTGCTACATCGGAATGACAGGCAGAGCCTGCCATCCCGGCGCAGCACAGCTGCTTACCAGCTTCCCCGGCGGTGACGTCATCGGACTGCTTTACGGCCGCGATTACCCAGCAGTCACTGCAGTTATCACAAGAAACTGCATGTGACCGCCGGGGAGAAGAGGATGGCGGCCATTAAGCAGTCCGGGATGTGACCGCCGGAGATCTTCTGCCGGGTAAGTGCCGCTGACTCCTGACAGACCCGACCGACGGACACTGACAGTGACAGTGACATTCCGATTCCGGTATCCGATATGACGAAAATATCGGTACTCGGAATCGGAATTCCGATACAGCCAATATCGGCCGATACCCGATATTTGCAGTATCGGAATGCTCAACCCTAGACAAAATACATTCTAAATGATTGATTAACCTGGCAATAGTAAGTTCTGAATAAATTACTTTTTTTTATTAGAAAGGAGACATTTGACTATTCCATAATACTCCATGCCATGTCTTGCTCAGACTAGATGAGAAAGATTTAAATAAATGTCTTTTCCAACTTTTGTTTTGGAATTTAGGTTCTCTGTTCTGATCTAGGAACAGAAAAATAGAAGTCGTGTCGAGGACAGATCCATTGTACTGACTTTAAGAAACTCTCTCTGGTTTCCATTATGGTGTCCATTATTCTACCAGAAAATAAAAGTGTACGCAGACAACGTGCATGAGGCCTTTTTTGGCCTGCTAGATTTGTCTCTTGTGCATGCTGATAAAGTTTAGTGTCGACAAAAACAAGTCCTATTCCATAGAATCAGGTTTTGGCACAAAAAATGCAGCAAAACATGATACCTGCTATTTCCAGCGTTTTTTCACCACCCATTCAAGTCAATGGGTGAAAAATGCTGAAAAAATGCTGAAAGAAATGGCATGCTCTATTGTCCTAAAAACATGCAAAGCACAAAATCCTGATGACAAAAAAAAAGCAATGTGTGTGCATGAGATTTCTGAAATCTCATAGGCTTTGCTGGTACTGTAAAACACAACTGAAAATTCACATAAAAAAGCATAACAAAAACACTGAAAAAAGGCCTAGTGTGAACTTAGCCTTAGAGTCACCAAACTAGTTAAGTTAGGTAGGGTGGGAAAAAGGAAATTCACATATTGTTAATGGCTGCGGAACGCACTAAATAAATATAAATAATAGGTGCGTTCGCAGCCCGGGGTCCATCGTGCAGGCAGAGCCTGCTGCTAGTAAGATGGCACTATATGGCGGTATAAGCAAACTCTGTTACTCCACAGAGTCGCTGACATAAATTCTGTGGCACTATATGGCGGTATTATTATTATTATTATTATTACACATTTATATAGCAAACTCTGTTACTCCACAGAGTCGCTAAGGTAGAGAGTGTGTCCTGTTAACCCCACAGGAGTGCACAAATAACTGCAGAGCAGATAGCAGTCCGTGGTCATGCAGTCAGCAACGCAAACAACCAACTCCTCACCAGAGTAGCCTGTATTCTAGAGGCTATTTCAGCCAAGCCCTGAACATGTGCATACAAAACTCCTCACCGGAGGTGCCGGTATTCTAGGGGCTTATTTCAGCCGAGCCCTAACTGCATGCATACATGACCACACTGGCGCAAAGCACCTAACAGGTTTGATACTAGCGCATGGCCGTGCGGTCATGCGCACCTTTTGTAGTAGCAGCTACAGGACCTTCCTGGAGGACCAATGGGAGTTGCTGCTGTAACCGAGCATGTGACCCCTGATCTCCAATGGGAGATCTTGCCCTGGGCATGCTCAGATGGAGAAAGCGAGGACTTAGTCCCAGAGCTGCCTGCTCCAGCACTGATTATAATAGAGGAACCAGGAGAGGCAGCAACAAGCCTCTGCACAGTATTAGACTGAGCGAGACGCTGGGACCGACGTTTCTGCTGAGCAGGCTCCACTGCGGCTGGAGATGGATGGGGGACCGCAGCGGGACTGGTTCAAGATTCCCCTTGTGCAGCAGCGGGAACTCGATCCTTAACACATATGTCTTCATTTCCTGGTTGCAAATGGATATTCCATAACGAGAAAAATAACTTTGACTCTTTATGTAAATGAGGCTTTAAGTGCACTGAGGGCGGGCCGATTCCTGCCTAGAAGATTGATTCTCCACATTATTCCCTGCCTAGCACTCCTCACCTCATGTGCTTGATTATTATCTCTCAAGAACAGACATCAATTAACTACATGTGGTTTTCACTAGATGAGGCATAATGCAGATGATTTATGGACTAGCAGGGAATCATCCTACCACCAATGCACTTGCAGCCTAATTTACATAAAGATTCAAAGCTGATTTTCAAAGCAACAGAAAAACCATTTGTGGCCAAAATGGTATATATGAACTTATCTATTCGTCACCTTATCCAGCAATGTAGTATCAATGTATCATTATTTTGGTGAATCTAAAGCTCTTGCCAGGCTCCTTAAACTACATATATCTCAAGTAGCAACATCCCAAAAAAATTAGCGTTCACGACTAGAGATGAGCGAATTTGTTCAGATTTTGTCCCCGAATCTGATTTTGACATATTCGAGCCATATTCAAACAATATTCTTGCCGAATGTTTGTCTTATGATTGGTTCCGAACATATTCAGTAATTTCTACTCCCATTGACTCTAATGACGTTCGACTGTGTTCGATGAATATTGCAAAAACAATATTTGAATAAGATTGTATTCAGAACCGAATCCGAACAAATTCGCTCATCTCTATTCACGACTAATCAATCTTATTTCTATGACGCATATACATCATCAGTGCCATACTAATTTGGAGTAAAATGTCATATTCCAGAACTGACAAAACCTAGAATAAAAAACATGAGGAAATACCCTGTAGTAAGTAAATAAGTGGTAGTGATACATGTAAATAACATAGGGGACGTAGTTGACAGAAAAATAAAGTCCAACTCACCCTGATTGGCATCTTGAAGGTGTTCGGAGCACGGGAACACCACGTCAAGGCGTGAGAAAATGCAAATCAAGAAAATCCAGCTCCATGAATAGTGAATATTTTATTCACACAAAATGTTTAAAGTATATACAGAGTCAGCGGTACAGCCTGTATGAGACGCAGCATAGACGCATTTCAGGCGACTGCGCACCTTTAATCACTATGATTACTTACTTGACACTACTTTGATGAAAAGAGCGTAAAAACCATCACTGCGACAAGGTGTACCCAATCAGGATGGTTACTAACTCTACAATCTGAGCAGAACCTGGACTTTTTACTCTTTTCTGCAAAATAGTGTCAACTAAGTACTCAATTTTATTTACATGAACTATTATCATTTATTTATTTATGTACTTACTGCAGGGTATTTGCTCATTTTTTTATTATTATTATTTATTATTATTATTTATTATTATAGCTCCATTTATTCCATGGCGTTTTACATGTGAGGAGGAGTGTACATAATAAAAACAAATACAGTAATCCTAAACAATACAGGTCATGACTTGTACAGAAGGAGAGAGGACCCTGCCCTCGAGGGCTCACAATCTACAAGGGATGGGTGAGGATACAGTAGGCGAGGGTAGAGCTGGTTGTGCAGCGGTTCGGTGGATCGGTGGTTACGGCAGGTTGTAGGCTTGTCGGAAGAGGTAGGTCTTCAGGTTCTTTTTGAAGGTTTCCATGGTAGGCGAGAGTCTGATATGTTGTGGTAGAGAGTTCCAGAGCAGGGGGGATGCGAGGGAGAAATCTTGTATGCGATTGTGGGAAGAGGAGATAAGAGGGGAGGAGGGAAGGAGATCTTGTGAGGATCGGAGGTTGCGTGCGGTTAAGTACCGGGAGACGAGGTCACAGATGTATGGAGGACTCAGGTTGTGGATGGCTTTGTATGTCATTGTTAGAGTTTTGAATTGGAGTCTTTGGATAATGGGGAGCCAGTGCAGGGATTGACAGAGGGGAGAGCCCGGGGAATAGTGGGGGGACAGGTGGATTAGTCGGGCAGCAGAGTTTAGAATAGATTGGAGGGGTGCGAGAGTGTTAGAGGGGAGGCCACAGAGCAGCAGGTTGCAGTAGTCAAGGCGGGAGATGATAAGGGCATGGACTAGGGTTTTTGCAGATTCTTGGTTGAAGAATGTAAGGATCCGTGAAATATTTTTGAGTTCAAGTCGGCAGGAAGTGGAAAGAGCTTGGATATGTGGTTTAAAAGAGAGATCAGTGTCAAGGATAACCCCGAGGCAGCGAGCTTGTGGGACTGGAGAGTGTGGGCAGTCGTTTACTTTAATGGATAGGTCCATTGGAGGGGTTGCGTGAGATGGGGGAAAGATGATGAATTCTGTTTTGTCCATATTAAGTTTTAGAAATCTAGCAGAGAAAAAGGATGAAATAGCAGACAGACATTGTTGGATTCTGCTTAGTAGGGAGGTGATGTCTGGTCCAGAGATGTAGATCTGTGTGTCATCAGCATAGAGGTGATATTCTAAGCTGTGAGATTCTATGAGCTGTCCGAGGCCGAAGGTGTAAATGGAGAAGAGCAGGGGCCCTAGGACTCCGAAGGATAGGGGCCATGTGAGGAGGTGGTGTGCGAGTGGGAGATGCTGAATGTCCGGTCTTTTAGGTATGACGCGATCCAAGATAGGGCCAAGCCTGTGATATCAAGAGATGAGAGGCTCTGTAGTAATAGGGAATGGTCCACTGTGTCAAAGGCAGAGGACAGGTCCAGGAGGAGGAGGACAGAGTAGTGTCACTTGGTCTTGGCGGTTAATAGGTCATTGGTGACCTTAGTTAGGGCAGTTTCAGTGGAGTGGTGTGGCCGGAAGCCAGATTGTAAGTGGTCAAGGAGGGAGCAAGAAGAGAGGTGGGAGGACAGTTCAAGATGGACGTGTTGTTCCAGTAGTTTTGAGTTTTTATGATGGGTTTGTCTGTTAATGGCTTCAGTGTAAATGTGCACCTACACATTCTACTTATCACAACAGGTATGCGGGCTCGTCTTTTGTTCTGCCATATTCCTGAATTGATAAAATTAAAAATTAAACAATTTACTGATTATATTAAACATATGTCTAGAATATACACAACATAAATAACTGATTATCAGTAGTGATGAGCGAGTATACTCGTTGCTCGGATTTTCCCGAGCATGCTCGGGTGTCCTCCGAGTATTTGGGCGTGCTCGGAGATTTAGTGTGTATCGCCGCAGCTGCATGATTTGCAGCTGCTAGACAGCCTGAACACATGCGAGGATTCCCTAACAAGCAGGCAATCCCCACAATGTATTCAGGCTGTATAGCAGCCGCAAATCATGCAGCTGCAGCGATACACACTAAATCTCCGAGCACGCCCAAATACTCGGAGGACACCCGAGCATGCTTGGAAAACCCGAGTAATGAGTATACTCGCTCATCACTAATTATCAGCTTTCAGGGCAAAATTGTGAACAATCTTCCTTATTACATGCAAAATTAGAAGTATTATTCATGTTTGTCAGCTAAAAGCAAGTATTATGTCCAGTACGTATCATTTATTTCTTTTACCTATAAAGTGCCAATAAATTCCACAACGCATTACAGACATTGTCATCATTCATTGTCCCCACATGAGTTAAATTCCCTATCATAAGTTATCATTAGAGATGAGCAAATATGTTTGGGTCCCTCCTTATTCGGCAAGCTATAGCGCTTATCGAATAAGCTGCAGAGGGAACCCGGATACCTGGAGCGCTCCCGATAATCAGCTGTCTGACACTTCAGCTGCATGTGTCACAGCTGTTTCACTGTCATCACACCTACACCACAATCAGAATTAGGCCTTTATATGCCCTATGTGCAATGATGAGTATACATTGACCTCCTATTTGAGCTGTAAAATCCAAAATTGGCCACTGATTTACCTGCTCTAATCTTTTATAATATTTGTGATGACCCTCTCCTAGTGTATCCTCACCCATCCCTGTAGACTGGGAGCCCTTGCGGGCAGGGTCCTCTCTCCTTCTGTACTTGTGTGTGCGCCTTGTATTGCTCATATTTATTGTACTTGTCTATATTTGCCCCTTTTCACATGTAAAGCGCCATGGAATAAATGGCGCTATAAAAATGTATAATAATAATAATCTGCTCTTTGGCGGCTGCAGCCACCAGCAATGTGTGAAATGGTACTGGGCATTTTTTAAAATTTGTGATCCTTGCGAATTGAATTGTACAAATTTACGGGGACCTGCGCATTTCAGGAAATTAGGGTTAAAGTAGAGTTACAGTAGATCGATCAACTCATCCCTAGAAATATATGCTTTTACCTCTACAAAATGGTCCCTTGGTTAAGACTAGCAAGTAAAACTCACTGCTTTAAATATTGTATTGTGCTGTCTGTATATATTAGCAGCACAGTGGCTCAGTGGTTAGCTTTGCTGCTTTTGCAGTCCTGGGTTCAAATCCCACCAAGCACAATATCTGCAAAGAGTTTGTATGTTCTCCCTGTGTTTGTGTGGGTTTCATCCAGGCACTTCGGTTTCCTTCCACACTCCAAAGAAATACCAATAGGGAATTTAGATTGTGAGCCCCAATGGGGACAGTGATGATGATGCATGTAAAGTGCTGCAGAATATGATGTTTGCTCTACGAGTTTTATGGGTAAAGGATTAAAGGCAGCACGGCACTCAAAAAAGAGATATTATAGGTGTCCAAGTCAGGTATCCAACCTATCAACAATTAAATTAAAAAAAACTTGGCACTCAATTCATAAAAAATGAACAGTTCCTTTCTATTGATATGCATCCAGACAAAAAAAAATTAATATTTTCGGTCCAACAGAGAACCTTCATCAGAACTTCATTTCTCTTCATGATAACTACATGAGGGAGCCATAAGCTTATGCCCATACGATGGTGGGCTAGATATCCAAGAAGGTTATCTTGTAGTTCTGGATGCGTTTTGTCCTATAAAATAAACTGTAATGCGTCCAAATAGCTAAGCCCCGAGGTGACGGCAGAACACTGGAATCGGTGTGACCGATATGGCGGTGCTAGCTGTGCACAGTGAGGCACCGAAGAAGGTATGAAGACAGCTGGCGCTTCTATGTTGAGCAAGAACTTGCTTGTGAATAGCGCTGTGTGTTCGAGTCCATAGTAGTAGGGTGCCACCGTAAGGGGAGAGACGGCCGCACACTTCTACTACGGACTCGGACACACAGCGCTATTCACAAGCAAGTTGTTGCTCAACATAGAAGCGCCAGCTGTCTTCATACTTAGGCTGTGTTTCCACCGTCAGGAAACACAGCACATTTGATGGAGCGGAAATTCCGCTCCGTCTAAGCCCCGCCCCCTTTCTGACGCGCGTTCTTTTCGGAGGTGTTCAGGACACCTCCGGAACACCTCCGGAAAGAACGCAGGGCTGCATAGCCCTGTGTTAAATTCCGTTGCGGCGACGCAGCGTCGCCGCAATACGCTAGGACATGCTGCGGTCTAAAAAGACGCGCAGCATGTCCAGATACGCAGGTCTTCCGCCTGCGTGTTGTTACGCATAGTGGAGACGGGATTTCTTGAAATCCCCTCCACTATGCTGTAACATCTGGACGCTGCGTGTTTGGCGCTGCGCCAACGCACAGCGCCAAACACGCAGTGTTTCCTGACCGTGGAAACTCACCCTTATACTATTCTTAAGGCTGGGTCTCACATAGCGATACACCAGCAATCCTGACAACGATCAGGATCGCTGGTGTATCGCTACATTATCGCTGCTGAGCTGCCAAACAGGCAGCTCAGGCAGCGATCAGTACAAGCGACACTGCGGGTAACATCGTTTAGTTACCCGCAGTGTACCTTGGATACCAGCGCCCTGATGCAGGGAGCTGGTAACCAAGGTACACAGCGGGTTTCCAGGCGCTGCGCGGTGCCTGGAAACCCACTGTGTACCTTGGTTACCAGCGGATCACTGGTCTCCCGCCTGTCACACGCAGCGATGCGTGCCTGTCAGCGGGAGACCAGCGATCAAAAAAATGTCCTGAAATTTCAGCGACACCCGGTAGGGGGGGCTGATCGTCGCTGAATGTCACTCACAGCGATATCGCTGGTGAGCTCGCTGCTGCGTCACAAAACTAGTGACTCAACACCGATCTCGCTAGCGATATCGCTATGTGAGACGGGGGCTTTACTTATTCCATTACATTTGACTTATGGAAGCCACTTTAGAATGAGCTAAATTGGCTACTTGCCTTGGGCATAATAAAACCAGTTTATTTTATCCAATTAATTAGCACCAACATATTCCTGTACAGAGACAGCCATCACTCACATACACAAATGTGAGGCTAACACACAAACTCCGTGCAAATGTTTCCTTGTTTGGTTTTGAACCCAGAATCTCAGCTCAGTAAGGAAACAGTGTTAACCACAATTTTATGTAGTTGCCACTTAAATCCTTCCTGTAGGCAAAAGTGCAACATTTACTGACAACCATTGCCATCAACTTGTTATAATATACTTAGCTGAAAACGTGATTGAACTGTGGGTTAATTATAATGAGTAGTTAAAATGAAAAATAGTCACTAAAATCAATCCTATAAATAATTAATCACAAAAAATTACGCTTTCCTGTTCAGCGTCTTTTCAAATTACAAGCCACATATTCCAATCCATGCTAAGCATAACCGGTAGAATTGCTCAAATTTGACCGTGACTTACAATGCAAATTTACCATTTAAAAACTAGATCCCAGAATATAATAAATGTAGGATAAATACATAAATATATATACTGTGTATATATATATATATATATATATATATATAAACATCCTAGGATAAATAAATATATATATATATATACTGTATATATATATATAACACCCTGAAGTTATAAGGTATAGCACGTACCAGAGTCTCCAATGAGCCCAGAAGTGTAATCACAAATGCATGGAGCTGTGAGTTGGGACCTATGTACAGGAGCTAGGGAGTAAATTATCCAGCATAAAATATAGAATTTGCTAACCTGGTGAGTTTGTGTACACACAACAGTTTTCAAGGTGTAGATACTCAACTGCTGCAGATCCACATTGGAGGATTTTTGAAGAAAAAATGTGGATTTCCGCTCTAGTGATGAAAGATGAAAGTTCAGGATGCATAGAATGTATTAATTAATGTTTTTTTGTCAAAGTTTATACACTTCTTCCTCAGGACATAACCTTCCTGCTGATGTGGTTATGTCCTGAGGAAGAAGTGTGTAAATTTTGAAACACATTGACAATAAAATCGCAGTTAATACATTCTGTGCATCCTGGGCGTTCATCATGAATCAGCAGCGCAGATATACACATTTTTTCTCACAAAATCCTCCAGTTGAGGTGGGACCAGTAAGAGTTAGGGAAAAGTGAGAATCCTATAAATATTTTTTTCCTCTTTGTAGCAAGAAACAATTGGCCGCCATTTTGCTGGATTTGAGTGAACTGAATTGCCAAAAAATTGGATTCTCTCAAATCCAAGTTTTTCTGGAATTCAACTAACATAGATTCACTCATCTCTAACAACCAGTAAGTATTTTGATAGTAGACAAGTCTAGTAAAAGTCAAGCCATTAGCTCACAAGGCATGGACATCACAAGAACTCTTAGACTCCCAGACGCATTAGACTAATGTATAGACTAATGTACAGTGGGTACGGAAAGTATTCAGACCCTTTTAATTTTTCACTCTTTGTTTCATTGCGGTCATTTGGTAAATTCAAAAAAGTTTATTTTTTTCTCATTAATGTACACTCTGCACCCCATCTTGACTTGAAAAAAAACAGAAATGTAGAAATTTTTGCAAATTTATTAAAAAAGAAAAACTGAAATATCACATGACCATAAGTATTCAGACCCTTTGCTCAGTATTGAGTAGAAGCACCTTTTGAGCTAGTACAGCCATGAGTCTTCTTGGGAATGATGCAACAAGTTTTCTCACCTGGATTTGGGGATCCTCGGCCATTCTTCCTTGCAGATTCTCTCCAGTGCCGTCAGGTTGGATGGTGAACGTTGGTGGACAGCCACTTTCAGGTCTCTCCAGAGATGCTTAACTGGGTTTAGGTCAGGGCTCTGGCTGGGTCAGTCAAGAATGGTCACAGAGTTGTTCTGAAGCCACTCCTTTGTTATTTTAGCTGTGTGCTTAGGGTTATTGTCTTGTTGGAAGGTGAACCTTCAGCCAAGTCTGATGTCCAGAGCACTCTGGAAGAGGTTTTCCTTCAGGATATCTCTGTACTTGACCGCATTCATGTTTCCTTCAATTGCAACCAATCATCCTGTCCCTGCAGCTGAAAAACACCTTCATAGCATGATGCTGCCACCACCATGTTTCACTGTTGGGATTGTATTGGGCAGGTGATGAGCAGTGCCTGGTTTTCTCCACACATACCGCTTAGAGTTATTATCACCAAAAGTTCTATCTTCGTCTCATTAGACCAGAGAATCTTATTTCTCATAGTCTGGGAGTCCTTCATGTGTTTTTTTTAAGCAAACTTATTGTGGGCTTTCATATGTCTTGCACTGAGGAGAAGCTTCCTTCGGGCCACTCATAAAGGCCGGACTGGTGGAGAGCTGCAGTGATAGTTGACTTTGTGGAACTTTTTCCCATCTCCCTACTGAATCCATGGAGCTTAGCCACAGTGATCTTGGGGTTCTTCTTTACCTTTCTCACCAAGGATCTTCTCCCATGATTGCTCAGTTTGGCTGGACGGCCAGGTCTAGGTAGACTTCTGGTGGTCCCAAACTTCTTCCATTTAAAGGGAACTTGTCACCCCCCGGGCATTTTTAAGTAAAAGAGCCAACTTCAGCAGCACTAAGGCAGCAGTCTGTGAAAGTAGCTCTTTTTTTTCTGGGCCCCTGCAAAGCTGAAATATATAGTTTTCAAAGTAGGTCCCCATACCTTAAATGTGTCCCTGAGGCATGGCCTCTTCCCTTGACTTATCCTTCCCTAGCCGTCCATCAAGCCCCTTCAGCGTCGCTGCGCCTCCTCCAGACTTTTCTTCTTTCCTTTCGTTTCTGTGGGGCGCCTGCACTGTTGTAACAGTCCTCGAGCATGCGCAGTGCCCGCTGCCCGAGAACTGTCAGAAGACTATTGCGCCCCGCAGTATGTTATCATGTATTCACACTGCGGGGCTGGAAATCTGGTGCCTGCGCAGTCTACATGTTTAGCTGCGCAGTCTACATGCTATACTAAAACTATATATTTCAGTGTTGCAGGGGCCCAGAAAAAAAAGAGCCACCTTCACAGACTGCTGCCTTAGTGCTGCTGAAGGTGGCTCTTTTACTTAAAAACGCCGGGGGGGGTGACAAGTTCCCTTTAAGGATTATGGAGGTCACTGTGCTCTTAGGACACTTGAGTACTGCAGACATTCTTTTTCAACCTAGGCCAGATGTGTGCCTTGTCACAATTCTGTCTCTGAGCTTCATGGCCAGTTCCTTTGACCTCATGATTCTCATTTAGTCTGCCATGCACTGTGAGCTGTGAGGTCTTATATAGACAGGTGTGTGCCTTTACAAATCAAGTCCTGTCAGTTTAATTAAACACAGCTGGACTCCAATGAAGGAGTAGAACCATCTCAAGGAGGATCACAAGGAAATGGACAGCATGTAACTTAAATATGAGTGTCTGAGCAAAGTGTCTGAATACTTATGAACATGAGATATTTCAGTTTTTCTTTTTAATAAATTTGCAAAAATTTCTACATTTCTGTTTTTTTTCAGTCAAGATGGGGTGCAGAGTGTACATTAATGGGAAAAAATGAACTTTTTTGAAGTTACGAAATGGATGCAATGAAACAAAAAATTTAAGGGGTCTGAATGCTTTCCGTACCCACAGTATATTGACTAACAATATGTGAGCCCTGGACTTCTGATTGTTGGGGAAAATATATCCAACATGTCCAATTTTGGACTGCCAATCATAGTGGCTCCCAAAGATATGACATGCTTCTCGCAAAGAGAACACATGAGTGCTTGGCCAAACAACTTGCTCCTGTGTGTGGGAGAGATGACTGATATGGCTGCTGGTTGAATAACTGGCTAAAACATCTTTCGGCTAACAGTCATCTAATGTGTCTAGTAGTATCTGGCAGCAATATGCTATCAACAGATAATTTAGGTCTTGTAACTTACCATGTGTGGATGGTTAAAAACCGGCAAATAGACCTTGTCACCGTTATCACTATAAATTATATCTATTTTTTGTGTTGTCTTATGCTTGTTCCAAGGTAATTTTCCTTCACTGATAATAAGTTTCTTGGATGGGGCTTGTAAACTTTTTTAGAAAGACTTTTACTGATCAAATTTCCTTACGCTATATGAAGATAGCTAGCTAAATATTCATTAGACACCATTTTCATAAAATAATCCATCTTTAATTTAAGTTACTCAGAGACAATAAATAGAGAGGGGCAAATTGATTTGATGCTAAATGAATTTGTATTGAATCTTCGGAAATTTTCTGGACTCAGGAAATTTGAACAATTTGATTCATGCAAATCGCCAAAAGTGCCTGCCACCAATTTATACAATGCAGATGATTATATCAGTCAGAGAAAGTTCACATGACTTTGGGCATATAACAATCACATAGGAAAGCTCAATTGCTAAGGAGTGACTATCATAGACTAAATAAAAGCAGAGGCAGGGAATGCAGCAGCCATTTGTAATAAATATGGACAGTGCTTAAGCTATAGAGCTAGGTAGAGAAAGCTATAAAACAATGAATACACATTAAAGATAGTATATAACAGAGCAGCGGGGAAGAACATATACAAAATGTTTATCCTTCTGTTTAACCACAGTTGAGTCATTTTGACATTGCTAAAGTTTTGTTTGCATTATAAGCTTGAAATAAGCTGGATACAGTACTAGGAGACCTTAGAGGGTACACATCTTTTCAGGGAAATTTATGTACTTGCAATTTGCCGTAAATCTATTCATTGCTAATCGAATATTTGGGAACAATTTATTGAAGGTGACAAATTTGAATTTCCAAAGATTCGTTCTTCTTTATAACAAGCTATAAAAACTTAAATTATTGAAAATGACTTATCTGATAACAGGTTAAAAAAGGAATTTGATGACAGATGATATTTTCTGAGTATCAAATGCAGAGAAATGTGTCGAAAAAACAGTAACTGTTGTGTTGAGTGTGGAAGATTTGACCTATTTTAATTGGAGAAGTCACTTCTCACCACCATGTTTACTGAGATTAATTATTTACAATGTTGCTATTAGTAAATATTTTCCATCATAAATACTCATTAAAATTGACCCACAGTTAAGTCTGAATTACAGTCAAGTATATTTTAACAAAGGTGAATGTAATGGTTCTCTGCAAATGTTACCCTATTACTTACAGGAAGGATGTTGTTAGAAATACATTATTAAGTGGTCGACTACAGAAACACGTACTCTACCATAATGTGTAGCAATAAAGAACCTGCTATAAATTGGCTTCCTAGCTCCAGGAGATACATGGCATTTTAGTTGCACAGTGGCAGCTTACAGCAGAGATTATGGAAACATGTACGGCTTAATATATGACCCAGTAATTAATCTCCAACAGAGATTTTATCATATGCACATAGGTGGCTATAATGGAAAAAGTGAGTGAGGCAAAAAAAAGGAAAAAAAAATTGGAAAATTGTTCATGATTGATATTTAAAACTTCTTTATAATTCATTCAGTCATCAGATATTAGTAAATGTGGTCTATGTAGATCTCCACAGGACAGTGTACTCTAGGTGTCTGTTAGCCTTTCGGGCAGAAGCGGCACTGAGGGTCCCTTGTCTTTACCAGTATAAAGCAGACCTGTGGTCCATGTGCTTCATACCATACACACTGGTCTCTGTCGAGGCCCAATAAGGCATAGATATGTTTGTGTGTGCCCCAATAGTTCCAATGTAGAGTATAGAGTATAGATGAGCAGATCAGGCAAAATTTGAATTTGCCTACTTGCAGATATTTTACCAGGAAATTTGATTTGTGAAGAAGTTGTTCCCCATAAATTTAAGGTTTTTCATTTTGCTCTGTCCCAAAGTATAAGAAGCATAAAATATATATACTTATACTCACTAATCACCACTCCAACCTGCTGTGAAGATACGAGATGTGCAGCATCTGAAACAACGGATACTGGAAGCCTGTGCTAGCATTTCTTCTGCGGTGTTGCTATCAGTGTGTCTAGAGTGGGAGAAGAGGGTTGCATTGACAATCCAACACAATGCAATGGGCAGCACTTTGAACACATTTTATAAGTGGTCATAAACTTGTAAATAAATCATGAAAGAATAAATTTACGTTAAAACCAAGCACACCATTGTTTTTCTTGTGAAGTTCTCAATAAGTTTGATGTGTCACATGACCCTCTTCCCATTGGAAAAAATAATGTTGGATACAAAATGGCCAACTTCAAATATGGCAGCCAAAGTCACCACCCATCTTGAAAAGTTTTCCCCCTCCCATATACTAATATGCCACAAAAAGGAAGTTCATATCATCAACCATTACCATTTTATTCAGTTGTATACAGATAAATGGCCCACTCTGTATATATATATATATTATATATATATATAACTTCCTTCTCACCCCCCACTGGGGGGTGGTCTCTTTTTGTCCTTTCTCATTCTCGGGTCCTCTACCAGAGGCCTGGGAGTTTGAGGGTTCTGCACAGGCTCTTCGTTGTTACCAGCATTGCGGTTTTCTGGACAGAGAGCTCAGATGTTGCTCCTGGGATCTGTTGCAGCCATTTTCCCAATTTAGGGGTCACTGCTTTGAGTGCTCCTATCACCACTGGAATCACTGTTGCCTTCACCTTCCACGTCTTCTCCATTTCTCTTTTTAGGCCCTGGTATTTCCCTGCTTCTCATATTCCTTCTTTCTGATGTTGCTGTCACTTGGCACTGCCACATCTCATTACTGTCTTCTGCACCTTGTCTACTACCACAATGTCTGGTTGCTTAGCCAACACCTGCTTATCCGTCTGGATCTTGAGGTCCCACAGGATTTTAGCCCTTTCATTCTCCACCATTTTTTCTGGGGTCTCCCACCTGGAGTTAAGGGGACTTAGCCCATATTCTGTGCAGATGTTCCTGTATACAATTCCCGCTGCTTGGTTTTGGCGTTCAGTATATGCTGTTCCTGCTTGCATTTTGCCCCCTGCCACTATGTGTCAGATGGTTTCTGAAGTTTCTTTGCACAGTCTACACCTTGGGTCTTGTCTTGTGTGGTAGATTCTGGCTTCTATGGATCTGGTACTTAGTGCTTGCTCTTGTGCCACTATGATTACTGCCTCTGTGCTGTCTTGGAGTCCTGCTTTCTCCAGCCATTGGTAGTATTTCTCCATGTCAGCCACCTCCATTATCTGCCGATGGTACATCCCATGCAGTGGCTTGTCTTGCCATGGCGCTTCATGTTCCTGTTCTTCCTTCCAGATTTGTTGTTGTTGCTGCCTTAGGCTTTCTGTGAGCATCTCATCTTTTGATGCCATTTTTCTGATGTATTCCTGGATACTCCTTGTTTCATCCATGATGTTGGCATAGATGCTTATCAAGCCTCGACCACCCTCCTTTAGGTTGGTTTGCAAACTTTGGGTGTTAGACTTAGGGTGGAGACTAGAGATGAGCGAATTTGATCGGGTCCCTGCTTATTTGGCAAGCTATAGTGCTTACCAATTAAGCTACAGCGGGAACCCAGATGCATGGAGCGCACTGGCTGATCAGCTGTTCAGCTCCGCAGCTGCATGTGTCGCGGCTGTGTCACAGTCACAACACATGCATGGAGAGCCTGTGGGTTTCTAGTGGAGACCTCCATGCATTGTGAGGAGCTTTCGTGTCTTCACATCTGCAGCTTCCATCTCTTCTTTTGGCCAGCACACTATGCCAGCAGGGTATCTGATAACTGGCAGGGCATATGTATTGATGGCACAGATTTTATTCTTCCTATTGAGCTGGCTCTTCAGGACCGGTCTTACCCATTGATGGTATTTGGATGTTGCTGCTTTCCTTGCCTCCTCATCATGGTTACCATATCCCTGTGGGATGCCGAAGTACTTGTAGCATGTCTGTACATCTGCTACGTGCCCTGCTGGTAATTCCACTCCATCAGTCTTGATACTATTTCTACCACTAATGTGATATTTGTTATCTCTTATGTATGTGTTGTTACTACTGACTACAAACATATTATTCCTAGTCAAAGCCATATGTTATTATATTAATTTTTGTATGTAACATAATATGGCTATTTAATGCTTGCTAATGTAACTGGTAATCATGATGATAATAGCAATAAAGATAGTTAGTACTATGGCTATGCTGATGATAATTCTATAAATTACAAAGATATTAAAATCAACAAAACAAAACAAAATATTCAGTTTATATCATTTTGCTGTGTCTCTCGGTTAATAGTTTTACCATCTAAATATCCCTGTGGTTCACAGCTTCCCTTGTTTGGTAAAAGAAAACCAATAAATGGATAAGTATCAAGACTAATGTGTCAAAAGGCAGGAAACAGCCGCATGATAAAGGAATTAGATTTCTACACACTGTAGGAATTTATATAAAGGTCTTTGTTTTTAAGTTTTCATATGTGTATGTGTGTGTTCAAGTAGCGTGATACTGAAGACCAGGAGCACAATGGCCAATTTATCCTTCTCCAAAATGGATTGCATTCCTTGTGATTCGGGTTATGATCTTTGGCCAGTAAATTGGTGCCGGGAATCAATTAGGACTGACTCAAATCCGTATTTCTTTCTTCTCAAAGACCAAAAAAGTTATTTTGTGTTAAAAGTGCCACTTGGAGCTGATGAAAATGAGCTTTGTACTGAGGAATACGAATATAGTGGTGAATTGTTAGTTCTTGTAGGCTTGTGTTTGTAATATTCTGAAATGTGAGGTATTGTTTTGTAACATGAATCATGTTTCTATTTATTTTTAAAAAAAGTTGAAAATGCTATTTATTTATTTCTCTTATGACTAGAGAGGAGTAAAACCTTTTTTTATTTGGGTTATTTTTTTCTTTACGAAATTTTATAGAATGTCTTTACAAATACAGATACATTTTTTGTTTTAAGTTATAATGTGATATTAACTATTTTTCAAAAGATCTGACAAAAAAATACAATTTCTTAACATCCTTATGTAAAAAGAAATGCATAAAAATGTGTTCATGTCTGTGCATTGATATATACTGTAGGTGTTATATAGATTGATTTATAGGTTATAAAACTATAGGTTTAGGTTTCTCCAAATATATGTCTTATTTTTGCAAGCTCTGATTGTTTTCTGCTGATGTCTGTAAGATAACATAAAATATTGAACATCATATAAGTCACATTTATTTTATGCAGAATGGTTTATTTCTAGTAGTCTTCAGGGGATTTCATATTACAAATTATTTCAATAAGATGATCATACAGGAACAAGAAAAAAGAGGAAGAGGAATGGTTTACTTTCCAGTATAGTTGGGGTAAGCTCATTTACACTTTTACATTTTACAGCATGGTCTGCAACAGTGGAAGAAAAAATGAGGGTCATTTTATTTGGCACAGTGCATTTTGGCCATGTCACCGCTGAAAAAAATGTGAATTCATAGTGACTTCACAGATAACGAAAACCTAGGAGAATTACGAATAAATTAACGTGGTTAAAAAAATTTGGTGAGGGGAGAATTTGGGTCATTTGGGCCATGACCATAATTAAAGGGAATCTGGCACCCCATTTTTCGAGTATAAGATGCGACCACCGCCATCAGGGGCTTATCTACAGCATTCTGTAATGCTGTAGATAAGCCCCCGTTGTCACCTGAAAGAGAAGAAAAACGAGTTATATTATACTCACCTAGGGGCGGTCTCCCATCTTCTAGGGAAGCCGTCCTCTTCTTTGCGTCCCGTCGCGGCTCCTGCACAGGCGCACTGATCCGCCCTGGTGAGGGCAGAGCAGAGTACTGCTGTGCGCAGGCGCCGGGAAAGGTCAGAGAGGACCGGCACCTGCGCACGGCAGTACTCTGCTCTGCCCTCACCAAGGCAGATCAGTGCGCCTGCGTAGGAGCCGTGACGGGACGCAAAGAAGAGGACGGCTTCGCTAGAAGATGGGAGGCGCCGAAACGGACAGCGACGCCCATCGGACTGGACTGGATGGCGGACCGCCCCTAGGTGAGTATAATGTAACTCGTTTTTCTTCTCTTTCAGGTGACATCAGGGGCTTATCTACAGCATTACAGAATGCTGTAGATAAACCCCTGATGGTAGTGGTCGCATCTTATACTCGAAAAATGGGGTGACAGATTCCCTTTAATATCGAAATCGAGATGTATGATATTAACTGTAATGTAAAATCAGCAAGTACATTCTATTTGTCATGTACTTACCTCGTCACACTCTTACAGTGATTTCTTCTTCCATCCAACTCTGCTATGATGGCAGTCAGTGTCAGACTGGGGTAACAACAACCCATCACTCTGTGGACCCCTGTTAAGCTACATGCAAATATTACATTATCCTCTTTTATAAATTTACCTCTGCTTCTATATGATAATATACTGGGTAGTTTGTTGAATGTATGATAACATGCTGCTTTTGTCTGTACATTGTGAATTAAATGTATTGGGCCAACTACTGCTCATGTTGGAGGCGTAAGTGACTTTTCCTGAGTAGGGGCCTACTGGGGAATTCACCTATTCTCCTATGAGCCAGTCCGAGGCTGGTGGCAGTGCTGGCAGAAATGTTGGACACTGCATGTTCAGTGCACACGGTTGACAAGCTACTCAAAAATCATAGTGTCCTGGGGTGGCAAATGAAAAGGACCAATTGATAGGCCAAGCAGATTGGCATTGTTGACAGTCCAATCAGCAACCATAGCGACTTATTTAAAATAGCTTTTTTACGTAGTCATGTGCCAGGCATTGTATTGATTACTGGTTTGTGTACATATTTGGCTATTGGTGACTACCACCACAATAGTTTAAATGGTAAAAACAATTGTAATTTCTAAATGTGAAATGAGCAAAGGAAAGTGTAAAAAAGCTGTGTCGGTGCTGGGATTGAAGCATTTTATTCTATGCTCAATAATCGAGAAGCTCATGTGATGATGAAGTTTCCTCTTTCTAAGAAACAGCACACTAAAAACAATTCTCTGAAATGATCAAAACTAGTATGTCAGTAAGTTTATACACAAAATCTTCAAGCAGCTAAAGCTAAACATGGCATCATTGTCACAAGGAACATTATTGCAATAGTAAACCAACTGTGGCATTTAGCTGACAAGTCACGGTACACGTAAAACCAATATGACAGATTGCCAAGTATCCGCTGGAATGCATAACACACAATTATATTGTCTTTGATAGACAGTGTTACAAACATGGGTTACTGTAATGTTGTCCAGATGCGCTTCCTCTAATGAGTGAAAACGGGTGGTGGTCTACTGGTCTGGATCCTATCAAGACACTCTGGTCGGCTAGTTATGTTATCGGTGATGAATTGTGTCTGTAGGAACTTTTGGAAGAGGACTGCTTTTACAGGCTTTGAATGGTAATTATCTAATGGTTGACCTTTTTCATAAAAGTGCTATATGGTCCTTTAGTAGTAAAAAAAATAAATTGTTCTTTACTCAGCCTTATTGGGTACAGCGCTGTCAGTCTCTGTTCCTTATGTATGTTATTATCTCCAGTGCTAACGTCATGTCGATAAAACTGCAGAAAATAACTGAGCTCGACGGCTCATAAAGATATAGAGGAGATGCAGCTCAAAATGGAGTGAAAAATCCCAGACTTTATTGAAGTCCATTAAAATGGTGATAACATCAGAAAAAAAGCGCCTATTAGCGTGCAGCACCTACGCGTTTCTGGTACGTATTGCACCAGAGGACATCTTGCTGCATTGGTAAGCTGGCATTTTCTCTTTTTCTGTTACTTAATGGCTCATTCCATTTACATCGGCAGAACCATTTAGCGCATAATGTCAGTTCTACAAACAACAAAAGACTCCGGGACAATGGCAGAGACTCAGCGTTTGACACAGAAAGGGTGAGTAAAGCACAGTTCATTTTTAACTATTAATGGAGCTTACAGAAAAAAAATTTCCTGAATGGGGATAACCTCTGTAATCTTCTCCAGTAGATTTTTGGTCCTACCACTTTCCTGATCTGGGGATATCATTCTTACTGATATTTATTGGAAGAATAATAGCAAAAAAAAAGGGAAACAGCACAAAAAATATAAAAAAGTGAACTATAATGCCCAATGGCGTGGCGACTTTTCGGATTTAAAATCCTTTTTAAAGTCAAAATGCAAAAATAATAGCTACAATCTATGACCATTTTCATTTGGATAATTGGAGGACATTTATTTTATTGAATCCCTTCATATGAATGAGACATGCTACCATTTCTGATCATTTTGGAGGTTCTCTAGGTTACTGCTTTCTCTAAACATAACAGACAGCTACATAAATAAGTTGAACAGATATTACATGCTAAATGATAGAATAACAATAGTTATATTCCTTCTTTAACGGGGAATTATTGGTAAAACTCATTCTAAACAGCAATTATTCTCTTAACGGATTTAATCATAAACTGATTAAATTTTATCAAGCTTTCCATCATATTGCAATATTTTGCTATATCATACCTTGGGATGGGGTCTCAAAAGCTGAAAGGTTTATACCACTCAGGGAAATGATAAAGATATGTGTAGCCCTGGTATGTAAGGCACACATTATCCTGGAGTCTGCACAGAAAGGTAACAGTTAAAGCTCACATCATCCATTCACACTTTAGACACACCCTCAGGGTATATAAGCTTGTGACATGCAGCAGAGACAAGTCAGTCTAGTCTGGACTCGTGAAGTAGTGAGGAGTCTTCCAGGAAGTGAAGTGAAAGACAGTCACTCAGTTGGTTCCTGTCAGCAGTTCATAAAGTGGAGGCTAGTAAGGGTGAGCCAGTTCATCCTAGTCTAGTCAGAGCTGTTCCTTAACCTGAAGGCAGAGACAGCTTTGAAGAAAGGAAAGTTTGCAGCAGAAACTTCAGTCGCCTGTCTCAAGGACAGTGAAGTTCAGTCGATGTGTTCCTGAACTAGGAGTATACTGAGAATCTGTCAGCAAGCTCCAAGGAAGAAGCAAGAAAGGATTGACTTGTACTACCTTAGGAAGTGTGCAGTGCCTGTGTTGAGAGTGGAAAGCAGGGCGAAGGGCACAGTGGAGAGGACGGAGCAGTGCCTTAGGTAGTGAATTGCCTACACTAATTATCCGGTCACTGGGGACCGAGGAGTTGCTATTGATTCACTCATAGTAACGGGACAACCAGAGTCTTACTGGACCTTAGGTTTGCAGAAAGCAGCCCTTGAAGTGTCGGTACGTAATCGGGGTCAGGAGGAACAAGGACTTTTAGCTAGGCCTAGCATAGAAGGACTCTGTTCCCACCACATAGAAGGCTCCACCACAATACTGACCGGGCAGTACAGCTATGGAGTTAGCTGGAGTATTCGGAGTTAACTTAGTTCTATGCGAGTTGGACTCATCATATTGAAAGTTAAGGAGGCCTCTAACCTGCTCTGCTGTTACCTGGACGTGCAGTCTCCACCCCGACCAGCTCCCCGGGACCTGCCTAAACATCTGACAAGTAAAAGGTATGGAAAGACGCTGGATGGTGTGAGACTGATTCATTTATCTGCACCCTACATCATTAATACCATAGACTTTGAGGGACCAGTCCCACCTGTGGGGGACCCGTCATCTAGCTGCCACAACATCCCCTCAGAGATCTACAGCAGCGCTGGTCTTAGTGACTAGAAAACTACAGGTGGCGTCACGAACTGTTATCTACCAATCCCCTGTAAATAATCCCCCCCATCATACGCCTGACCGCCAGGGCCACGGACCGAGCCACCGCTGCCAGTGACACAAATCCCATAGACTTCCATGGGCTCGGCTCCGAGTACCCCATAGCCCTGGTAACCCACAATTGTGGTGCGGGTCACACAACTTTGGCGTCACGAACAGGAATCCGAAACTTGCAGCATTGCGAGCCCTGTGTGCCTGTGGAGTGTTTTGGTTGAAAAAGACTGTTGCTGTTGTTTGGCGCCAAATACCGCCATATTTGCCGCCATATTCGCGCCCTGAGGCGCTGGAGAAGAAGGCGGGCGTACTGAAAAGCGCGCAGAGTCTCGGACACGCCCCCGGCTCTGACTCAGCGGCAGGTCCTGGGACAGGAAGTGAACGCTCTGACATCAGAGCGCCTGCGACGAAGGTCCTGTCCCCATCGCTGTGCTTGTGGAGCGGCAGCTTCTGGAAACGGTAGGCCCCGATTAACCAAGGGGGCACTAATATGTCGCAGCAACCGGCCGACAGTGCGGCCCCAGCCGGAGGCCCCGACCCCGCGCCGCGTGGCATTGTAGCGCCGGATGGGGGCGCAGGCCCAGCACCCGGCCCGGTAGTCCCGCTCATGCCACTAACGCTCCCATATATGCCTGGGGCAAAATGGCTTCCCCAGTACAGCGGCGAGCCAGGCACTTTAGCAGGATTCAAACGGAAGATATGCAGTGTCCTGGAAATGTACTCTATGTCTGAGAGGCAAAAAGCTGCAGTATTAATAGGGCAGCTAACTGGCGCTGCTGAGAGAGAAGTGGAGACTTGGGCTACCACGGACCAGGAGTTGGTGCCTGCGATCCTCTTAAAGTTACAGGCCATTTTTGAAGATCGCACCGAAACAGATCTCCGGATGGCATTCTACAACTGTTCACAGCAACCAAGTGACAGCATAAGGGACTATGCCTGCCGACTACAAGGGCCCTGAGAGCCCTCAAGCAGGTTAATACCATAAGTGTCATTGATGAAAATAAGATGCTGAAAGAACAATTTGTGCAAGGACTGAGGTCCCAAGCGGAACGCAGAACTGTAAATTGGTGGTCTTTAGATCATCCAGATGCCACCTTTGATGCCCTAAAGGACATGGCAATAAAAGGACTGCGACCCCTGGGCAAACCTGAAGTGGCAACCCAACGTCACCAGGGTGAAATCACTCTGGAACCGGCAGTACCCACCTTTTCCCCGCTAGCGGCAGAAGCCAAAACGCAGGTGACGCCCCCTAGTGAATTGGACTGTCTGCGCTTGGAAGTGCGCCAGTTGACTAAAAATCTGGCTGCTGTGATGAGTGCCCTGCAGCTGCGGAAAGAGGAAGAAGGAAAGATCTTATTAGCCGACTGCCCGGAGGATGTCCCATGGATGAACCGGAGGAGAAGGAGGACGTCGCCCCACCGGAGGAGGACAACGCCACCCCCAGGAGCAACCCCTGACCAGCACCCTCCTCGCCGGGAGATCATCTGTTACCGCTGCAACCGGAAAGGTCATATGTCGACACAGTGTCCTTTAAACGGGCAGAACCTGGGTCCGAGGGCCAACACCCAGGTGGAGACTCGTCAGGCCCCTTAGATTGGAACCGCAGGTTCGTGGGTGGACGACCCTACCTGTCCATCATTCTGGACGGGATTGCAGTTCCGGCGTTGCTAGATACTGGGTCTCAGGTGACCATAATACCTGATGCCCTATATACAAAGTTCTGGTCTATGGATAGTCTTCAACCCCCGAGCCCTGACTTTACCGTGTATGCTTCTAATGGTCTCCCTGTGGAAGTACTCGGGACCAAAAGTGTGGATGTGAAAGTGGGCGGAGTTGAAAGACCAGGGGCTTCTAGTAGTAAAGACTGTAAATGAAGAGAACGGTTTAAATATAATTTTGGGTACTAACATTATCAGTAACTGTCTGGGAGAAGTTGTGTTTCTACTCCAACAGCTCGCTGAGATCGCCCGACCAAGGCAGAAGGAGTGATCCAGAGAGAGATCCGGGCCCTGATGTGTCAGCAGCAAGCGAAGCTTACAGACGGCGAAATTGGTAATGTACGGGTCACCGACTCGAATCCTATTGTGATACCCCCAATGAGTGAAATGATAATATGGTGTAGAGCAGCCATAGGTCTGAGAGGACAAAACTACCAAGCAGTAGTAGAACCCCATTGCTCAGAACATAGACCCACACTCATGACAGCGAGGGGGGTAGTGGAAGTGATAAATGGGAGAGTACCGGTACGGCTTCTCAACTGGGGAGATGATGAAGTAAATTTACCCCGTTATGCAACAGTTGCTAAATTACATGCCGTCGATAATAATTCTATTCTCCCGACTGAGTCCTTAGACTCCCGCCAACTAGCGGAGGATAATGACCCGGCAACTCAGGTGGCGGATTGGTGTCAGCAACTCCATGTCGGGACAGACACCACTCCCGCCCACCAGAAACAAGGGGTATTACGGGTGGTACAAGAGTACACACAAGTGTTTAGTAAACACCCCCTCGACTTTGGGGCCATTAAGGGAGTACAGCATCATATCCCTACAGGTGGTCATCCTCCCATCAAAGAGCGGTACAGGCCTATACCTCCAGCCCATTATCAGAAAGCTAAGGAAATGTTACATGATATGAAGAAAGCCGGGGTGATAAGGGATAGTTGTAGCCCCTGGGCAGCACCTCTAGTTCTGGTTAAAAAGAAAGATGGTAGTATGAGAATGTGTGTGGATTACAGGCAAGTGAATCGCATAACACATAAAGATGCTTACCCATTACCACGAATTGAGGAGTCCTTAGCTGCTCTGAAAACGGCTAACTACTTTTCTACCCTTGATCTGACTAGTGGGTACTGGCAAGTGGCTGTGGCTGAGGAGGATCGTGAGAAAACGGCTTTCACCACCCCAATGGGGCTCTGTGAGTTCGACAGAATGCCGTTTGGGCTCAGCAGTGCCCCGGGAACATTTCAGAGAGTGATGGAGAACTGCCTGGGACATCTCAATTTTGAAACCGTGCTGCTATACCTAGATGACGTCATCGTATACTCCAAGACATATGAGGACCATCTGAAGCACCTGGCAGAAGTATTCGAGTCCCTGTCCAGGTACGGGATGAAGTTGAAACCCTCAAAATGCCATCTACTCAAACAGAAGGTACAATACTTGGGGCACATCGTCAGTTCAGAGGGAGTAGCGCCGGACCCAGAGAAAGTCACCGCCATCCAGAAATGGCCGGAGCCGAAGAACCTCAAGGAAGTGCGACAGTTCCTGGGACTAACGGGTTACTACAGGAGGTTCGTGAAAGATTACACGAAGAAGGCAGCGCCTCTACAGGACCTCCTAGTAGGACAATCCCTAAAGAGCAGAAACCCTCCCTTTAATTGGGGTAAGGAACAGGCTGAAGCATTCCAAAAGATGAAAGAGATCCTTACAGGTGATGAAATCTTGGCCTATCCTGATTACAGCCAACCGTTCCTGCTGTACACCGATGCCAGTAATGAAGGTTTGGGAGCAGTTCTCAGTCAGAAGCAGAATGGCCAAGAAAAAGTCATCGCTTACGCCAGCAGAAAACTCAGGCCAACTGAGAGGAATCCGGAAAATTATAGCAGCTTCAAGCTGGAGTTTCTGGCGCTGGTCTGGGCCATTACTGAAAGATTTAAGCACTACCTTGCCTCCAACAAGTTCACGGCGTACACAGACAACAACCCGTTAACGCACCTGGAAACAGCCAAGCTGGGAGCCATGGAGCAGCGTTGGATGGCTCGGTTGTCAAATTACCAGTTTACCATCAAGTACCGGGCAGGCCGTAAGAATGCTAACGCCGACGCATTGTCCCGAATGCCACATGAATCTGACACGGAAGAAGAATCGGACGACCTGGAAGAAATTGAGCTACCTGCGTTCCATCGAAATGGGATAATCCATGAGCAGCATGTCCACAGAAAGCAGTATGGTGCAACGTTAAATCCCTTACCCCATCACAGCTGGAAAGAGACTCAGGACAGCGATCCAGTGGTCAGCCGTATCAAGGAGTTGTTAAGACAGGAAGGTTCCTCCTTGGAAAAAGATGCACCTATGTCAGCAAAGCTCCTGTGGAATGAGAGAAGCCGGTTGTTCCTATACCGTGAGAAGTTGTGCAGGAGATACGTCAACCCCAGGACCCATGAGATGGTATGGCAGATAGTGGTCCCCAAGGCAGACGTCCAAATGGTGTTGGAAGCGTACCACGATCAAGCAGGACACTTTGGCTGGAGAAAGCTGGAGACTCTGTTGAGGTGCCGGTTCTACTGGGTAGGAATGCGCAGCTCCATCGAGAGGTGGTGTCGGAACTGTGGACCCTGTGGTCTCAGACGAAGGGACTACGGTAGTCAGAAGGCACCCCTGCAGCCTATCCGGACGACTCGTCCCTTGGAGATCGTGGCCTTGGACCACGTCAAATTGTCGCCAAGCAGGTCTGGATACTCATATGCCCTGACCATGGTGGATCATTATTCGAGATTTTTGGTGGTCGTCCCCGTCAAGGATCAGACAGCAGTGACGGCAGCAAGGACCTTCCAAGCAAGCTTCTGCAGACCACATGGGTATCCGGAGCAGGTACTGACTGATCAAGGCCCTGCTTTTGAAGCGGATCTGTTTAAGGAATTTTGTCACTTGTATGGGTGTAAGAAAATTATAACGACGCCATACCACCCCCAAACCAACGGCCTTTGCGAGAAAATGAACCACATTGTCGTTGACTTGCTAAAATCCATACCGCTGGAAGAAAGAAATCGGTGGCCAGAATTGTTACCTGACCTAGTTGACTTGTATAACCACATACCAGTGAGTTCTACCAACTGCACACCAGCTTACCTTATGAGAGCAAGGCCTGGAAGACTGCTAATGGACTTGGAACTTGGTGTGGTGGAACCAGAGGCAGATGACACCGTTGGAAATTGGGACACAAATCGGCAAGAGCAATACAGAAGAGTGCAAGCCTGCGTAGAAGAAAGTCTCAATAAAGCTCGGGAAAAGCAGGAGAATATTTACAACAAGAATGCTCCCGCTAAGCCTTTGATGCCTGGAGAAATGGTGTTAAAAAGGAAAAGAAAGATGCACAAGTTGGACAACCAGTGGGAACAAGAGCCCTATGTCATACAAAATTCCAAATATGATAACAGAAAAGTCTGTATCATCAGTAAGGATGGAGGAAGAACGACCGCCACTGTGTCTAGAGACCATTTAAAATTGTGTCCAGAGCCGTTGAAGCTTCGGGAAGAGAACCCTATTGTGAATCAAGAAGAAAGTGAAGAGGAGGTCATACACACGGATCTGGGAGACTTACCTGCGGATTGGCCCAGACTGGGAGATGCGGTAATCATTCCTGTGTTGCAGTTTTATCAGCCACAAGAGGAAACTCCACCTCCAGTCATGCCCATTGTGCCAACAGAGCCAGTTCTAGAGGTACCTATTCCAGCAGAACCCCAGCCTGCAGAACCTCAAGAAGTAGAATCACCAGAAGCAGCGCCCCATGCTATGGGATCCCCTGGTGAAGCTGACTCACACCGCCCAGCCCTCAGTACGCTTGCCAGATCCATAGAAAGATTGAGGCAGTATTATAGTTTGTCGTTACGCAGAACAGATAGATCAGAGACCAATATACCTGATGCTACTCCACGTAGATCGGAACGAACAACGAAAGGGAAGCTACCTATTCATTATCAACAGTAGTTTATTATGACTCAGAAAAGGGTTATTATCTATGATCAATTGTATAAAGTTGTATAAAGAAGTTTATTGCACTTGAAGGAATTTAGAGTATTGTGATAGAATGTGAATTACTTGAAAATGTCTTATAATGGACTGCGTGGCTGAGGACTGAGCCAGCCAAAAACTGTATCCTGTAAATAGTTGCACTTTGTGCCTTGTCTTGGTTTCACACGAAGCCTTGACTTACCTCTGAACATAAAACCCGTATGGTGTGGCACTGAGCGAGGTCTGCAGCCAGAAGTCCTGCAGCCCACCCAGGACCCACGTTGAAGGTTTGGTGCGGGTCCTTCACAAGAATACTATGTGTATTTATTGAGTGTCTTGATGATTTGATACTTTTGTATTTTACTGTCCATTGTATACAATGCAACGTTTAAGAATTTCGTACCTCCCTTCTGGGAAGAGTTTGATGTTAATTGTTTAAATGCAAAACAAAATTCTTTCTTTGTCTATTTCACAGCCCGGGAGTGCTGTATTTTACCAAGGGGGGATGTGTAGCCCTGGTATGTAAGGCACACATTATCCTGGAGTCTGCACAGAAAGGTAACAGTTAAAGCTCACATCATCCATTCACACTTTAGACACACCCTCAGGGTATATAAGCTTGTGACATGCAGCAGAGACAAGTCAGTCTAGTCTGGACTCGTGAAGTAGTGAGGAGTCTTCCAGGAAGTGAAGTGAAAGACAGTCACTCAGTTGGTTCCTGTCAGCAGTTCATAAAGTGGAGGCTAGTAAGGGTGAGCCAGTTCATCCTAGTCTAGTCAGAGCTGTTCCTTAACCTGAAGGCAGAGACAGCTTTGAAGAAAGGAAAGTTTGCAGCAGAAACTTCAGTCGCCTGTCTCAAGGACAGTGAAGTTCAGTCGATGTGTTCCTGAACTAGGAGTATACTGAGAATCTGTCAGCAAGCTCCAAGGAAGAAGCAAGAAAGGATTGACTTGTACTACCTTAGGAAGTGTGCAGTGCCTGTGTTGAGAGTGGAAAGCAGGGCGAAGGGCACAGTGGAGAGGACGGAGCAGTGCCTTAGGTAGTGAATTGCCTACACTAATTATCCGGTCACTGGGGACCGAGGAGTTGCTATTGATTCACTCATAGTAACGGGACAACCAGAGTCTTACTGGACCTTAGGTCGCAGAAAGCAGCCCTTGAAGTGTCGGTACGTAATCGGGGTCAGGAGGAACAAGGACTTTTAGCTAGGCCTAGCATAGAAGGACTCTGTTCCCACCACATAGAAGGCTCCACCACAATACTGACCGGGCAGTACAGCTATGGAGTTAGCTGGAGTATTCGGAGTTAACTTAGTTCTATGCGAGTTGGACTCATCATATTGAAAGTTAAGGAGGCCTCTAACCTGCTCTGCTGTTACCTGGATGTGCAGTCTCCACCCCGACCAGCTCCCGGGACCTGCCTAAACATCTGACAAGTAAAAGGTATGGAAAGACGCTGGATGGTGTGAGACTGATTCATTTATCTGCACCCTACATCATTAATACCATAGACTTTGAGGGACCAGTCCCACCTGTGGGGGACCCGTCATCTAGCTGCCACAACATCCCCTCAGAGATCTACAGCAGCGCTGGTCTTAGTGACTAGAAAACTACAGGTGGCGTCACAAACTGTTATCTACCAATCCCCTGTAAATAATCCCCCCCATCATACGCCTGACCGCCAGGGCCACGGACCGAGCCACCGCTGCCAGTGACACAAATCCCATAGACTTCCATGGGCTCGGCTCCGAGTACCCCATAGCCCTGGTAACCCACAATTGTGGTGCGGGTCACACAGATATTTTACTAATCCCTACAACAATTATATATACAGTAATATATATATATATATATATATATATATATATATTTATATATGTTGGTATACATTGATATGGTCAGGAATGTATTGTGTATCAGGATACTAGGTGAAAACAAAATTAAAAACTTGGAGACTATCAATTATTGCTCTTGCATTAAAGAACTGACACATAAAAAGGTTCTTACTAGAGATGCGAAAGAGATAGATTTTTTTTCAGCTCCAAAGTTTGGGTCCCCATTGATTTTATTTGGGATTCAAGTTCAGGTTGAAGTTCTGGTACTGTTTTGGTACCTGAACCGAATTTTGGGTACCAGAACCCAAACTTCCACAAGTCTGCTCATCCTTAGACCTGACCATAGATGATAACTCTTTGGGACAAATCTAAGTCAGTCCCAGAGATTTTGATTGATTGATTTGATTGGATTGACACTGTACATGCTTAATTGTCACTCCATTTAAATGAGGGACAGAAGTCCCATTTTCTCGTAATTGCTGATGGTAAATGTCAGATTGCTAAAGTTCCCATTCCTGAGACTGCCATCAACTTTAGCCATAGGTCATCAATGTAAAATTGGTGGGGATCTGACCCCTCACACTTCCACCAATCAGCTGCCATCACCTCCAATGACGACCAGAAGGAAATAGTGTTGGGAGCAGAACAGCACCGCTCTGTGTACTGTATAGAAGCTACTGCTGTTCTACTTCATATCACACCTTTTAAGTGTTGTGACCCATGTGGGCATCCGTACTAGCAAGTATCACAATCTTGGGATGCCGATAGGTTGCAATAGCAGCCAGTGGCCTTCAGAAAGTCGTATCAATATTATCTTGGTTTGCCAATGAAACTGGGGCAGGGCTTAACAAGAAATTGTTATTTTTACTCCACACCATAAAACAATAGATTGCAATATGCAATACAATTTATCAAACAATTGTTGGTTCAAGTCCCCAAGGGGGACTAAACTATATGTAAAATGTATTTTTTTTAAGCATTAAAAAATAAACATTTAGTTCACTGTCCTTTTTCAAATTTGAAGATTGATAAATAAAAAAATAGAACAATAAGTATATATGATATTACCGAGTCCATAAAAATCTGTCTATCAAAAAAAATTAATTAATTAACCATTAATAAAAAAAACACAATAAGTCCAAAAAAAATCAATCAAAATGACAATAAAAATAAAGTACAATAAAAATAAAACAGCTCACCGTGCAGCAAAACAAATCCTTATACAGCCCCACGACAAATTATGAAACTTACAGGTCTCATAAAAATATACTAATATGGAAAAAATATATTAAAATATAATTGTTAAAAATATAATTTATTCCATATTGAAATGTGATTTTGATTAGTGTCTCAGTGGCACAAATACCATGGAATTCTATAGTAATCTGGTTGTTTTTGCCTAAGTAGCTTCTGGCTAATAATAGAGTTATCTGTGTTCGCAAACAAATCCTGTTTTCCATGGATAACAGTTGGAAAGGCTATAGACATTCACAAGGACATAGCTTAACATTTATGGTTGTCTAAATATATAAGAGATCAGCATGTAAACAGTGAAGCTTCAGCTAATTGAAACCTATTCTTAGCCCGGCACAATGCCAAGGATGGCTGTTAGACAAACACTATTCTATTACATTTCACCCCAAATGTTTAAAATTGTGTTCTTCTCAGGGCTAAAATCCATTCTTTAGCACAGTTCCCTGCCATTGCCAATGTAATCCTTAAATAACTGAGCCTCAGGTCTAGCTTTCTGTTTTATGCTGATAAAATGTGGGCTTTGGCCATTAACACCATTATCATGCAAAACTAGGGTCCAGAGTTCTGTTAAAAAAAAAATAAAAAATATGAGAGCAGGAATCAATATTTGGGGACCAACACATACTATCAACTGAATAGTAAGAACAGGACTTAACTTACTACTTGCTCGATAGAACATGACTCAACTTACTTGGAATTAAGATGGACTCAATCCAGACATTTCCAGCCAAACGAACAGTAGGTCCACTATTCTGGCAATGATAACCAAAGACAAAATAGTGTCGCTTTTATTCTCAACGGAAGATTGGCCGGCACTCTCCTAAAGTACAATGCAGTTAGTGATAGAGTTATCTCGATACGACTACAAGGAGCAACAATCCATGTGACAGTTATACAAGTCTGCTCACCAACCACAGATGCCGAGGAGGAGGACATTGAATTATTCTACGATCAGGTTAACGAGGAAATTGACAAGATGCTAAAACAAGACTTACTCATTATCAAGGGAGACTTGGAAGCTGAAGCGGACCACAGGAAACATGGAACCAAATCGGGCACCATAGGGACAGTGGACAAGTCCTTACTTGTTCCTGGTGCGGCTAAGTTGATTATGGTCGACAGATACCGCATGATAACATTCATTTAGTTGATTATACGATACTGTGGATCTTGATGGTAATTTTCAATCAACTGGGGTGGTACTGGATTCACAGTGCATATATATATATACAGTATATATATATATATAAAACGTTGTATATCTAGTATGTAGTTTGGGTCTTGGATTTGGGACCAATTTATCTATCTACGCATTAAGAATTAAGTGTTATTTCTATTATAACCCTTTACTGAGGGTTGTGTACTAAATTTGCTCTTTCCTGTACATGATAATATATCGGCATATGAAAAATGAAAGTATTTACAGTGGAGGAAATAAGTATTTGATCTCTTGCTGATATTGTAAGTTTGCCCACTGACAAACACATGAACAGTCTATAATTTTAAGGGTAGGTTAATTTTAACATTGAGAGATAGAATATCAAAATAAAATCCAGAAAATCGCATTGTATAAATTATATAAATTTATCTTTTTTTTTTCAGTGAGAAATAAGTATTTGATCCCTCTGGCAAACAATACTTGGTGGCAAAATCCTTCATGGCAAGCACAGCAGTCAGATGTTTTTTGTAGTTGATGATGAGGTTTGCGCACATGTCAGGAGTAGTGTTGAGCGATACGATAATGCAAATATCGGCTATGGCCGATATTAGCTCTATCGGCCTTTCGATAATTCGTTTCGATATTTTCGTCTTATCGAATACCGGAATCGGATTTGTCACTGTCACTGTCTGTGTCCGTCGGTCGGGTCTGTCACTGTCAGTGTCCGTCGGTCGGGTCTGTCAGGAGTCAGCGGCACTTACCTGGCAGAAGATCTCCGGCGGTCACATCCCGGACTGCTTAATGGCCGCCATCCTCTTCTCCCCGGCGGTCACATGCAGTTTCTCGCGATAACTGCAGTGACTGCTGGGTAATCCCGGCCGTAAAGCAGTCAGTCCGATGACGTCACCGCCGGGGAACCAGGTAATCAGCTGTGCTGCGTCGCGATGACAGGCTCTGCCTGTCATTGCGATGTAGCAGAGCTGGATCGTCGTGGGACAATCGTTACTATGGACTGCGTCGGACAGGTGGTATACTGTTGTTTTTTTTTTTTCTTTTTTTACAGGAGATCGATGGCGTCGCAGGAATGAGAGTACAATAAAAGAAATGAAAACTGTGTTGTCTCTTTTATTTCATTAAAATACTTTTTTCTTGCTTTGTCTTTTTTTTATGCATTTAATAACTTTGGGATTAATAATGGATCGGTGTCTTATTGACACCTCTCCATTATTAACCGGGCTTATTGTCACCGTGCAATCAACGGTGACATTAACCCCTTATTACCCCACTTGCCACCGCTACAGGGCACTGGGAAAAGCCGGGTAAAGTGCCACAATTGGCACATCTTTTGATGCGCCAAATGTGGGGCTGCTGTAGCCTGGTATTATCAGGCTGTTGAGGGCCAAAATCCATGGGCCTTGACAGTCTTTTAATACCAGGCCGCAGCAGTCTGCATTTTACTTGGCTGGTTAACAAAAATAGGGGGACCCCTACGCTGTTTTTTTTTCAAGGGGATCCCCTATTTTTGTTAACCAGCCAAGCTAAGCAGACTGCTGTGGCCTGGTATTATCAGGCTTGCAAGGTCCATGGATATTGGATCCTTACCAGCCTGAAAAACCAGGCCTCAGCGGTCTGCTTCATCTGGCTGGTTAACAAAAATAGGGGGGACCCCACGCCAATTTTTTTCGAGGGGATCCCCTATTTTTGTTAATCAGCCAAGATATGCAGACTGCTGTGGCCTGGTATTATCAGGCTGGCAAGGTCCATGGATCTTGGCTCCTTAACAGCCTGAAAATCCAGGCCTCAGCGGTCTGCTTCATCTGGCTGGTTAACAAAAATAGGGGGGACCCCACGCCATTTTTTTTTCAAAGGGAACCCCTATTTTTGTTAACCAGTTCCCTCTGACGTCACTGATTGTGTCCCTGGCTGACCTGAAGTGAAAGTGGAAAGCAATCGATTAAGCTTTCCACTTCCTCTCCTGTCAGCCAGGAGAGGAACTCATTCATTTGGGGGTTTACTGTGAGGCTGCAGCATTAGCTGCGGTCCCTGCAGTAAACATTAACCCTTTCTGAAGGATTACACCGTGGGACCTGACTGTACATCGGATTGGTAAGAATAATTTTGCTTTATTATTTTATTTTTATTACAGGAAATGGTTTTAGCAGGAAAATAAAATATGGTCAAAAACTGTGTGATTATTTCATTAAACTTCTTTTTTATTAAAGTGTGTGTGTTTGATTTTTCTTTCATACAATAGGATTAATAATTGATAGTTGTCTAATTGACAGCTCTCAATTATTAACCTGGCTTAAAGTGACCTTTCAATTGCAAGGTCATTTTAACCCCTTATTAACCCATTCGCCACCGCTACAGGGCAATGGGAATAGACGGGCAAAGTGCCAGAAAGGGCAAATCTAATTAGAGATTTGCCCTTTCTGGGGTGTCTGGGGGCAGATGTTAGTAGCCGGGGGGGGCCAAAAATAATGGTCCCTCTCTGGGCTATTATTATCTGCCCCCACTCACTGGCTTTGTCTGTCTGGTTGCGAAAATAGGGCAGAGCCCACGCATTTTTTTTCAGCAATTTTACACCTCATATATATATATATATACATGTCATTAAATTTGTGACACATATATATATATATTTATATTTATAGTTCATACACTTCTACATAGTATAATAGCCGCTAATTCAATTGCCGGCTTTTGTGAAAATGCAGAACCCGACATGAAATGACACTTGGTTTACATAGAGTTAACCATGTCTTTTCATGTAGTTTGATATCTGATTTGCACAAACAATTACATGAGTGTAAGTGTGCAAAATTTCACACCTGTAGGGGTTAATTAAAGGTGTAAATTCGTAGCAAAAAAGTCCGTTTTTTTTACAACGAATTTACACCTTTAGTTAACCCTACATGTGTGAAATTTTGCACACATAGACTGATGTAATTGTTTGTGCAAATCAGATTGCAAACGACATGAAAAGACATGGTTAACCCTATGTACACCAAGTGTCATTTCATGTCGGGTGCTTCTGTCTTTTCACAGAAGCCGGCTTTACCCGGCAATTGAATCAGAGGATATTTTACTATGTAGAAGTGTATAAACTATACATATATGTATATATATATGTCACAATGACATGTATATATATATATATATGTATTCTATGTGTGTATATTTAGTGTTTACAAGGAAATAAAGGTTCTTTTTAGTTTCGATATTTTGTTCCCATAGACTTACATGGGACTTCCGCTATCGAAATCGGATATCGACGATATTTAGTGATATCGGCGATACAATTTCGATACGATATTTTTAGATATCGAGCAATATCGCTCAACACTAGTCAGGAGGAATTTTGGTCCACTCCTCTTTGCAGATCATCTCTAAATTATTAAGATTTTGAGGCTGTCGCTTGGCAACTCGGAGCGTCAACTCCCTCCATAAGTTTTCTATGGGATTAAAGTCTGGACACTGGCTAGGCCACTCCACGACCTTAATTTGCTTCTTTTTGAGCCACTCCTTCGTTGCCTTGGCTGTATGTTTTGGGTTATTTTCTTACTGGAAGACCTAGTCACGACCCATTTTTAATGTCCTGGCAGAGGAAAGGAGGTTGCCACTCAGGATTTTATGGTACATGGTTCCATCCATTATCCCATTGATGCAGTGAAGTAGTCCTGTGCCTTTAGCAGAGAAACACCCCAAAACATAATGTTTCCACCTCCATGCTTGACAGTGGGCAATGTGTTTTTTGGGTCATAGGCAGCATTTCTCTTCCTCCAAACATGGCGAGTTGAGTTAATGTCAAAGAGCTCAATTTTTGTCTCAACTGACCACAGCACCTTTTCCAAACATTCACAGAATCATCCAGGTGTTCATTGGCAAACTTCAGATGGGCCTGCACATGTGCCTTCTTTAGCAGGGGGACCTTTCGGGCACTGCAGGATTTTAAACCTTTACGGCATAATGTGTTAGCAATGGTTTTCTTGGTGATTATGGTCCCAGCTGCCTTGAGATCATTAACAAGTTTCCCCCGTGTAGTTTAGGCTGATCTCTCACATTCCTCATGACCAAGGATACCCCACAAGGTGAGATTTAGCATGGTGCCTCAGATCGATGTCAATTGACAGACATTTTGTATTTCTTCCATTTTCTTACTATTGCACCAACAGTTGTCTCCTTCTCCCCCAGCATCTTACTTATGGTTTTGTAGCCCATTCCAGCTTTGTGCAGGTCTATGATCTTGTCACTCACATCCTTAGAAAGCTCTTTGGTCTTACCCATGTTGTAGAGGTTAGAGTCTGACTGAATAATTGAGTCTGTGGATAGGAGTCTTTTATAAAGATGACTATGTAAGACAGCTGTCTTTAATGCTGGTAATGAGTTGAATAGGAGCGTTTAACTGGTCTGTAGGAGCCAGAACTCTTAATGGTTGGTAGGGGATAAAATACTTATTTCTCACTGCAAAATGCAAATAAATTTATATAAATTATACAGGGTAATTTTCTGGATTATATTTTTGATATTCTATCTCTCAATGTTAAAATTAACCTATCCTTAAAATTATAGACTGTTCATGTCTTTGTCAGTGAGCAAACTTTCAAAATCAGCAAGGGATGAAATACTTATTTCCCCCAATATAATGGAACTATCTAGAACAATGGGAATTCATTATCTAATGGTTCACATGAATGTCCCATCTCCAACAGGACCAATTCATGTGATGTCTGCTTCTGACACCAGGCTCTGCCATTTTCATTCTGCAGGTGGGCACTAGTGTTAGAAGAGATGTTGGAACCAGATACTCTGGAGTTATCAGCTCCCTGCTCCAACCAGACCCTACTTAAACTTACAGCTACTGCTGAAAGCTGACAGATATAGTCTTGTGCACCTCTGGGTCACAGCCCAGCTGCCTCTGTTTAAGTCCAGAACCCTGTACAGGTGTTAAAGGTTGAAGACCGTGACAGCTCCAGGGATCTAATAAGTGGAGTGGCTTGTGCTAAGCTTGTGCTAAGCCTGTCTGCGATAGCCATTTTAGAACTTCCAAGCGATTACTGACTGAGGGTATACGCAGCATTAGAAATTTCACAATATTTCTTTGGGCACATATCTCACATAAAGAGACCATCTAGTGTTTTCAACACCCGCACCCAAATCCTACATTTTTCTAATAAATCTTCAACCAGCCAGCCAAACCCTTCCATCACTATTTATAATGTAAAAACTACATGAACCATTCAGCAGCTATTGTGCAAGTGAATCCTCTTTATATAATCTAATGTGCAGAAATTGCATTACACAGTTTTTTTTTACTTTATGTACAAGGCCATATTATAGATTAAAAGTGTAGCCATGTATGTACATCCAAAAGTGCATGGGATCGCATTTCTTCACGGGGAACAGGAAAACAGAAAGGTACAAGGGCCGTCCATTAAAAATTTACCCTGACCCACTTCTATTTATCACAGGACACTGAAACTGCATATGTGTACATATAAGTCTCTATAGGTCACGTGCTAATTTGCAACTCAACTCAGGACTGATAACGATCTTGATTTTACAGGCGCTGTAGTGGTGTGAAGTTTGATAATGGACCCAGTGGAATCCAGAGCAGTCAGCAAGTTCCTTTACTTGAAAGGCAACACACCAAAGGAGACATTCGATGAGATGAAAGAGGTTTATGATTATGATTCCCCATCATATGATGCAGTCAAGAACTGGCATCGTCAATCCAAATGTGGTCGGACTTCGGTGCAAACCGCTCCAATTCCAGGGTGACCCCACTCTACTATTGATGAACACACCATCCAGCAAGTGGAGGTCACCATTTTGGAAAATCGCAGCATAACCATTTGCCAACTAGCCCAAAATATCAAGATTAGTGTGGGGTCCATGGAAAAAATCATCCAAGACCATCTTCACATGCTGGGTTCCCCGACTGCTCACACCTCACACGATGTGCCATGGAAACCAGGAGGACTTTTCAACAGACTGATCACACAGGATGAAAGCTGGGTCCATCACTATGATCCTGAGACTAAAGTCCAGTCGACACAATGGAAGCATCATGACTCACTGCCTCCAAAGAAGGCATGTGCCCAACCCTCAGCAAGCAAGGTCATGCTCACAGTATTTTGGGACCAGCACGGAGTAGTATTAATGGATTTCCTAGCAAAGGGTGCCATGATCACTGGGGCATACTATGCTTCACTGCTGCAGAAATTGCAGGAAGCCATCAAAATCAAGAGACATGGCATGCTTTCCAAAGGTGTCCACCTTCTGCAAGACAATGCACCAGTTCACAACTCACATGTTGTCCAAATGGAAGCATGCTCCTGTGGCTTTGAAATTCTACCGCATCCCCCTTATTCACCCGACCTCGCAACATCGAACTTCCACCTCTTTCCAGCAATGAAGTTTTATTGAAGGGCAAGCATTTTACAGATGATGGGACTCTTATTTCCAAAGTCACAAAGTGGCTTTTGTAGCATCCTGTCAACTTCTACAAGCGAGGTGTTTGCAGTTGCTTAAAGAGATGGGAGAAGTGTGTGTCCCTAGGTGGCACCTATGTAGAGAAGGACTAATAACCGCCAAGTTTCATTGCTCTCAGTCCACAGGAAATGGGTCAGGGAAATCTTTAATGAATGCCTCTCGTATGTCTCTTGATTAATTTTTATCATATTTGCCCAAGCGCTACTATCTAAAATCGAATACAAACTATGAGCTGAAGTAGATTTTTTTCTATAATTTACTTCACTTTGTAGTTCAAATTAGTCTTTCAGGCTTTGACCTACTTTTTAGGAAATTCAAGTTTGCTTGAAAGTTTGCAACTTTTCTAAAGCCAGAAAATCTAGGATAAATATCTGCTGAAATTAACATTTTAGGCACATTAAAACAGCATAGACATAGAGAAGGCTGGATATATTTCACACTTACAGGATTTTTATAGTACAGATAACACTTTCACACTTCAGCTGTGATTATATTTATAGCAATCATTAAGAATCAAGGAGCTAAGATGTGCAGTTCGTGGTTTGACAGTCTGCACCTACAGTACATGTGTTTTAGGTAAGAAAAAAAGAACTGTTGTAAAGACTGAGATCAAACATCGAAAGTGACTCATCCATTCCCATGTATATCACCTCTACTAAAGGTACTGCCACACTAAGCTATCCCGCTAGCGATCTCGTTAGCGTTGCATACTAATGAGATCGCTAGCGGGATTGTTTCTATATCGCTAAATGCGGCCGCATTTAGCGATATAGTTAACGACGCTATCGCGTTAGCGATCTTCTTAACGACTTTAGCGGTACAAAAGTACCGCTAAATCGCTAAGAAAAGGTGCCACACAGCGATAAGAATATTACCAGCGGGAGCGCCAGCGATTGAAATAGGGTCCGGAACGATTCCAGCGACGAGCGAGATCACAGCAGGAAGCTCGTCGTGGAAAGCTGCCGCACTGAACAATATCGCTAACAGGATCGCTAAATAGTGACGTTTTTAGCGATCCCGTTAGCGATATTGTTTAGTGTGGCATACCCTTTAGACTTTCTTGTCTTTATTCTGCTACATAGGGGTTGATTCATTAAGGTGTACAACGCAGGCCTAATCAAGGTCTTTCTGCAGTAGGATGTGCAGAATTATTTTAGAAGCGCATGGTACTTAATGAATTTGGCACATCATTTGAGTGGCAAGCACCTCCGTGCTCCTCACCAGTTTTGCTAATCCAGTCAGGAACTGGAGCAGTATTTCCATTGTAAGAAATGCCAACACTTTTGCTGAATATGACAGATGGGTGTAGCAATAACCAGTCCCACCATAGCTCCTCCATTGTCAGCCATTTTGACAATGCAGTTTCAACCTGGCTTGAAAATGCCAAAAAGTCTCAAAATTTTTCTTCAATTCAGCATTGTGCAGAAATTTTACAACTTTTTTAAAAAAAATTATGCCAGATTTTGATGATTTGACTCTATAATTTTTATATAACTCTAACAATGGTTTATGATCCCCAGTGTCCACATAGGACAGACTTCTGGGAACTCCTTCTTACATGCATGTTCTATAATCACTAACTTATAGCTAAGATTCAACCTTGGCTTTGTACACATGTGTTTTTCAGGCAAATTTTACTATTGAAACAACTTGAAAAAGCTATAAAAAATGAACATTATAGAAAAAAACTTGTTGCTCATATGTTCAGGAGCCAAGTGTTTAAAAGAAGTGATATGTCCATTCATCTGGTGTTTTCCTTTAGGAAGATGTTCCATTTGAGGATTCCCAACAAATGTTCAATAAGTGTTAGGTCTGGAAACATGCTTGGCCAATCCAGCACCAGGCAGTGGTCATCTTGAAGGTGTGCTTGGGGTCGTTATCATGTTGGAATACTTCATGTGGCCCAGTTTTCGAAGAAAGGAGATCATGCTCTGCTTCAGTATGTCACAGTACTTGTTGGAATTCATGGTTCCCTTAATGAACTGTAGCTTCTTACAGCCAGCAGCACTCACGCAGTACCAAACCATGGCACCCCACCACCATGCTTGACTGTAGGCAAGACACACTTGTCTTTGTACTCCTCACCTGGTTGCTGCCTCACACGCTGGACACCATCTGAACCAAATAAGTTTATCTTTGTCTCAGAAATCCATGTCCTATGTCTGCTTGCCTTCAGCAAACTATTTGTGGGCTTTCTTTTACATTATATTTAGAAGAGGCTTCCTTCTGACATGACTGCTATGCAGACCAAATTGATGCAGGATGTGATGTATGATCTGAGCACTGACAGGCTGACCCCCCCACCCCTTTAACTTCTGTAGCAATGCTGGCAGCACTCATACATCTATTTTGAAAAAAAGCAACCTCTGGATATGAAGGAGAGTATGTGCACTCAACTTCTTTGTTCAACCATGGTGAGGCCTATTCTTAGTGGAACCTGTCTTGCTAAACTGCTGTATAGTCTTTGCCACCATGCTGCAGCTCAGTTTTAGGGTGTTGGAAATGTTCTTATAGTCTAGGCCATCTTTATGTAAAGCAACAATTCTTTTTTTCAGATCCCCAGAGAGTTTTTTTGCCATGAGGAGCCATGTTGAACTTCCAGTGACCAGAGTGTGAGGGCGATAGTACGAAATTTAACACACCTGCTCCCCATTCACACCTGAGACACATGACACCGGGGAGGAAAAATGGCTAATTGGGCACAATTTGGTATTTTTCACTTACGTGTGTACTCACTTTTATTGCCAACGGTTTAGACATTAATGGCTGTGTGATGAGTTATTTAGAGGGCTCACTATTTAGAATATTTTTATCTACTGGCTAACACGGTACTAAGATATACATCTTTCCTGTATTAGAGGGCTCACCACATTTACACTGTTATACAAGCTGTACATTGACTAATTTACATTGCATCAAAGAGTAATATCTTCAGGGTTGTCCCATGAATAGATAAAATAAAATATTTACATAAATGAGAGGGGTGTGCTCACTTTGGTGATATACTGTATATACTGTATAAATTGAATTATGGTATACATTCTCTGGCTTTGTAAAGGTAACAGCTGGTCACAAACTTAGATCTTATATAGAATTTGTACTTCTGTAGATACTAAATTATTGTCATTTTTATTTACAACAAAACTGGAATGTTATGCTGAGTTTTCATTTCTTTTAAAATTGTTAGACACATTTACTATTTCAGCTAGAAGCTCACCTGATTTAAGGCATTTTGAAAAATGAAATAAAAAATAAGTGTGTCTAGACAGATCTCACTGTAGATTACACTTGCATTGCTCACCAAGAATCTTACAGGGTCCCCAGCATTACATACATGACAATGACAATTAAGGACATCCATTTATTAAGTAACCTTTGTTTTATGTTGTACTCTGCCAAAGCTCCATGCCAAGCCTCGTCCTCGTTATTGCTTTGTTTCATTCTGTTTGCCTAAATCACCCTTAGTGACACACAATCAAAGTCCATCAAACTGAGATGTTTCAAGTTTCATTTCATCATCCAGATAAAATTAGAAGGCACTGATTGCACAGCAAGTATATAAATCATTTACAACGTTCCCATCCCACAAGACAAACCACCTCTTTGTTTCATGGTTGCTATAACAAAAAAAAAAAGAGACTGAAGACATTCACTTTCTGGATAGATCCTTAAGTAACGAAGAAAATGGGAAGTAAATGTAAGCCGGCTAATCTCGTATTTTGTTCAAATCTTGATTTTATTAAGAAGATATGAAAGAAAGCAAAGTAGGAAGAACGTTCTTCAGTCTTAGTTCAAGATGCCAGGGCTATGATAATCTTCTACGTGCATGAAATGGGATTGTCTTTGGAGTTTTATTTTACAGTAGGTCGCTGAAACCGGAGGATTTTGACCTTTTTAATTTTAGTGCTAAAAGTTTAGGTAAATATTTTTCTTTGTGTGCAATTAAAGTGACTGTGTTGAAGTTTTTAAAGGTGCACACAGATCTAAAGATCCGATCCATTGAAGTTCATGCATTTTCTGCCTTTTTTTTGCAAATTGCTCCTTTCAGTAATTAAATGTTGCAATAGGCACTAATTACAGACAAAGTTCGGAAAATCTTTTGCCGCCTTAGGCTAGAGTCAATGATCACACCTTAACTTGTCATTTGAGAATTCACATGCTCATACAGGACACATCATCATGTTATATTATTTATTTTAAATATTTTCCTAATAACAAAACATTCATAAAGTAAAGTTAGTTTTTCAAATCTATACTCAGGTTAGAATTGCATTTCACTATAAGCTTCAGTAACAGGTATGGTCCTAGACATGTATATTAGTAGCTATCTTCTTTATACAGTTATATGAAAAAGTTTGGGCACCCCTATTAATCTTAAGCTTAATGTTTGATAAAAATTGGTGTTTTTGCAACAGCTATTTCAGTTTGATATATCTAATAACTATTGGACACAGTAATGTTTCTGCCTTGAAATGAGGTTTATTGTACTAACAGAAAATGTGCAATCTGCATCCAAACAAAATTTGACAGGTGCATAAGTATAGGCACCTCACCAGAAAAGTGACATTAATATTTAGTAGATCCTCCTTTTGCAAAAATAACAGCCTCTAGTCGCTTCCTGTAGCTTTTAATGAGTTCCTGGATCCTGGATGAAGGTATTTTTGACCATTCCTCTTTACAAAACAATTCCAGTTCAGTTAAGTTTGATGGTCGCCGAGCATGGACAGCCCTCTTCAAATGATCCCACAGATGTTCAATGATATTCAGGTTTGGGGACTGGGATGGCCATTCCAGAACATTGTAATTGTTCCTCTGCATGAATGCCTGAGTAGATTTGGAGCGGTGTTTTGGATCATTGTCTTGCTGAAAGATCATCCCCTGCGTAACTTCAACTTTGTCACTGATTCTTGAACATTATTGTCAAGAATCTGCTGATACTGAGTGGAATCCATGCGTCCCTCAACTTTAACAAGATTCCCGATGCCGGCATTGGCCACACAGCCCCAAAGCATGATGGAACCTCCACCAAATTTTACTGTGGGTAGCAAGTGTTTTTCTTGAAATGCTGTGTTTTTTTGACGCCATGCATAACGCCTTTTTGTATGACCAAACAACTCAATCTTGGTTTCATCAGTCCACAGGACCTTCTTCCAAAAAGAAATTGGCTTCTCCAAATGTGCTTTTGCATACCTCAGCCGACTCTGTTTGTGGCGTGCTTGCAGAAACGGCTTCTTTCGCATCACTCTCCCATACAGCTTCTCCTTGTGCAAAGTGCGTTGTATAGTTGACCGATGCACAGTGACACCATCTGCAGCAAGTTGATGCTGCAGCTCTCTGGAGGTGGTCTGAGGATTGTCCTTGACTGATCTCACCATTCTTCTTCTCTGCCTTTCTGATGTTTTTCTTGGCCTGCCACTTCTGGCCTTAACAAGAACTGTCCCTGTGTTCTTCCATTTCCTTACTATGTTCTTCACAGTGGAAACTGACAGGTTAAATCTCTGAGACAGCTTTTTGTATCCTTCCCCTGAACAACTATGTTGAATAATCTTTGCTTTCAGATTATTTGACAGTTTTGAGGAGCCATGATGCCACTCTTCAGAGGAGATTCAAACAGGAGAACAACTTGCAAGTGGCCACTTTAAGTAGCTTTTCTCATGATTGCATACACCTGGCTATGAAGTTCAAAGCTCAATGAGGTTACAAAACCCAAAAAAGTGCTTTAGTAAGTCAGTAAAAAGTAGGTAGGAGTATTTAAAACAAGAAAATGATAAGGGTGGCCATACTTATGCACCTGTCAAATTTTGTTTGAATGCAGATTGCACATGTTCTGCTAGTACAATAAACCTCATTTCAAGGCAGAAACATTACTGTGTCCAATAGTTATTAGATATATCAATCTGAAATAGCTGTTGCAAAAACACCAATTTTTATCAAACATTAAGCTTAAGATTAATAGGGGTGCCCAAACTTTTTCATATAACTGTATTTAGAATAGTAAGTTATGGATATTGCCCTACATCACTGCAGAACACAATTTATTGGGATTATCTTCTACCATGGTCATTATATTGAGTTTTGGTTATTTATTAAAACCATTAAACAACCTATTATGCAGGGATTTCAGACTTGCTTAACATTTATGGGTACCCATCACAGTAAGCAGGATATCTGATTACTAGTGAGAATTTCATAGAACAGGAGGAGTCAAGCAGATTGTACAAAATGGTTAAGTATATCTTACATGTTACATTCCGTCCCATTTTAAGCTTAAAGGGTATGCCACACTGAACAATATCGCTAACGGGATCGCTAAAAAATGTCACTATTTAGCGATCTTCTTAACAACTTTAGCGGTACAAAAGTACCGCTAAATCGCTAAGAAAAGGTGCCACACTAGCGATATATACTTACCCAGCGGGAGCGCCGACGAGAAAATAGGGTCCGGAGCGATTCCAGCG
>JARQOD010000006.1:33444086-33510247 GCA_033576555.1 Oophaga sylvatica
TGTCTTGAGTCATGTAGTCTTTCTGATCTGTGTAACACCACCCTCTCCACTGGCAGCTTTTTGGCTATGCACATTATACACATTATACAAAGAAATCTACTAATCAAGGGTGTTGGCGGGATTACACCGAGCTCAGTATTCACTGAACTGCTGCAGATCAAACTGTGATTTTATGAAAATGATAGCAGGCATCACAGTAACTAATAAATGGCTGGAACTAGGGTCTCTGTCTCTACATCATGCTGCGCTCAGATTACGAAGCCAAAACCCTTTAAAAAGATCAGCTGAGTATGGAGCTTTACAGACAATGATAGAAAATAGGTAAATTTGTTTTCTTGCAAAACAGTGTTGAATACAAAAAAACGCTATGAGACATCGTTGATGGCTGCTGATCTCGGGGAGAGTAAAGAATCAGCAGACCAAAATCTGAAAAGTGGATCCATAAAAGGTATTCCCATCTCCAAGATCCTATCCCAATATGTATTAGGTGTAATAATAATATTAGCAAATACTCCAATTAGAAATGTTGAATAGTTCTTCTGATTCTCTGTCTCTATCCTTTTGTGTATGGCATTGCAGTAGCTGGTATCCATGGTTACAACCATTAACAACTAACTGTCACGATACGTGTGGTCGTATCTATGGATGTCTAAGCTGCTGTGATGCCCTGCACATTAGGTAAGCAACATAGCTAATCAGAAGAATTATACTACATTTCTAATTGGAGGGATTTGCTAATATTATTATTATTACACTTACTATATATTGGGATAGGATATTGGAGATTGGAATACTCCTTTAACTCCCCCAACAATTATTTAGCCTCCATACACATGAGACTGTTAGCCAAATCTGTCGATATCAGCAAGTTTGTCCGACATTAGTCTAATGTCTATGGGGACTTAAAACTCCATACTCAGCTGGTTTCTATAAAGCGCCACTCCAGCATTTTTCTTTTATTGGAGTGCTGGAGTGGTGTCACTAATGTAAGGTCTCTGCCCCTAGTCTGATACTCATCAGCCGCCATTTTCTTCTGTTATTGGCACCCTCCTGTCGGTCTTTTGCATTTTGTGACCTGCCAGATTGCTCCAGTGTTTTCCGGGTGAACCGGAGGTCAGTTTTCAATGCAAATCTAGGAGCGCCTCATTCTGGCTCTCGTAGACTTGCCTTGAGAACGTGTGACCGTTACCTCTGACTTCTGCTCAGTAAGAAGTTGCGATCAAAAAATTGTGGCACAGGACCGCAGTAGCGCCAGGTAGAGCTGAAGACGGAGAGTGGTGAGAATAATATTTATCCAGTGATCTTATGTTACTAGCACCACTCCAGTGCTGAAATAATGAAATAACGCTGTAGTGGTGCTTTATAGGGGATCAGTGCTTTCCCACTTTTAAAGAATTCCATAAACTATCAATAGAACAAGTATATGAGCATGCAATTCTGATCCTTCTAACTAGACAAGGAGGGTATCGAACCTTTATTCACTTTCCTGAATATTAAGCATTTTCACCTGGTTTTCCACTAAATTGATTCATTTATCACTGCTCACCATAACTTACTCCTACATTACATATAAATTATTGCCTCTCTGGTTCAGATGCCTTTCATCGCACCATATTTATCTCTGTTCTCAGGTTATTAGTATGATTTGTACAAGGCTTAACCTTGTGAACAAACAATAGACATTTCTTTGACCAACACTACAATGATTTTAACATGACCTTGTGTATAGAATTAAGGAAGCCATCAAATAAATATATATTTTTGCATTAAATGTGTGAAATGGGAATGTATTTATATACTCGTCTACCGCTGCTCTCTCTGGTGTCCAGCGCCGTTCTTCTCTGATTCTGAGTGACGTCATTGTTCTGCAGACTTTTAAGTCTATGGAGCATCAGAACGAGGAACAATAGCCTTACATGGTAAAAGAGACTTCCAGCTCACGCATAGAGCATAGAGTGAACCGGCTAGTCTGAACAGCGATGACATCACATAGAAGAGGAGCAATACGGCACTGGATCCCCGAGAAAGTGGCGATAAGCGAGTATAATAATACACTTATGCTACACACATGCACACATTTAATAAAAAAAATATTTATGGGAGGGCTTCTTTAAGAATTTCTGAGAAATACAGAGTTAAAATTGTACAGCGAGCTGAACACATTACAGATTGGTGCCAGTGAAATACAATGAGTTTTTTTTTGTATTTGATAGTAACTGTATTCATCAAAATAAAATAAATAAAGTAGACTACTATAGTTAAGGCAGATAAAATATACACGGAGAAGCTGCTAAATACACGGTCTATCATACTTCATTTAAATTCTGCTTGACCAAACTTATCCACTTTCCCAGATCTGGGCTTCATAACCAATATTATAGCAAAAGCTGCAAACAACACCACAAATATAGCCGAAAATTGTTAATTTCAAAATGTGACTTTTAAGATAAATACATGTAAAAACTAATAGACCAAAGAACAGAAAAATGTAAAAAAATAGTGCAAGAAAAATTACTAATTAAAAAGAGAACCAAATGACGGTCAGGCTGATGTTACACTACTTAGTATGTACTGAAGCATGTGTAATGATGGCTAGCACAAGGATACACAGGGCTACCTCTCCCCCAAAAAGTCACACTTTAGTCGCACCCTACCCTAACCCCTATCTGTATCTATGTGCTTCATCCAGCTTACTAGGAGCTAAAAAATGACCTAGTTGGATAAAAACCTTAACCCAAACAAATGAAGCAATGGTTGATCATGAGTACGGCTGCTCCATTAATTCTTAATGAGACTACCAGAGATAGCCGGCGCCCATAAAAATACTCATTTAATAGCCACAAATTCCCTACAGACAATCTTCATCTTTCTATTAGAGTGGGCCAACTTTTTATGAAATCCCAGGCTTTTGCAATGGTATGTCAAGCAAGCTCATATATAGATTTGCGATATTGGAAAAAATACATTTATTTTCAATCTTTTCAATGAACTCTCAGACTGTAGCTCCTAACAGAGCTTCTAACAGAGATGCTAATTAAGCCGAACTTAAAGTCTGATCACAAACTTATAGCAAAGCTGTCAGTAACAGGGTAGCATGGTGGGTTTGCAGCATCCTGGGGTCCTGGGTTGAAATCCCACCAGGGATGACATCTGCAAGGAGTTTGTATGTTCTCCTCATGTTTGCGTGGGTTTCCTCCATGTTTTTCGGTTTCCTCCCACACTCTGTTGGCATACTGATATGGAATTTAGATTTTGAGCCCCAATGGGGACAGTGATCTGATGTCTGTAAAGCGCTGTGGAATTAATAGTGCTATATAAGAGAGTAAAACAGATAAATGAAGTTAGCTGCATATATGGGAATGTAAGTTTTTGATATGTAAATCCATAGACATCGTTATATCTTATATATGTTGCTGCACTCCAAAGTAATTATTATTTTCATATATATATATATATACGAATGATGTGTTAAATGCTCTGGGTGTGACATAGCAGGTTGTTTCCCCTCCCTACACCAGCCTATAGCTTGATTTATAGCTCACTGTCAGTGGGACATCAAGCGTCAGGCAAGGATATCATACAGGGTTCTATCAATGAAGCTCAAGAGGCTGGTGCTGGACAGAGAAACAACCTGGGGAGCCAGTGGCTTCTTAAGTGCTCCATCAGGCACTGAGCACTTAATGCCTACTTTGAATGTGAATGAAAATGATTGCTTAATTGGGAACGACACATCAGGCCAGTCCATTCAAAACCTTCTGGCCTACAAGTACACAAGACTAGCTATTGGAGATGGATCCAGCAGTGACATCCACAAAAAATTCAACAATTATCATCTGTCTAGTGTAAAATTAGAAAAATATTTAGACTTGAGAGTCCTTTCCTATAGTGTAAAATTAATCATTTACGTCAACCCTTTAAATGTTTTGCACCTTTTTACATTTTATTCAAAGTGCATTTATGTCTTACATGGTTATCTGGCAGACACATAGACACAGCTGCACATGAAGTAATTCAGTGCTGTCCAATCCTTCCAAAGTGGTGGGCGTCCTACATGTTGTAATGAAGCGCTAGATCCAATTAAAACAATAATAGATTTCAATATGTGGTAACAGCAGACACCATCTACACAACCAGATGTTAAGACTTTTGAACCTATCTTTTTCCCCTACAACTTACGGAAGCTCTAAATAAAGGCAACATCTTATAATAATATTTATATACTGTATCTTTGTCATATCTTTGGGCTGTCCACACACCAGTAACTGTAAGAAAAAGATAATAAATTCCACCCTATGTCTTGTATATTGTACCATTATTAAGATATAGATTCAAAGAGGACCTGTCACTTACGCAAACATTTTTAGAGAAATGCCTTGTAAAAATCCCTTAACTCCACTGAGTCTGCTGCTCTTTTCAGTTTTGTGTAGTTTCTTTGTAGAAATATTAAAATTTGTTTCTTATGGAGAGCACTATGTGAAATCTCTGCTTTGAAATCCAACTGGGCATTTCTTCAGAGTCTTCACTTGGAGCTGTCACCTCTCCCTCCCAGATGCTGCCAATTCCAGCTCAGCAGCTGATCTAGCAGGTTCTCAGTCTCACAGTCTCAGATGATGATGAGCTATGATTGACATCTGGGAGGGAGGGTGAAAGTGCACATGCCTTAAAGAAGATTGATAAGAAATGTTAGCGTTATCTAAAGCTGGTAGCACCAAATTAGCACTCCTTACAGAGTCTCTCCGACAGACACTTTCCATCCTTTCAGTTTTCCATCAACTAACATGCACTCCTTTAAAAAGGTAATAATGAATCAGCCTACAACCTGGAGTGGATGAGGGCTACAGAGAAAACTACGGTATGAAAGGAAGAGCAGCCCTGCTACCATACTTGCCTTTTTTTACATATCCTTCAGCTCGATCTCCAACAATGGTGTCTTTATGGATGAATGATCTGTTGGAATATGGATCTTGTGCGAGTTTATCTAGATCCACCAGGGTCTTGTCTGCCTTTATTTTGATGGTACCAAGCCATTGGGTTGCTGGGCTTCCTCTACACTTTTTTCCTTCTATTCTTCCAATCATGATGTCCTACTCCAGTGATTACTCTCTTCGTATGATGTGTCCAAAGTATAAGCAAAGCATAATAAAATAAATAGGCAAGTCGTGGCTTGGTGATCCATTGCTTCGAGTGGCATGTTTGGCTTCATTTGTTACAAAATTGATTTGTTTTTCTTGTCATCCATGGTATTGATAACATCCTTGTCCAGAACCACATTTCTTGAAGGCGTCGAGTCTTCTTCTGTCTTGTTTCTATATTGCCCAGGTTTTGCATCCATATGTTACCACAGAAAATCCAAGCTATGCATGAACCATGTCTTCATCGCTAGTGAAATGATCTTTGATTTTAACACCTTGTACAGTGACTTCATTATTGAAATCCAGGCTTAAAATTAGGAGTTAACACACTATACTTTGTTAGGAATATCCAGCTTTCCTGAATTTCACATTTTTTATCCAGCTTTCGCTTGATGGGATATATACTAGTGTAGCCAAGTTTAACTTGACAAATGCAAATAATTTCTTCAGCGAGGAATAGGACTACAACTCTAGTGCCACCTATAAGAAGTAGCAATTCTAAAAGTCAATATTGACTCTCTAACGAGCCTTGTCACATTGTCATGTGTGCATTGCCACGAAGATCGTCGCGGTTGCACATTTTGACTTCTCACAGCTGAGCTGCTGTTTCTTTGTGTTTGGCAGCTAGGGAGTTAATTCTGTCTGTGCTCGGTGCTGGGACTGGGTGCAGTTTCTCCCGGCTGCAATTGATTATTTGTTGATTGGTTTCCTTTAAATTCCTGGCTGTCTGCTTGGGGAGTTGCCAGTGAGACCTTCATGCGACCACAGATAGGAATGAATCTGTATAGACTTTAGTTGTGAGCTCCTTAGTTGTTCTAAGCTCAACTTGGTTAGAGTTTATTTCCCAGACCATTTATGTTCCTTTGGTGTTTGAGTGTGTATGCAAGCGTGTGTTATCCTGTCTGTCTTATATGTCTAATCTGTGTATTTAGCTGAGATCAGCCCATATCCCTTTGGTGGTAGTCAGGATCCTTCTTAGGACTGATTACAGGGTTCAGGGTCTGATAGGAGACAGGGTTAGGTTGGAGACTTGGACCTCTGAACCATTATCAGTACCTCCAAGGTGAGGGATTAGTTAGGACCCCAGTTTAGTGTCAGGTTAGATCCCGGTCCACCTCTTTCCTGTTTCAGCTCATCAAGTCCTCAAGATTAACCCTGAGTTCAGCAGATATCGTGTCAGGTAAATCTATTCTATACTTACATGCTGATGTTGCTATACTACTTGTTGTATAGAGTGTTGTTCCTGTATTAATAGTTTACTGACATTGTATACATATCATTAGACAGCGTGACATTTTCACTGGCCATAAAAATTATCTCCAGTTACCATGGATCCAGTAGCCCAGCTGGCTCTGCAGTTGCAGAAATTATCCATGGAGCTGACGGACATTAAGTCCAAAGTTTTGTCTCCCCTCGAGCAAACCAGAGTTGAACCTAAAGTAGCTCTCCCGGACAGGTTCACTGGTGGGCGAGACAAATTTTTCACCTTCCGGGAGGCATGTAAATTGTATTTTCGGCTTCGGCCTCGATCATCAGGGAGTGATGAGCAGAGAGTGGGAATTGTTATCTCACTTCTGCAAGGGGACCCTCAATCCTGGGCATTTTCCCTTCCTCCGGGATCCCCGGCTCTACAGTCTGTAGATCAATTTTTTACTGCCCTGGGATTGGTATATGATGACCCAGATCGGGTCTCTCTTGCTGAGACAAAATTACGTAAGATACAGCAGGGAGATCGTCCGGCAGAGGAATTTGCTTCTGAGTTTCGTAGATGGGCCACAGATACTCAGTGGAATGACCCAGCTCTTAGGAGCCAGTTTTGTCATGGGCTTTCTGATAAATTAAAAGACGTTTTGGCTCAGTATGAGTCTCCTAATTCACTGGAGGCTGCTATGGCCTTAGCTATCCGTACTGATAGACGGCTTCGGGAGAGGGGTGAGGTAACCCCACTCCCTGTTGTTTCTCCACCTACCACTAAAGTCCCTTATGTTGAGGTTCCCCTTGTCTGTTCGGATGAGCCTATGCAGTTGGGAGGGACATCATTTCGTAGGAGGGGATTGGCGGTACGCCGCAGGACTAGAAGATGTTTTTTCTGCGGGAAAGAGGGACATTTTGTTGGAGAATGTCCATCCCGTGCCTTGTTGAGCCAAAAGTCGCCGGAAAACTGTTAATCCCAGGTTGTGTGGTGGACGACAACCTGGGAGTATGTATTTCATCCGCCAGTTCTTCTCAGTTCCTTGTACCAGTGGAGGTGGTAGTTGGTACGAGAGTGGAGAGATTGTCTGTTCTTCTTGATAGTGGTTCCGGGGCTAACCTGGTTGACGCTCAGTTTGCTCAGGCTCAAGGTATGCATCTGAGTGTATTGGTCAAACCGATCCCTATATTCTCCATTGACGCCAGGCCTCTCGGCCAAGGTAGCTTTGTTCATGAGGTTCATAACATTGACCTTCGGGTAGGGGCAATACATAGGGAACAATTATCTTGTTTTGTGTTGGAGGGTCTACCTACTCCCATTGTGTTGGGACTTCCTTGGTTGGTTAAACATAACCCTGTGATTGATTGGCAGTCCAGAGAAATAAGCCAATGGGGTGAGTTTTGCAAAAGCAACTGCATGAACACAGTCATCAGTGCGGTCGTGCCTAGTACATTGCCTCCTTTTTTGGAGGATTTTGGGGATGTTTTCTCTGAGGAGGGGTGTCAGGAGTTGCCTCCTCATCGCGTGTATGACTGCTCTATTAATCTCCTTCCTGATGCTAAGTTGCCTAAAGCTAGGTTGTATAATCTTTCTGGTCCTGAGAGGCAGGCTATGAAAGATTATATTTCTGAAAGTCTGGCCAAAGGGCATATTAGACCTTCATCTTCCCCAGTAGCCGCGGGGTTCTTCTTTGTGAAGAAGAAAGATGGAGGCCTACGCCCTTGCTTGGATTTCCGCGAACTTAATCGGATTACTGTTCGAGATCCGTATCCACTCCCTCTTATTCCTGATCTCTTCAATCAAATTGTTGGCGCCAAATGGTTCTCTAAATTGGATCTCAGGGGGGCGTATAATCTGATTAGGATAAAAGAGGGGGATGAGTGGAAAACGGCGTTTAACACGCCGGAGGGACATTATGAGAACCTAGTCATGCCTTTTGGTCTGACTACTGCACCAGCAGTATTCCAACATTTTGTTAATGACATTTTTCGTCACCTTGTGGGGCTGTTTGTGGTTGTATATTTGGACGACATTTTAATTTACTCGCCAGATCTTGTGTCTCATCAGGAGCATGTGAGACAGGTGTTGCAGATCTTGCGAGACAATAAACTATACGCCAAACTGGAGAAGTGTGTATTTGCCGTACAGGAACTTCAGTTTTTGGGTTTTTTGGTGTCAGCCTCCGGTTTCCGTATGGACCCTGAAAAGGTGAGAGCAGTGCTTGAATGGGATCAGCCAGGGGATCTTAAGGCTCTGCAGCGTTTTTTGGGGTTTGCTAACTACTACCGGAAATGTATTTGTAATTTCTCATCTGTCGTCAAACCTCTCACTGACATGACAAGAAAAGGGACGGATTTTTCTAAATGGTCGGACAAAGCTTGCCAAGCCTTTTCCTCTATGAAGAAATGTTTTGCTTCGGCACCCGTTCTCATCCAACCAGATGCATCTCAGCCGTTCATTGTGGAGGTGGATGCGTCTGACGTAGGGGTGGGTGCTATATTGTCCCAGGGTCCGTCCCCTGGTAAATGGCATCCGTGCGCTTTCTTTTCTAAGAAATTGTCGTCCGCCGAAAGGAATTATGATATCGGCAATAGGGAACTTTTGGCCATTAAGTTAGCTTTTGAAGAATGGCGTCACTTTTTGGAGGGGGCAGTCCACCCGGTTACCGTTATTACTGATCACAAGAACCTGTTGTATTTGGAATCCGCTAAGCGTCTGAATTCCAGACAAGCTCGATGGTCGTTGTTTTTTACCAGGTTTAATTTTGTCGTCACTTATCGCCCGGGGTCTAAGAATATAAAGGCTGATGCCTTGTCTTGCAGTTTCCCAGGGGCCGGGAAAACGGATGACCCGATTCCTATCCTTCAGGAGGGGGTGGTAGTGTCGGCTGTATTTTCTGAGCTTGAGGAGGAGGTGTTAGAGGCTCAGGGGGACGCCCTGCAGGACCTCCAGGGAGACTGTTTGTCCCAAATCTGTTGAGACAAAAGGTTATTGAGGCACATCATAATTCTGCTCTAGCAGGACATCCAGGGAGTAAGGCTACTTTAGATCTCCTTTCTCGCCGGTTTTGGTGGCCTAATGCTAATAAAGATGTTATAACTTTTGTCGCGTCATGTGGGGTGTGTGCTCGCTCTAAAACCCCTCATACCCGTCCGTCTGGGACCCTTTTACCCTTGAAACTTCCGGAGCATCCATGGACTCATTTATCTATGGACTTCATTACGGACCTTCCTCCGTCGTCAGGGAATACTGTCATACTGGTGGTTGTTGACAGGTTCAGTAAGATGGCACATTTCGTTGCTCTTCCTGCACTCCCTAATGCTAAAACTCTGGCGCAGGTGTTCATTAGGGAGATCGTTAGACTTCATGGGTTGCCTTCTGATGTGGTGTCAGATAGGGGGTCTCAGTTTGTGTCCAAATTTTGGAGGGCATTTTGTTTACGTCGGGGGATGCAATTGTCATTTTCCTCGGCTTTTCATCCGCAGACCAATGGTCAGACAGAGCGTCTGAATCAGAGCTTAGAGACATATCTCCGGTGTTTTGTCTCAGAGAACCAAGAGGACTGGTCTTCTTTCTTGCCTCTGGCAGAGTTCGCTCTTAACAACAGGCGGAGCGAGTCCACTGGTAAGTCCCCGTTTTTTGGGGCATATGGTTTCCATCCCCAGTTTTGTACTTTCAATGGGGGGGGCCCTTCTGGGGTTCCTGAGGAGGAGCGTTTCTCGTTGTCACTTGCTTCTGTGTGGAGAGGTGTATTGAATAATCTGAGTGCGATGGGGAACCGTTACAAACGTATGGCTGATAGGAGGAGAGTTTCTGGTCCAGATCTGAATGTGAACGATCTGGTATGGTTGTCTTCCAGGAATATAAAACTTAAAGTGCCCTCCTGGAAACTGGGTCCCAGATTCATCGGGCCGTACAGGATCAGTTCCATAATTAATCCTGTGGCATTTCGTCTGGACCTCCCTCCTACGTTTAAAATTCATAATGTGTTCCACAAGTCATTACTTAAAAGGTATGTGGCACCAGTCATACCGTCACCTCTACCTCCTCCTCCTGTGTTGGTCAATGGTAACTTGGAATTTCAAGTATCAAAGATCATTGACTCACGTCTGAATCGCCGGTCCCTTCAGTACTTGGTGCATTGGAAGGGGTATGGTCCGGAGGAGAGGACGTGGGTCCCTGCGTCTGATGTTAACGCAGATCGTTTGGTTCGGACCTTCCACAGAACTCACCCGGGCAGGCCTGGCCCTGAGGGTCCGGAGGCCCCTCGTAGAAGGGGGGGTACTGTCATGTGTGCATTGCCACGAAGATCGTCGCGGTTGCACATTTTGACTTCTCACAGCTGAGCTGCTGTTTCTTTGTGTTTGGCAGCTAGGGAGTTAATTCTGTCTGTGCTCGGTGCTGGGACTGGGTGCAGTTTCTCCCGGCTGCAATTGATTATTTGTTGATTGGTTTCCTTTAAATTCCTGGCTGTCTGCTTGGGGAGTTGCCAGTGAGACCTTCATGCAGACCACAGATAGGAATGAATCTGTATAGACTTTAGTTGTGAGCTCCTTAGTTGTTCTAAGCTCAACTTGGTTAGAGTTTATTTCCCAGACCATTTATGTTCCTTTGGTGTTTGAGTGTGTATGCAAGCGTGTGTTATCCTGTCTGTCTTATATGTCTAATCTGTGTATTTAGCTGAGATCAGCCCATATCCCTTTGGTGGTAGTCAGGATCCTTCTTAGGACTGATTACAGGGTTCAGGGTCTGATAGGAGACAGGGTTAGGTTGGAGACTTGGACCTCTGAACCATTATCAGTACCTCCAAGGTGAGGGATTAGTTAGGACCCCAGTTTAGTGTCAGGTTAGATCCCGGTCCACCTCTTTCCTGTTTCAGCTCATCAAGTCCTCAAGATTAACCCTGAGTTCAGCAGATATCGTGTCAGGTAAATCTATTCTATACTTACATGCTGATGTTGCTATACTACTTGTTGTATAGAGTGTTGTTCCTGTATTAATAGTTTACTGACATTGTATACATATCATTAGACAGCGTGACATTCATGGCTTAATATAAAAGCCAAAACCAAAATCTCAATTTGCAGACACTGTGTTTTGGGGTACTGACCCCTCATAAGGGCAAAGTGTGAGATCTGGTTTGGCTGCGTGAGATGTGTCTGACCGGGATCCAAGGGTAACGTTTCTCTTTGCATAGAGTGACATGTCAAGGTGAGGAGACTTTTAGAATCGTTAGAATGTCAATATTGACTTTTAGGATTGCTACTTCCTATAGGTAGCATTAGAGTTCTAATCCTCTTCCTCTCTGAAGAGACAATTTGCATATTTCCCAGAGGAGCATTGTAGCTTAAAAGTCTCTTTACCTTGGCATGTCCATCTTGACAAGTCACTCTCTGCAAGAAGAAATATTACCCTTTGGATCCCGGTCAGACGCCTCTCACCCAGCCAATCCAGATCTCACACTTTGTGTTTCAGGGTAATGCCCCTTGTCAGTGCAGTGTCTGCAAATTGAGATTTTGGTTTTGGCTTTTACCCTAAGTCATGTGACAAGACTCGTTAGAAATTTGATGTTGACTTTTAGGATTGCTACTTCCTATAGGTGACACTAGAGTTCTAGTGCTTTTCCTTTCTGAAGAGAAAATTTGCATATTTCTCAGAGGAGCCTTGCGAATTAAAAGTCTTGTCACCTTGTCATGTCAGGCTTGACATGTCACTCTCCGCAAGCAAAAATGTTACTTGACAAAAAACATATCATCTTGATCAACTCATCACAGAAGGTTTTCTAACATAAGAGTATTCAGATAACTTAAAGAGTAACTAAACCTTTTAGTGGCACAGGCGACAGGAGAGAAGAGCTCCTCTCTGAGCGCACACAGAGGGGATATAGATTCAATGGAATGCATTGGTTATTCACTCCTGAGAAGCTCTGTGGTCCCATGTAGGTAATATTTGTTATCTTTATTACCAGGTACAGAAAAAAAAAGTCAAAATTGTTCTAGAATTGGTGGAGGTACGGCAATCAGAGGAAGTATTTAATTTAAATTAAAAAATCCAGTGAAAAATCATCTTTAAGGAAGTCAACTTTCAAACTCTGAAACTATGTTCGAGTACTGCTTTTATTTACTATTCTTCAAGTCCAGAGATTAACAATATTAGGATTCTGGGAGGGATCTATACATAAATAGTGTAGTCACAAGTGGCTATTTGCGGTAAAATCCTTAGCTAAACATTACAACTCTGGTCAACAAATGACCATAATGTCTAAATAGATTGAAGACTTTGCTAAAGTTGGTACATTGTCAAAGGGTGTTTGTAGTTTTTTTTTAACTCTTTCATAATAGAATTGAATAGTGTAATTACTCAAAATTGAATTTATACAGTATATACTAACAGCAATATTATTGATTACTTATATTTGCTTCTAACCAAATATTGATGAAAAAATGCCAAAAAAATAAGTGAGACTCTATCCAGTCCTGCATTAGTTTTTTTACATTATGTTTTCATTGTTTTGTTAAGGTTAAAATAATGTAGACCCTATCTGTCTTCTAAAAAAGATACCTAATGGACCAAATATGTGTAAAATACAAATGGATCATAACAGATCATGGGGGATCCATAATGGACCTTCTAAAAATGGAAGCCATGACAAAACTGTGAGAAAAGCCTAACTTTAGTTTTAAACATAAATTTGTCATAAACACAAACCTATATACCGTAAGTAACCTAAGAATTAGTTATAGTGTGACTCCATGATAATCTCCATCCAATCTCCAATTAGCCATTAAAAGGTATCATACCCACAAGATTCCTATTTTGCTTCTCCCACTGAAAGCACTTTTTCCATGATAATCTTAACTGATTTGCTGGATTTTCCATGAAATAACATTTTTAATCTTCCTGCTCAGATGGTATTAATTCACAGAGAGACAAAATTTCACATTCATAAAATTAACATTTATATATTAACAGTGTTATTCTTATCTATGCCTTTCATTGCCAAGACTAGAATAACTGAGTTTAGGCCCTTAGGACATGTGAACGTAAGGATAAGTTCACACGAGCGTATAAAAAAAATCGCCTGATTTTAATCCAGAAGAAAAGATGATTTATTAATTTGTATTGTCTTCTGTATGGCTTCATTTATATATCAGCAGTTAATAGAATTTACAAGACCCAAATAAGATTCCTGTAGTAATGCATTTTTTCTTATTTCAATGCTGGAATGGTGCCTTTAAGGTGAGTTGCCTGTCCGCAGTATTATACTTACCTCCTGCCATATTCAGATCTTCCCGGCACTGCTCTAGTTTTGAGCCACCATCTTTTGATTGTAACTTCTGACTCACCGTCAGTCAGAGCTAATGGTCACAAACCCTCAATACATGTTATGACAGGGTCACAGGCATGGTATGTGAGGGGAGATATGTGTCACGGAAGCTGCTTTCCTCCGTGATCTAGAAACCCATAAGTTTCTTTTCAGTATATGTGCTGAAGGAGTTAAGCGGCCATTTTATGGGCGGGTTTTTAGGTGAGTAGGTAAGAAATGGACAGGACGACTACTCACCATATTTCCACCTCAAGGGTGTGACTGGGGAAATAAATGTCCAGCCAGTTTTTTTTCGGTTGTCTGTGTTGTGTGGAGGCAAGCAAGCCTCTAGACTGACGCTCCTGTGAGAGCTGCCATATGTGTTGGCCCAGAAGTGCTGGGCAGGACTGTTTATGAACTTTTTATTTCCTTTTGAGCCAGAAAGGCTGTTTTTTCTTTTCATTTTGGGTTTATGATACAATAAACCACTCAGAGACTTTAACCCCTGTTTGCCTGTGTTTATCTCGAGGAGCAGCTAAGTGAGCCGACCTTCCACAAGGTCTATGTGAGTCCTATTCGGGCCTCATTCTGGCTCTCATAGACTTGCCGGATGCAGTGACAGGCAGGAGGCAGAGCAAGGGTTAACAGTATTTAATGAACAGAGAAATACTCCATGCAGGGAGATAGAGGGACAACAGGGAAATAACAGTACAATTAACAAAGGATATTGTGAGGTAAAGAATAAAGGTTCCGGTAACGGCAGTTCCTGTGAAGCACTTGTGTCACAAGTTCCTCAAACTGTAACTCCTGCTGGGAACTCAATAGCACCAGCAACAGCTGGTGCTGTGTCTTTTCCAGAAAGGTACTGTGGGCAGCAATTCCCGTCTTCTGGCGACAGCGGTCGGTCTCCAGTACCTTCCGCTGCCCCTAGTCCATATACTGAAGTAGCTGAAAAGGGTGCGGGAAACTGCATGGTACGAGCCCATCGTGGCTCAGCAACTATTTACTGGCAAAGTCAGGGCACAAGTGTCTAGGCAAATATTCACTGGCAAAGTCAGGGTACAGCTTACAGTCCCACACTGCGTCTCTCTGAGGTGATCTGTGCGCAGTACTCACGAGCCCGGAGCATTTGGCACCTCGCTTCAGGGTGATCAACGGGCATCCTGCACGTCTCTCCTGGCGGACATTGCTAGTTGCCCTCTGTGGACCTGCGGGCGCGGGTCTACTCTGTCACAGGGGTCGAGTATCAGAGCCCTCACTTCTCCCTGCCGCACACTGTCTGTTCCTGCCAAATCTCCTCAGAGACTTATTGATGCCCCCTGCTCCTGGACACACAGCTTCCCACAGCGCAGCAGCCCCTCCCTCCCTGGATTGCTGCCGCACGTCTGGCTTCTCTCCTGGCAGCGGTCCCTCTGGGGATGGTGGGGCCCTGCCGTGGCGCCATTACTCTGAGGTGGGGAGGGGAAGTGGAGCTTGCCACTCGTCTGTCTGCGCACTGCCCTCCGTTGGCGCCAAACTGCTCTGCTGCGAGCTATTTTTCCTTTTATTGCCTTGCTAGAGCTTCCCCCAGGGAACAGAGGATGCAGCCTTTTCAGTTCCGGACCCGGCATCCAGGTACTTGTGGTGCGGTCGTCCCACTTACACCTGTGTCTGCCTCGAGGAGCACCTAAGTGAGACGACCTTTCACAAAGTCTATGTGAGTCGCATTTGGGCCTCATTCTGGCTCTCATAGACTTTTATTGAGTTGTGACTTCCGGATTATCCAGCAAACACTGGAGTGATCCGGCTGTTCATAAAGTGCAGAAGACCGAACGGAGCTGCACCGATAACAGATGAAGACGATATTTTCAAGTTTCCATTCTCAGTGTACAATAAACTTACATTGACCATATTGACTTGAATGGAAAAAAAAACTGCAAATGTCGTTTAGTAAAAATCTACAACTACTTTCAGGTGTGCATCACGATTTCTAGTAAGTCATCAAAATGTATGATGTAGGTGTTGGTTTCACAATGACAATCTCGTTTTTTTTCTTTTTCATGAAAAAAGCAAAACTACAGCAGCTGCACACTTTAAAGTTAAATGCTACAATCAATGTGTATTGAATATCCATATGTATCAACTTGCTGGTAATACTGGTATTCAATATACTTTGATTGAGGCATTTAACATTGGAATGAGCAGATGTTCCCTCTTCATGCTGCTATGTGCTCATATGTTGGGTTATTGGAGTTTGATGTAATCCAGAGTATTATGACCAAACGGAACCCAAACACCAGTCCGGTGCGTTCAGCTGAAACAAGGAAAGCTTTCTTTACTATATAAGGCCGCCGTTGGCATCCTCCTGGAGCATTTGAATCTGCATAATTTCCTCGGGATCACACACAAAAAGCAAACAATATAGGTTTCCATAGTCAGATGCATTTGGTATGATTCACACGTAGATGAACAAAAGGTTTGTGGTGTCATTCAGAAGAGAACCAAGCGTGAAATGAGCCAGGTGGTGCTGGTTAAACAAATTGGGTTTTAGTTGTTATTGCCCCCCAGCACAGGAATGGTGCAGCAACCTGGACTGGTGCAAAAACAGGAACGTGACTCTAAAGTAGCTCAAGCTTAAAGTTGTTGTTCATTTTATTTTTATATTACCAAATATGCTGGGAATATGATTTTGTGGCCCTAATGTATAAATATTAGGATTTATTTACCAGAATAGTCCATGCAGATTTTGTCACGGATCTACAAAAGAAAATCCAAAGATTCAGTTGAGTATTTCCTGTGGTTTCCACCTTATGCATAGCACCCATCAACTTTTTCAAGCAGAAGACATTTTAGGAAAACAGAGGCAATGTTTTTCCTACTGTGTCTTTTTGCTTTCTTTTTTGACACTTTTATGGCGGCCTTTCTATCAGCGTTTTTAACGAATCGTGTGCACGTAGGAATAACATTTTAGGAAATCAAAGACAGTTCATCATTCTTTCTTTTCCTCTTTAGCTATAGGTCCCAGCACTTGCACACTACAGTACTTTGCTCTCTCCCAGGAAGGGCAGAGACGTGCGCCTGCACAGGAGCGCAATGGAGGACACTGTGTGGATGACGGAGGACACTGTGTGGATGACGGAGGACACTGTGTGGATGACGGAGGACACTGTGTGGATGACGTAGGGCACGTTATCCACATGAAGTAGAGAAGGAGTTCGGCGATTGAAGAAAGAGAGGAGGCGTTGGATCAGGACCAAAGATGCCCATCATACGGGACCTTGCTGTCTGTAAATATCATAAAAGCTCCTTTTTGGGATTTGTAGATTTGGGACTTTTTACAGTATTCTGGAATGCTGTAAAAGAGGCCTTTATGGTGCTGGCTGTACGTTATATAGGGAAAACCTGGTGACAGATTCCCTTTAACATACTGTATATATTAATCTTGTGATTTTCATATTTCAATGACCTTTCCTTATTGGTATTGCAATTTCAATGATAAATGTGTGTGTGTATATACTGTAGAGACCAAAAGTTTTGCTTTTTTTTTAAAGTGTGGGTTACTTCTGTCTGGTAGTGTTGAGCGATACGATACTGCAAATATCGGTATCGGCCGATATTAGCTGTATCGGGCTTTCGATAACGAGTACCGATATTTTCGTCATATTGGATACCGGAATCGGATTTGTCACTGTCACTGTGAGTGTCCGTCGGTCGGGTCTGTCAGGAGTCAGCGGCACTTACCTGGCAGAAGATCTCCGGCGGTCACGTCCTGGACTGCTTGATGGCCGCCATTATCTTCTCCCTGGCGGTCACATGCAGTTTTTCGCGATAACTGCAGTGACTGCAGGGTAATCCCGGCCATAAACCAGTCCGATGACGTCACCGCCGGGGAAGCAGGTAATCAGCTGTGCTGCGCCGGGATGACAGGCTCTGCCTGTCATTCTGATGTAGCAGAGCTAGATCGTCGTGGGACACTCGTTACTATGGACTGCGTCGGACAGGTGGTATACTGCTGTTTTTTTTTCATTTTTTTACAGGAGATCGATGGCGTCGCAGGATGAGACTGTAATAAAAGTAATGAAAACTGTGTTGTGTTTTTTATTAAATTAAATTTTTTTTTATGAACATTCACCCGTCCGGGTACATCAACAATTTAACTATTTACATACAGGGACCCTGTCCGGGTTATTTATAATTCTTTGGCAGGGGTGTTCCAGGTACCACCTGGTACTCTTCTGATGCTTGCCAAACATCCGAGACACCAAGGACCACCAGGACCTGATGACGTCGTGTGGCCTGTACAGTCAAGTCGTGACCCGCTATCTGTGTCTGTGTGGCCACCTCTTTCATCTCCCTCCGGGTCTGGAGCCCTATGTCCCGGACTGAACGAACCCCAGGGGGCCTAACAGGCGCCGGGTACGGGCCAGCTATAGTTATCATGTCCATAGCTGGGGCTGCTGAGGAGACCACTGAGGGAGGCTGGGGAGATTTGCGGCGTGGGGTGGGCACTTGTGCAGAGGCCTGGATGTGGGAGGCTGAAGGCTCCGAGGGTCTCACAGGTTCCTGACACTCTGGGGAGTAGGGGTCGCACCTGGTAACATTTAGGGCGTACCATCCATTGTAACCCCAGTGTCGGGTGTAAGTCACCAAGTCTCCTGGCAACAGGTCCCTCCCCGGGTGTCCTTCTGGGAGGTGAGCCTCCACGTCCCGCCGGGTCACAAACACTTCTAAATAAAGTCCAGGCTCCTGGATGAAGCCCCAACCACCTTTCAATTTAAAGCTCCGTACTGCACCCTTACGCCGCGGCTCCCACAGGGTTCCTTTATCTTTTCTCATCCGGTCCTTATCTGCCCGGTCCTTCTCCAGGTGAGTTGCCGAAGCTTCTGGGATTCGCGCTGCTCCCTTTGTCGCTCTGCTTCCCGCTCCCAATGTCTCCACTCTTCCTCCTGACGCCGGTTGTAATTCTCCTCCACCAGCATCTCCATGTCTCCACCATCAAACTGCAGCTTATGATGTCCGGTTTGCGGCAGCTCTCCTGGCGCCCCCCAGTCCTGGCGGCGCTCACCTGCGGAGGAAGCAGCCGGCTCTGGAACAGATGACAGTCGGGGCTCCGGTACAGACAGGTAGACCTCTGGTGCCTGCGCGGCCTCCTCCATGAGGACGGGTGTCGCTTCTTCTGTCTCAGCGACGGGGGCAGACAGCGGGATCTGGGGTGCTGCCGGTGCAGAGTTTTTTGCAGGAACGGGTGCCTCCACTGCGACAACGTCAACCGGATCACATTGCAAGGGCTGGGATGCCCGCACGGACTCCTCTACTAGAACGGGTGCCTCACCTTCCGGTACAGATACTTCAGGTAAGAGGGATTGGCGCCGCTCCAAGTTTAGTTTTAGGGCACGCCAGCTGGCTTCCATCCTGGCGACCTCCTCCCGGTGCTGGGCCAGGCCTCTTAGGGTATCCTCCGCTTCTTGCAGCGTAGGAGGGTTTCCAGGCCGGGTGCCCAACGGTGGTTCCGTGGCGATCGGGTCGCTTCCGTGGGGGGAGAGCTCTGACTGCTCCATCCCTTCACACTTCTGCTCGTGTCCATTAGCCATCTCTGCCAAGTCACATGTGTCATTAGCATCTGGAGAGGGCCCCTCTTTTGTAGGGAGGCGGGACCTTCGCGTTAGTTTCCGCACACTGAGGAGGATGAGGAGGCGGAACTCAAGAGCTGTGGGGCACGATCTTACATTGCAGTACCATTTAGAGTGGGCGGCCATCGTTTTCGAGCCACTGAGTGAGTGTACACCCACGAAGAGCACGCCCTTCTTCTTCACCAGTGCCTCGTCGTGACGCAGATATGGCGGAAAAAATGGCAAATACATTCTCTGATGATTTTAGCAATTCTCAAGCACAAAACCAGTTCAATTCAGGCACACAGGACTCGCTTATAGCGAGCTACAGAATCCTGTTCGTGACGCCCAAGTTGAGTCGCACAGAGCCAGAGGTTTTTGGGGTACTCGGCACCGAGCCCGTCGACTTCTATGGGGTATGTCACGGCTTTACCCGGCAATTTAATCAGAGTCTATTTTACTATGTAGAAGTGTATAAACTATAAATATATGTATATATATATATGTCACAATGACATGTATATATTATATATATATATATATATATATATAGTATTCTATGTGTGTATATTTTGTGTTTACAACGAAAGAAAGGGTTTTTTTTGTTGCGATATTTTGTTCCCATAGACTTACATGGGACTTCTGGTATCGGAATCGGATATCGACGATATTTAGTGATATCGGCGATACCATTCCGATACGATATTTTTAGATATCGAGCAGTATCGCTCAACACTACTGTCTGGTTGTTGTGATGCAATTTTCCTAGTGATTTTAGTAAACCAGAAGCAAATGGTTGTCAGCAATAAGGACGAAAATTATGTTTGAGATTGTTTTATCCCTTTGCTGTTAGTTTTCAACATTTTCTGGGCCAAATGTTTTGCATATTTTGTCAAGGGTAGTCGAATTTTGCCTAAATTTTTTTTGTGTGTGTTTTTTGGTTAAAACATGGAAAAGTTAAATTCATCACCACATGTCAGGAAGCTTATTCTGAGAGTGAAGTCATGCAAAAGCCAAAAAGAGGGAACTCTGGAAATCAACTGTTCTCAGAGTCAAGTGTTATGTATAATAATGAAAGAAAAAGAAGGTTATGGAACAGCTGACAAACATAGAAGTGAACTTCCTCCAAAGTTGATCAAATTTTTTAGCTAAAGTCAGTATCTGATGTCCATAAAAGTGCTGTACAGATTTTGCACAAAATTAATGAAGAATATGGGGTCAAAGTGAGTCACCAAAATGTGGAGCGACAGTAGGGTTGAATGCCCCAGTTCCAGTCAAGAAGCCTTTCATCTATGCAAAGAACCGGAAGGTCGAATTGAGTTTGCCAAAGAACACAGCCAATGGAAAGAGACAGATTGGTCTAAGGTGTTGGTAGTGATGCCAAGCACTATACATATTGTCCAATTGGAAAACGTAATGATGTAAGGTACCAAACACCTTCAGTGAAACATGGTGGTGGCAATGTCATGGTTTGGGGCTGCTTTTCTGCATCTGTCATTGGTCCTCTGCATAGAATTGATGAAAATATGAATGCAACCATGTACAAGGATAAACTGGAGAATATAATGCTGCCACATGGTAAAACCAAAGTAGGCAGGGGCTGGAAATTCCAGCAAGACAATGATCCTAAGCACATGTCAAATTTAGTAAAAAATTGGTCACAAAAAGAAATGTTCGCCTGTTGCAATGGCCAAGCCAATCACCTGATTTAAACCCTATAGAGCACCTTCGTGATCAGTTAAGGCGAGGAGCTGGGACCAATACCATAGCAATAAAGATAAATTGTTTGCAGATTTGCAAATGGAATGTAGCAATATCCCTCAGGATGTTCTGAATACCCTAGTGGCTTTAATGCCCCGTCTGTGTGGTGGCGTAATTAACCCCTTCACGCAGCAGCCCTTTTTCGTTTTTGTGTTTCTGTTTTTCGCTCTCCTTATTCCCACAGCCATAACTTTTTTATTCTTCCATCAATATGGCCATGTGAGGGCTTGTTTTTTTTACGGAAAAATAAAAAAGTTATGGCTTTGGGAAGGAGAGGAGCAAAAAACACAAACTCAAAAATGGAAAAACCCAAGGTGGTGAAGGGTGTTAAATGACCCTACCTATATTCTAAAGCATTTTGGTTACAATTAAGGTCTTGCATGATGACAACTTCATGCACTTTCAATTAATCACCAGGAAAATGGCATCACAGCAACAAGACAGAAGTAATCAGAATTTAAAAATAATGCAAAACTTTTTGTCGCCACTGTAAATATGCACAGGTGCTTCTCACAAAATTAGAATATCTTCAAAAAGTTAATTTATTTCAGTTCTTCAATACAAAAAGTGAAACTCATATATTAGATAGAGTTATTACAAACAGAGTGATCTATTTCACGTGTTTATTTCTGTTAATGTTGATGACTATGGCTTACAGCCAATGAAAACCCAAAAGTCCTTATCTCCGTAAATTAGAATACTTTATAACATCAGCTTGAAAAATGATTTTAAAATCCGAAATGTTGGCCTACTGAAATGTATATTCAGTAAATGCACTCAATACTTGCTTGGGGCTCCTTTTGCATTAATTACTGCACCAATGCAGCGTGGCATGGAGGTGATCAGCCTGTGGCACTGCTGAGGTGTTATGGAAGCCTAGGTTGCTTTGATAGCAGCATTCAGCTTGTCTGCATTATTGGGTCTGGTGTCTCTCATCTTCCTCTTGACAATACCCCAAAGATTCTCTATGGGGTTAAGGTCAGGCGAGTTTGCTGGCCATTCAAGCACAGTGATACTGTTGTTTTTAAACCAGGTATTGGTACTTTTGGCAGTGTGGACAGGTGCCAAGTCTTGCTGGAGAATAAAATTTCCATCTTCAAAAAGCTTGTCAGCAGAGGGAAGCATGAAGTGCACTAATTTGAAGTGCAAATTTGCTGGTAGACGGCTGTGCTGACTTTGGTCTTGATAAAATGAGTGTACCTCCACCAGCAGATGACATGGCTCCCCAAACCATCACTGATTGTGGAAACTTCACACGAGCCCTCAAGCAGCTTGGATTGTGGCCTCTCCACTCTTCCTCCAGACTCTGGGACCTTGATTTCCAAATGAAATGCAAAATTTACTTTCATCTGAAAATAACACCGTGGACCACTGACAACAGTCCAGTTCTTTTTCTCCTTGGCCCAGGTAAGGCTGTGGTTCCACGGTCCGGAACCACAGCGCTTTGGACGGAGCAGAAATTCCGCTCCGTCTAAGCCCCGCCCCCTTTATAACGCGCGATCTTTCCGGAGGTGTTCAGGACACCTCCGGAAACCTCCGGAAAGAACGCAGGGCTACATAGCCCTGTGTAATATTCTGTTGCGGCGACGCACCGTCGCCGCAATACGCGAGGACATGCTGCGGTCTAAAAAGACGCGCCGCATGTCCGTTTACGCAGGTCTGCCACCTGCGTATTGTTACGCAGAGTGGAGGCGGGATTTCTTTAAATCCCCTCCACTATGCTGTAACATCTGGACGCTGCGTGTTTGGCGCTGCGCCAGCGCACAGCGCCAAACACGCAGCGTTTCCTGACCGTGGAAACTCACCCTTAGACGCTTCTGACGTTGTCTATTGGTCATGAGTGTCTTGACACAAGGAATGAGACACTTGTAACCCCAGATCCTGGATACGTCTGTGTGTGGTGGCTCTAGAAAAATGACTCCAGCAGCAGTCCACTCCTTGTGAATCTCCACCAAATTTTTGAATGGCCTTTTCTTACAATCCTTTCAAGGCTGCGGTTATCTGGATTGCTTGTGCACCTTTTTTTTACCACACTTTTTTCTTCAACTCAGCTTTCCATTAATATGCTTGGATACAGCACTCTGTGAACAGCCAGCTTCTTTAGCAATGACCTTTTGTGGCTTACCCTCTTGTGGAGTGTCAGTGACTGCCTTCTGGACATCTGTCAAGTCAGCAGTCTTCCCCATGATTGTGGAGCTACTAAAACAGAATAAGGGACTTTTTTAAATGCTTAGGAAGCCTTTGCAGGTGTTTTTTTGTTAATTATTCTAATTTACTGAGATAATGACTTTTGGGTTTTCATTGGCTGTAAGCTGTAATCATCAACATTAACAGAAATAAACACATGAAATAGATCACTCTGTAATGACTCTATATAATATATGAGATTCACTTTTTGTATTGAAGAACTGAAATAAATTAACTTTTTGATGATATTCTAATTTTGTGAGAAGCACCTGTATATGTACATAAATGCTGTATATACGTTCACAAGTTATGTTCTAGTACATTTAGGTCATTCCCACAGCTTCCAAAGGTGTTTGTTAGGTGGTTACATATACTAATTTTGACGGCGGCTTAGGAAGTCATTGTATATTACAGGTTTCCAATATTGTTGCAATGTGGAAAAGCAAAACAAAGTTCATTGCTATCAGATCTCAGTATCCATGAATTTTATCATTGCCATCTAACCATTTTGAATTGAACTGACAGCTTTTCAATGCCTGGAAGTATTTTTCATTTAATAAAAAATGTCACTGTCTCTGTGTATAAAGCAACTCTAGTTTACTGAATTGTTTGCAAACGCTCTCAGATCAACTTGATTTGTTGCATTGAAATTCAATGGTGAGCCACAGAAAAAGGGCATTCATTACATATTTTAAAATGTCAACTTAATTTCCACTCTTAGCTTGACTACAAAGCAATTTTATGAAATGTCAAGACGGACTGTTTGGACTGGTTTTTTTTTCATCTCTGCTTAGTTAAATTTGGATAAATTTCCCATTGAATAAATCGCAGTTCTGTTAAGGTCTTGAAATGAAATGAAAAGAATGTTTTGCTTTGACAATAAATATGATAAAATAGTGTCTGAAAGGCTCAAGACAGTAAAAGGAGGAGGAGGGAAAATCAAAATTGAAGGACAAATCTATCTCCATGCCAAATGTACTAACTGTATAATACTAAAATGTAGCGCATCACATACAGCATCTAAAGTGCCCAAACCTGGCAGCTGGCGTCATTGCTAAAATCAGTGAAAAGAGGTTAAAAAATGCCATTTAGAATTTTAATTGGTTGCTATGCAAACATCAATTTTATTTGAACTGTGTTTCAATGACCTGCAGGGTTTGTCTTCCTGTCATTATGGCTTTTTAGATCCGAATCTGGCCTTTGAAAGCCAAATTGATAAGCCTGAGAGCTACCGGTCATATTTTCTTCTGGAATTTGGAACATTGTTGCAGGGATTTCTATTAGTATTTCAGATGTAAGACCAGTGGAGAACAGCTGATTGAGGGGGCAACAATTTTCAGGAAATAAATGACCATAAAATTGCATTAGGCTTAAACATTCATGATGGAAGCTTGTGACTGAGATCCATCCAACCTATTTCACTGCTTCATGGTGAAATATGTCAATTCTTCAGAATCCAGTAGTGTTGCTTGGCATCACACAATAAACCTGTAACTAGGGATTTCTTCTTTATTGGGACAAATATTCAGCTACAATTTACAGAATTACATATTAATGCGTACATAGTGGTGCTACGTATGTAAGTACTACCAAACATTGCATATACTTAATACCAATTTACATATACAGTGCCAGTTTATCATACACATATACAGTACTGTTATATCATACACACACAAACTCACACATTACACACATACATAAAATACCCAGGTGCACATTACATTCACATTACATGTATATAAGTGTAATTTTGTAAATTATTGTTAAGTGTGCTTCCTGTGAGTTTCTCTCTGAACGTTTTCCTAAATCGTCTTTGCATCCTGATAAACAAACTCTGCATAGATTAACCCCTTAACGACCAAGCCCTTTTGTAGGTTAAAGACCAGGCCAATTTTTACAATTCTGACCACTGTCTCTTTATGAGGTTATAACTCTGGAACGCTTCTACGGATCTTGGCGATTCTGAGATTATTTTCTCGTGACATATTGTACTTCATGATAGTGGTAAAATTTCTTCAATATAACTTGCGTTTATTTATGAAAAAAACGGAAATATGGCAATAATTTTGAAAATTTTGCAATTTTCAAACTTTAAATTTTTATGCCATTAAATCAGAGAGATATGTCACAAAAATTAGATAATAAATAACATTTCCCACATGTCTACTTTACATCAGCACAATTTTGGAACCAACATTTTTTTTTGTTAGGAAGTTATAAGTGTTAAAAGTTGACCAGCAATTTCTCATTTTTCCAACAAAATTTACAAAACCATTTTTTTTAGGGACCACCTCACATTTGAAGTGAATTTGAGGGTCAATATGACAGAAAATACCCAAAAGTGACACCATTCTAAAAACTGCACCCCTCAACGTGTTCAAAGCCACATTCAAGAAGTTTATTAACCCTTTAGGTACTTCACAAGAATTGAAGCAATGTGGAAGGAAAAAATGAACATTTAACTTTTTTTCCCAAAATTTTTCTTTCGACACAATTTTTTTAAATTTTGTCAAGGGTATCAGGAGAAAATGAACCACAATATTTGTTGTACAATTTCTCCAGAGTACACCGATACCCCATGTATGGGGGTAAACCACTATTTGGGCGCATGGCAGAGCTCGGAAGGGAAGCAGCGCCATTTGACTTTTTTGGCTGGAATTGAGATTGGACGCCATGTCGCATTTGGAGAGTCCCTGTGTGCCTAAACAGTGGAAACCCCCCACAAGTGACCCCATTTTGGAAACTAGACCCCCCAAGAAACTTATCTAGATGTGTGGTGAGCACTTTGAACCCCCAAGTGCTTCACAGAAGTTTATAACGTAGAGCCGTGAAAATAAAAAAATCATATTTTTTTCCACAAAAATAATCTTTTTGCCCCCAAATTTTTATTTTTCTAAGGGTAACAGGAGAAATAGGACTCCAAAAGCTATTGTGCAATTTGTCCTGAGTACGCTGATATCCCATATGTGGGGGGGAACCACTATTTTGACGCATGGAAGAGCTCGAAAGGGAAGGAGCGCCTTTTTCAAATGCAGACTTTGATGGAATGGTCTGCGGGTGTCATGTCACGTTTGGAGAGCCCCTGATGTGCCTAAACAGTAGAAACCCCCCACAAGTGACTCCATTTTGGAAACTAGACCCCCCAAGGAACTTATCTAGATGTGTGGTGAGCACTTTGAACACCCAAGTGCTTCACAGAAGTTTATAACGTAGAGCCGTGAAAATAAAAAAATCATATTTTTTTCCACAAAAATAATCTTTTTGCCCCCAAATTTTTATTTTTCTAAGGGTAACAGGAGAAATAGGACCCCAAAAGCTATTGTGCAATTTGTCCTGAGTACGCTGATATCCCATATGTGGGGGGGAACCACTATTTTGACGCATGGAAGAGCTCGAAAGGGAAGGAGCGCCTTTTTCAAATGCAGACTTTGATGGAATGGTCTGCGGGTGTCATGTCACGTTTGGAGAGCCCCTGATGTGCCTAAACAGTAGAAACCCCCCACAAGTGACTCCATTTTGGAAACTAGACCCCCCAAGGAACTTATCTAGATGTGTGGTGAGCACTTTGAACCCCCAAGTGCTTCACAGAAGTTTATAACGTAGAGCCGTGAAAATAAAAAAATCATATTTTTTTCCACAAAAATAATCTTTTTGCCCCCAAATTTTTATTTTTCTAAGGGTAACAGGAGAAATAGGACCCCAAAAGCTATTGTGCAATTTGTCCTGAGTACGCTGATATCCCATATGTGGGGGGAACCACTATTTTGACGCATGGAAGAGCTCAAAAGGGAAGGAGCGCCTTTTTCAAATGCAGACTTTGATGGAATGGTCTGCGGGTGTCATGTCGCGCTTGGAGAGCCCCTGATGTGCCTAAACAGTAGAAACCCCCCACAAATGACCCCATTTTGGAAAATAGACCCCCCAAGGAACTTATCTAGATGTGTGGTGAGCACTTTGAACCCCCAAGTGCTTCACAGAAGGTTATAACGTAGAGCTGTAAAATTAAAAAATCATATCTTTTCCACAAAAATGATTTTTCCACCCCCAATTTTTATTTTCCAAAGAGTAACAGGACCCCAAAAGTTATTGTGTAATTTGTCCTGAGTACGCTGATACCCCATATGTGGGGGTAAACCACTATTTTGACGCATAGCAGACCTCGAAAGGGAAGGAGCGCCTTTTTCAAATGCAGACTTTGATGGAATGGTCTGCGGGTGTCATGTCACGTTTGGAGAGCCCCTGATGTGCCTAAACAGTAGAAACCCCCCACAAGTGACTCCATTTTGGAAACTAGACCCCCCAAGGAACTTATCTAGATGTGTGGTGAGCACTTTGAACCCCCAAGTGCTTCACAGAAGTTTATAACGTAGAGCCGTGAAAATAAAAAAATCATATTTTTTTCCACAAAAATAATCTTTTTGCCCCCAAATTTTTATTTTTCTAAGGGTAACAGGAGAAATAGGACCCCAAAAGCTATTGTGCAATTTGTCCTGAGTACGCTGATATCCCATATGTGGGGGGGAACCACTATTTTGACGCATGGAAGAGCTCGAAAGGGAAGGAGCGCCTTTTTCAAATGCAGACTTTGATGGAATGGTCTGCGGGTGTCATGTCACGTTTGGAGAGCCCCTGATGTGCCTAAACAGTAGAAACCCCCCACAAGTGACTCCATTTTGGAAACTAGACCCCCAAGGAACTTATCTAGATGTGTGGTGAGCACTTTGAACCCCCAAGTGCTTCACAGAAGTTTATAACGTAGAGCCGTGAAAATAAAAAAATCATATTTTTTTCCACAAAAATAATCTTTTTGCCCCCAAATTTTTATTTTTCTAAGGGTAACAGGAGAAATAGGACCCCAAAAGCTATTGTGCAATTTGTCCTGAGTACGCTGATATCCCATATGTGGGGGGGAACCACTATTTTGACGCATGGAAGAGCTCGAAAGGGAAGGAGCGCCTTTTTCAAATGCAGACTTTGATGGAATGGTCTGCGGGTGTCATGTCGCGCTTGGAGAGCCCCTGATGTGCCTAAACAGTAGAAACCCCCCACAAATGACCCCATTTTGGAAAATAGACCCCCAAGGAACTTATCTAGATGTGTGGTGAGCACTTTGAACCCCCAAGTGCTTCACAGAAGTTTATAACGTAGAGCCGTGAAAATAAAAAAATCATATTTTTTTCCACAAAAATAATCTTTTTGCCCCCCAATTTTTATTTTTATAAGGGTAACAGGAAAATAGGACCCCAAAAGCTATTGTGCATTTTGTCCTGAGTACGCTGATACCCCATATGTGGGGGGGAACCACTGTGATCGCCTTACTGCGATCTTTGGGAGGCACAATGAACAAATCTACAAAAGGTGAAGAATTGGTTTTCTTTTTTACGCCGTTCCTCGTGCGGTATTAGTGATTAGGCAACTTTATTCCTCGGATCGGTGCGATTACAGCGATACCAGATTTACACCCTTTTTTCATGTTTAGCTTCTGTCACACTCTAAAAGATGCTTTTTTTTGGAATAATTTTTTGTAAGAAAGTTTTACATCGCCGTATTTTGAGAGTTATAATTTTTCCATATTTCGGCCGACAGAGTTATCTGTGGGCTTATTTTTTGCGGGACGAGCTGACGTATTTATTGGTACCATATTCGGGCACATAACGTTTTTTGATCACTTCCTATTCCGATTTTTGTGGAAGCAGAATGAACAAAAACCAGCAATTCAGGAATTGTTTTTTTTTTTTTCCTCCGTTCCGCGTGTGGTAAAATTGATAAAGGAGCTTTATTCTTCGGATCACTACGATTACAGCGATACCTCATTTATATATTTTTTTTATGTTTTGGCGTTTCTTACACAATAAAAAATTTTATAGAAAAAATAATTATTTTTGCATCAGTTTATTCCGCGAGCTATAGCTTTTTTATTTTTTCGCTGATGATGCTGTATAGCAGCTTGTTTTTTGCGGACAAGATGACGTTTTCAGCGGTACCATGATTATTTATATCTGACTTTTTGATCGCGTGTTATTGCACTTTTTCCAAGCGGTATGATGATACCGCTTGGGAAAAGTATAATTTACTACTATTTTGTGTTTTTTTTTTTACGACTTTCACTGAAGGGGTTAACTAAGGTTACGCTTTTATAGATGGGATTTTTATGGACGTGGCGATACCTAACATGTGTATTTTTTTGTTTTTTATTTTTTTTATTACATAAAAATGTGTATTTTTTAGGGGATTTTTTTAAAATTATTTTTTAATATTTTTTTTAAAAATTTTTTTTAAAAAATGATTTTTTTTTAACTTGTCCCTTTATGGGACTTTCACTTTTTTTACTTTTTATTGCAGTTACAATGCATTGCAATGCTCCAGCATTGCAATGCATTGTACCTATGGGGAAAGCTGCTGTGACATGATCACAGCAGCTTCCCGTAGCTAGATGACCCGGAGGTTGTCATGACAACCCCCGGGTCATCAAGGCAGAGATCGGGCCCTGCAAATACATTGCAGGGCGCCGATCTGAGGCAGAGGGAGCTCCCGACCCTCTGCCTCCCCCCCTGAGCTCTGCGATCGTGCTGGATCGCAGCAGTCAGGGGGTTAACAGCCAGGGGCGGTGGGGGCTCCGCTCCTGGTGGTCAGTGCAGGAAGCCTGGCCACTGCAGCGCCGGCTCCTGCACTGATCGCGCTGGAGAAGCTGAAATTTCAGCTTCTCCTGCACGATTGCTGCTGTGTTTGGTCAGTCAGATTGACTGACCAATCACAGCGCTGTGGGTGCGGGGACCGACGGCAAAGGTCCCCGCACCGCTTGCCGTGCCTGTCAGCTGTCTATGACAGCTGTCGGCACTGATCTACCACTGCGTGTTTACACGCAGTGGTAGATCAAAGGCATGACGTGCACAGTCCGTCCTGGTGCCGGAACTGGCACCTTGCCATGACGGACTGTGCTTGTCAGTGGACATTAAGGGGTTAAGTTATAACAGCCAGTATGATGCTCTATCTTTTGCAACTTTCAGCACTACATACTGTGACACTGAGTCACTTCACGAGGACAAGCCGAGAGCCATGGTATTTAAGGAGTCCTAGGCCAAAAGCCAGGAGAGTATGTCATAAACAGAGGGAACAGGCAAAGGCATAGTCAGTTAATGATCCGAGTTCAGAAAAACAGGAGAAAAGCAGATCAGAGCAAAGGGAGCAGGCAAAATGGATGGTCAGAACGAGGTACAAGTTCAGGCAGCAAAAAGATCTACAAGCAGAACACAAGGCACAGAGAGACAAACCACACAGACCTGAATGTACTCTGGCAGAGATCTGGGACTGAAAGCCCAGCTAAGTAGCTGGACAATCACCTGAGACAGGGAACACCTGAAGGCAGCCCAAAACCTCCCAGTCTCAGATTGGCTGGCCGAGCCATCAATCAAAACACCGACAGCTCAGCACGCTCCTGCACCAGACTGGACAACTGGGCTGACAATGAAAGTATTGACAGCTTCAGCACACCCCTATACCAGATCGGACTGCGAGCTGTCAGTAACTCAATTCCAGACGCATTGAGCAGTGAAACCGTGACACATACAGTGTAGATTGGAAGCCTTTAGTGGAGATTAATGCCCTTTTGCCATATATTTGATAGCCACAGTCTCATCTCTAGCTCCAGCGAAATAATCAAAAAAAGTGGAAAAGAAACAAAAAGTGGCAGAAAATTAGACAGAAAAAAAACTTACTTAATTTCATCTTCATTAAAATGTACTACAAACAGGGTATCAGTGGTAAATTGATGTGTTCTAAGACTGATGTGCTGTCGAAATGTGTCAACGGATCACCACTACCCTGTTTTTTCTACATTTTAATGAAGATTAAATAAAGTAAGTTTTATTCTTCAATTTCATTTTAGTTTCCTTTTCCCTTTTTTTGCACTACATAATGAAGAGAGGAAAGTTTAAAGAAACTCATGTCCTAATCCTCCCTCCATATTTAATTGCACTTACGTCTCACTTCTTCAATACAACACACACATGTCATAATTAGTGATGAGCGAGCATGCTCGTTGCTTGGGTTTTCCCGAGCATGCCTTTATTTGTGCGTGCTTGGAGATTTAGTTTTTGTTGCCACAGCTGCATGATTTGTGGCTGCTAGACAGCCTGAATACATGTGGGGAATGCCTGTTTGTTAGGAAATCGCCCAAATACTCAAAGACCACCCGAGCATGCTCGGGAAAACTCAAGCAACGAGTATACTTGCACATCACTAGTCATAATCTTAGGGTTGTGTACATATGTTTGGTCCCTCCCCCCAATAAAACAAAAAACACAATCCAAGAAGGTGAAAGCAGGCATTTTTGTCAGTTTTGCATGTAGAGGACAGATACTTGTAGATACTTGCTTGAACACTAAGTACTTAACCCCTTAATGACCGCCGATACGCCTTTTAACGGCGGTCATTAAGGGTACTTAAACCACATCGCCGTTAATTAACGGCGCTGTGGAAAAAGTGAATAGCGCCCCCAGAGGCGCATTTTCTCCAGGGTCTCGGCTACCGGGGGTAGCCGAGACCCCGGAGAACAAAACCGACCCGATGTTGCGGTCGCCGTTATTAACCCTATAACAGCGACCGCAACAACAAAAAAAAAAATCTGATGTGCCATTTAATTTCTCTGTCCCCTGATGTCATCGGACATCAGGGGACAGAGAAAAAGGGTCCCCAGGACCCCCATGTGGCCCCCGATCCAGTCCATGTGGCCCCTGGGCCCTCCGTTGTCCCCCGGTGCCAGCGCTGTTAAGAAAATGGCGGGCGCATGCTCAGTGCGCCCGCCGCTATATGCCGCTGTGCTGGTGGGGGGATGGGCAAATATTCTCTGGGGTCTCGGCTACCGGGGGTAGCCGAGACCCCAGAGAACATGATCCGGGTCGGTATTCACCGATCCCGGTGTTGCGATCGCGGCTTTGCAAGCATAGCCGCGATCGCAAAAAAAAAAAAATTATTTCTCTCCCCTCTGATGTGATCGCACATCAGAGGGGAGAAAATGAGGGTCCCCGTGTCCCCCTGAACCCCCCCTATACTTACCGGTGTCCTTGGCAGGTCCCCCTGGTCTCCGATCATCCCGGTCTTCTTCCTGCACAAAAAAAATGGCGGGCGCATGCGCAGTGCGCCCGCCGATCTGCTTGGCGGCAGATTCAAAAAAAGTTTCATTCATTCTCCAGAAAGTGCATTTTGATCACTGTGATAAACTATCACAGTGATCAAAATAAAAAAAACAGTACATAACCCCCCCATTTATCACCCCCTTAGTTAGGGACATATAATAAAAAATAGAAATTATATTTATTTTCATTTTTCTGTTAGGGTTAGGGTTATAATTAGGGTTAGGGTTATAATTAGGGTTAGGGTTAGCATTAGGGTTAGGGTTATAATTAGCGTTAGGGTTAAGCTGGGTTCATACTGCTTATGGCAGTCCGTTAACGGACTGCGCATCACCGCGATATTAGCGCGATGCACGCAGCCGTAACAGCTGCCATCACCCCATTTGAGGGCCATCGCGCGGCATGCACGTAATGGCCATCATGCTATGCGCAGTGCATCATTCAGTGCTGATCCCTCGAGCGGGTATAGGCATCAACGCTATCGCGTATATTGCTGATCCTCTACCAGCCGGTAAGCTATACGTTGAACGCGTCTGTAAACCCTAATAAATTTTAACCCAGCCCTTAGGGTTAGGGTTATAATTAGGGTTAGAATTAGGGTTAGGGTTACAATTAGGGTTAGGGTTACAATTAGAGTTAGGGTTACAATTAGGGTTGGAATTAGGGTTGGGATTTAGGTTAGGATTAGGGTTGGGATTAGGGTTAGGGTTGTTGGGATTAGGGTTGGAGCTAGAATTGAGGGATTTCCACTATTTAGGCACATCAGGGGGTCTCCAAACACGACGTGGCGTTCAAAAAGTCAAATGGCGCTCCCTCCCTTCCGAGCACTGCCGTGCGCCCAAACAGTGGTTTACCCCAACATATGGGTTATCAGCGTACTCAGGACAAATTGCACACCAATTTTGGGGTTCTAATTTCTCCGGTTACCTTGGGAAAATAAAAAATAGCTGGCTAAAATTCATTTTGAGAAAAAAAATGATTTTTCATTTTCACGGCTCTGCGTTTATAAATTTCTGTGAAGCACTTGGGGGTTCAAAGTGCTCACCACACATCTAGATAAGCTCCTTAAGGGGTCTAGTTTCCAAAATGGGGTCACTTGTGGGGGGTTTCCACTGTTTAGACACATCAGGGGTCTCCAAACACGACGTGGCTTTCAAAAAGTCAAATGGCGCTCCCTCCCTTCCGAGCCCTGCCGTGCGTCCAAACAGTGATTTACCCCAACATATGGGGTATCAGCGTACTCAGGACAAATTGCACACCAATTTTGGGGTTCTAAATTCTCCGGTTACCCTTGGAAAATAAAAAATAGCTGGCTAAAAAAAATCATTTTTGAGAAAAAAAATGATTTTTCATTTTCACGGCTCTGCGTTTATAAATTTCTGTGAAGCACTTGGGGGTTCAAAGTGCTCACCACACATCTAGATAAGCTCCTTAAGGGGTCTAGTTTCCAAAATGGGGTAACTTGTGGGGGTTTCCACTGTTTAGACACATAAGGGGGTCTCCAAACACGACGTGGCTTTCAAAAAGTCAAATGGCGCTCCCTCCCTTCCGAGCCCTGCCGTGCGCCCAAACAGTGGTTTACCCCAACATATGGGGTATCAGCGTACTCAGGACAAATTGCACACCAATTTTGGCATTCTAATTTCCCCAGTTACCCTTGGGAAAATAAAAAATAGCTGGCTAAAAAATCATTTTTGAGAAAAAAAATGATTTTTCATTTTCACAGCTCTGCGTTTATAAATTTCTGTGAAGCACTTGGGGTTCAGAGTGCTCACCACACATCTAGATAAGCTCCTTGGGGGGTCTAGTTTCCAAAATGGTGTCACTTGCAGGGGGTTTCTACTGTTTAGGTACATCAAGGGCTCTGCAAACACAACATGACGCCTGCAGAACATTCCATCAAAGTCTGCATTACAAAATGGCGCACCTTCCCTTCCAAGCACTCCCATGCGCCCAAACAGTGGTTTCACCCCACATATGGGGTATCAGCGTACACAGGAAAAATTGCACAACAACTTTTTGGGTCCAATTTCTCCTGTTACCCTTGGGAAAATAAAAAAATAGCGGGCTAAAGAATCATTTTTGAGGAAAAAAATGATTTTTTATTTTCACGGCTCTACGTTTATTCATTTCTGTGAAGCACTTGGGGGTTCAAAGTGCTCACCACACATCTAGATAAGTTCCTTAAGGGGTCTAGTTTCCAAAATGGTGTGATTTGTGGGGGGTTTCGACTGTTTAGGCGTATCAGGGGCTCTCCAAGCGCGACATGGCGTCCAATTTCAATTCCAGCCAATTTTGGTTTGAAAAAGTCAAACGGCGCTCCTTCCCTTCCAAGCCATGCCGTGCACCCAAACAGTGGTCCCACCCCACATATGGGGTATCAGCGTACTCAGGACAAATTGGACAACAACTTTGTGGTCTAATTTCTCCTGTTACCCTTGGAAAAATAAAAAATTGGGGACTAAACGATCAGGTTTGTGGAAAAAATATGACTTTTTATTTTCATGCCCGGGAGTTATAAACTTCTGTGAAGCACTTGGGGGTTCAAAGTGCTCACCACACATCTATATAAGTTCCTTAGGGGTTCTAGTTTCCAAAATGGTTTCCACTGTTTAGACACATTAGGGCCTCTACAAACGCGACATGGCGTCCAGCCAATTCTGAGTTGAAAAAGTCAAACGGCGCTCCTTCCCTTCCAAGCTCTGTCATGCACCCAAACAGTGGTTTACCCCCACATATGGGGTATCAGCATGCTCAGGACAAATTGCACAAAAACTTTTGGTGTCTTGTTACCCTTGGGAAAATAAAAATTGGGGTGAACAGATCGTTTTTGTGGAAAAAATATGATTTTTTATTTTCACGGCTCTATGTTATAAACTTCTGTGAAGCACTTGGAGGTTCAAAGTGCTCACCACAGATCTAGATAAGTTCCTTAGGGGGTCTAATTTCCAAAATGGGGTCACTTGCGGGGGGTTTCCACTGTTTAGACACATCAGGGCCTCTACAAACACGACATGACGTCCAGCCAATTCTGCGCTGAAAAAGTCAAACGGCGCTCCTTCCCTTCCAAGCTCTGCCATGCACCCAAACAGTGTTTACCCCCACATATGGGGTATCAGCATGCTCAGGACAAATTGCACAAAAACTTTTGGGGTCTTGTTACCCTTGGAAAAATAAAAATTGGGATGAAAAGATTGTTTTTGTGGAAAAAATATGATTTTTTATTTTCACTGTTCTATGTTATTAACTTCTGTGAAGCACTTGGAGGTTCAAAGTGCTCACCACACATCTAGATAAGTTCCTTAGGGGGTCTAGTTTCCAAAATGGGGTCACTTGTGATGGGTTTCCACTGTTTAGACACATCAGGGCCTCTACAAACGCGACATGGCGTCCAGTCAATTCTGCGTTGAAAAAGTCAAATGTCGCTCCTTCCCTTGCGACCTCTGCCGTGCGCCCAAAAAGTGGTTTACCCCCACATATGGGGTATCGGCTTATTCAGGAGAAATTGCACAACAAATTTTGTGGTTCATTTTTTCTTTTAACACTTGTGAAAATAAAAAAATAGGTTCCGAAGTAAAGTTTTTGCAAAAAAAGTTAAATGTTAATTTTTTCCTTCCACATTGCTTCAGTTCCTGTGAAGCACGTAAAGGGTTAATAAACTTTTTGAATGTGGTTTTGAGCACCTTGAGGGGTGCAGTTTTTAGAATGGTGTCACTTTTGGGTATTCTCTATCATATAGACCCCTCAAAGTGACTTCAAATGTGATGTGGTCCCTAAAAAAAAATGGTGTTGTAAAAATGAGAAATCGCTGGTCAACTTTTAACCCTTATAACTTTGTAAAAAAAAAAAATTTTGGTCCCAAAATTGTGCTGATGTAAAGTAGACATGTGGGCAATGTTATTTATTAAGAAATTTGTGTGACATATCTCTCTGATTTAAGGGCATAAAAATTTAAAGTTTGAAAATTGTTAAATTTTCAAAATTTTCTCCATATTTCTGTTTTTTTCATAAATAAACACAAGTCATATCAAAGAAATTTTACCACTAACATGAAGTACAATATGTCACGAAAAAACAATCTCAGAATCAGCGAGATTCGTTAAAGCGTTCCAGAGTTATAACCTCATAAATTGACAGTGGTCAGAATTGTAAAAATTGGCCCTGTCATTAAGCTGCAAAATGGCTCTGTCACTAAGGGGTTAATTGTTGACTTGTTGTTGATCATAACATAGATGTTACCCCCGTGCATTAAAAATAACAGTTGATTTGGGGTACCTCTAATAGGGTGGACATTTTCCAAAGAAAGATGGAAAGTTTCCTCTTTTTTCAATTAAACATATTGGTTATGTTTTCTGATAACAAGGCTAAATGTTTGTCAGTAACAAAGTAACCTGTTGCAATTTGATTTATGGTACATATTTATACTTTTCTTTCTTTAGAAGTTACCTGACAGGTGATACATGCTGCCCAACCCACGAGCAACATGTATCAGCCATTGGTTGTATGATCACAGCAAGGTATGTTTGACGCTGAAACGCTGCGGAATTTCAGACAAAAATATGTTTAATAGTTGCCGGGGACCAAGCAACACTGTGCACTAGTCATACAAGCAAGTTCCCGGCAGCTGTATTTTAGAGTAAAACACACAAGGCTGTGATTGTACAGCCAGTGGCTGATACGTGTTGCTCACAGTTTGGGCAGCACATATCATATGTCAGCTTCCCTTTAAGGCTGTAGATATGATAACAAAAACAGCTGAAAAAAGGCAGCAATGTTTACCTGCCCAGACTTCTAAAGAAATGCACTATCAGGATGCAGTGGATCCATGTAGTTAAGATGGCGGCAACACAGGTGGAAAAATACCGATGAGACAACCACTCTCAGCCTACGAATCCATGGAGGGGGTGGTTGCTTGGTATATTAATGTACAATAGAGGCTTGTATGCGGCGCTGTTCATATACAGGTGATGCACAGCATCCAGGTTAGGAGCCTATTAGTGACACCCATACTATTCGATCAGGTGGGCTGCCCACTGCTATCCATTGCATCCCATGTGAACAGACACCACAATTTACAAGACCAAATGGGCCCAGCTGCACCTTGAAAAATAAAGTGCAGAAAATGTATGTAAAAATATGTGAGGTATTAGGCGATATTTTGGCCAAGATATGCAAGCTCGCAACCCGCGTCAAGGGTCTTCATGCTTGCAAGTCGTAACAATAAACAGCAAAACCACAAAAAGAGGACTTAAAAATCCAAGTCCAAGCAACCACCCCCTCCATGGATTGGTAGGCTGAGAGTGGTTGTCTCATTAGTATTTTTGCACCTGTGTTGCCGCCATCTTAACTACATAGTTCCACTGCATCTTGATAGGTCTTTTGTTCGGAGGCCTGGACAGGTAAATATCACTGCCTTTTTTCTGCTGTTTTTGAATTTTTGGAGTATTTTTAAGTCCTCTTTTTGTGGTTTTTTCTGCTTAGAGATATGATAACAAGCAGTCATCCGGTCCCTCAATAAGGCTCAGATTGTCTGTAAATCAAGGATTTTATTTGTGTGTAAGGCTCTTGATTCCAATCAGTAGTTTTAAACTATCAAAAATTGTACAAAAGTACGAGTAATGAGCGAATTCCCCTTTATATGATCAGCAATAACATTCAGAGAACTTTTTCCTTATATTGTGCATCACGTCTCCTCCATCGGCTCACCTTCTTCCATTAGTGCATCCTGAAGATAACTGTTTCATAGGTTAGCGATGCACGTGCACCCGCCATCCTAATGATGTAGCAGAAGTATGTTTGTTGCCCCTAGGGCCCAGTCGCCACAGAGGTACTGCACCTCAGCCAGAGGTGTGGTACTCCGCTCTCGTGTAAGGAGGGGGCACTACCCAGTGCTTGCATATTTGCATCCAACACGGAACACATGTCCTCAGGCTTAGGGGGAGAAGCCCTAGTTAGAGCGGGAAGGCAGTGTGACAGTTGGAGAGAGAGGAGTCGGTCAGGAGGAGAGAAGGAGAGAGGAGCTACTATTAGGAGCAGTGTAGAGGAGAGAAGCTTCTAGAAGGAAGAAGGGGTCCTAGGGGCCAGGGAAGTGATGAATCCACCCTGGGCGCCCAAATCCACACTGACAAGAGTCGGGTGGAGGGACCAGGTCGCAGTAAGGAGACTGGCCCCAGACTAGTGGAGAATCTGTAAGACTCAGCTAGCAAACCGGAGGCTGTGGTAACTGTATGTGATGCAGCCACATCCATACACATTTACTGAAAAGGCAGCCACATAGGATCAAGGGGACCAGGAGGACGTCGCCCGAGTCACCCGACAGGATCTGAGGCTGCTGGCTTGGGACACTGTGTGTGAGGCGCAGGGCAGGAGGGAGTGAGCTAGCGCAGGGAGATGGCCTGAGAAAGGAACATCAGAAGGGAGTTCTGGCAAAGTGCACCCCAAACTACCTGAGAGCTGGCTGGACCCCTGACCCGGAGGACACAGCACTCCGGCTGGGGATTGTAACCTGAAGGAACTGTGAGTAAAGTGTGAAGACTGTACCCCTGCTGTGTCCTCAGATTAATTTACTGCGTCACCTACCTTGCACTACAATGGTTACCAATATCTTTAACCCTACAACTGCCCTGGGGCCTAGCTCTGCTGTAACATCTCTGCTGCATCACCAACTGCCCCAGTGGATCTGAATCGCAGCGTCGGCCATCTTATTCCCAAACACCACGGGTGGCATCACAAATTAATCCTCTATAACTATTCCCTTTTACTTTCTTTTTTTAACCTTTTTATTGGATGCCCAGGGCCATGGACCGGGTTACTGCTGCCGTGACTTCCCCTTTAAGAACTGCCCAGCCTAGTACCGAGTACATCATGGCCCTGGTGGGCGTTCCATATGTATTATCGCACATTTAGCGTCTCCCACTCCCACACTACTTCCTCATCCCGCCCTCTCTCTGTTGGAGTCCCTCAAGGCTCTGTCCTGGGGCCCCTACTTTTTTCCATCTATACCCTTGGCCTAGGACAACTCATAAAGTCCCATGGCTTCCAGTACCACCTGTATGCAGATGACACTCAGATCTACCTCTCTGGCCCAGATGTCACCTCTCTGCTGTCCAGAATCCCGGAGTGTCTATCAGCCATATCCTCCTTCTTCACCTCTCGCTTCCTAAAACTCAATGTAGACAAAACCGAACTCATCATTTTTCCTCCATCTCACGTATCTTCCCTACCCGATCTATCAATTATGGTAAATGGCATCACGCTCTTTCCCGCACCTGAAATCCGCTGCCTTGGAGTAACTCTCGACTCTGCCCTGTCCTTCAAACCACACGTCCAAACTCTTGCCACCTCCTGTCGCCTCCAACTTAAAAACATTTCCAGAATCCATCCCTTCCTCAGCCCTCAATCTACTAAAACTCTTGTGCATGCCCTCATCATCTCCCGCCTTGATTACTGCAACACCCTCCTCTGTGGCCTCCCTGTCAACTCTCTTGCACCACTCCAGTCTGTCCTCAACTCTGCTGCCCGACAAATCCACCTTTCTCCTCGCTACTCCCCTGCTTCTCCCCTCTGCAAATCCCTCCACTGGCTCCCAATTCCCCAACCAATCCAGTTCAAACTACTAACACTGACCTACAAAGCCGTTCACAACCTGTCCCCTCCCTATATCTCTGAACTAATCTCCCAATATCTTCCTTCACGTAACCTTCGATCCTCCCAAGACCTCCTACTATCCTCCACACTTATTCGTTCCTCACACAACCGCCTCCAAGATTTCTCCCGATTCCCGAATATCCCCCATCCTCTGGAATTCCACGCCTCAACATGTCCGATTATACACCACCCTTGGATCCTTCAGACAGAACCTGTGTTAGGGTCTTCGGAACGCACCAAATATAAGATGTGGAGAGGTGCGTTCGCAGCCCGGGGTCCACCGTGCAGACGGAGCCTGCTGCTAGTAAAATGGCGAAAGAAGCGAACTCTGTTATCCCGCAGAGTCGCCAAAATAAACGCCGTAACGCGCTGTGGCAATATGTGCGAACTCTGTTAATCCACAGAGCCGCTAGGAGTGCCGCGGCGCTATATGGCGATGTGTGCGAACTCACTTAACACAACTGAGTCGCAAAATAAACACGCTAGTGCGCTGTCTAGCGTTGAAAGCGAACCCTGTTACGTCACAGAGCCGCTGAGAGAAACTTCTGTGTCCTGTCAGGCACCCAGGTACACAGTGAACAGCTAAGCGAACATAGAACGTGATCATGCGCTAATGTCCTCACGGGAGTCACCCGCAATCTATGGCGTCTGAACGCCAGGCCCTGAATATGGCAATCAAACTCCTCACCGTTATGCCGGCAATCTAGGGCATCTAGGACACCGACCCTGACCAGCTAGCATACCAAACTCCTCACCGATTAAGTCGGTATTCTAGGGCTTATTTCAGCCGGGCCCTAACCACACACACGCATGACCACACTGGCGCTAAGCATATAATGATTGATATTAGCGCATGGCGGCCCAGCCATGCCACCCTTTTATAGCAACAGCTACAGGACCTGCCAGAAACAAGGACCAATGAGAAACTGTTCCAAACACATGTAGTTTCATGACCTTCCTGGCGGACCAATAGGAGCTGCTGCAGTACCTGAACATGTGACCCCAGATCTCCAATGAGAGATCTTACCCTGGGCATGCTCAGAAGGGGAAACGCAGGACTTTGTCCCAAAGACGTCTGCTCCAGTACTGGCTATAATAGCAGATCCAGGAGAGGCAGCAGCAAGTCTCTGCACAGTACTGGAATGGGCAAGATGCTGGAACCGACGTCTCTGCTGAGCAGGCTCCACTGCGGCCGGAGATGAATGGGGACCGCAGCGGGACCGGTTCGAGACTCCCCTTGTGCAGCAGCGGGAACTCGAACCCTAACAACCTGAAAACCCATCTCTTCAGAAAAGCCTACAGCCTGCAATAACCATTCTGCCGCCTCGCCACCACCCGAGCTTCTGCCACGCCACCACTACCAGAGCTTCTGCACCCCCGACCTTCTGTTTCTTCCCCATTATCCCGTAGAATGTAAGTCCGCAAGGACAGGGTCCTCTCCCCTCTGTACCAGTCTGTCATTGTAAATTTGTTTACTGTAAACGATATCTATAACTTTGTATGTAACCTCTTCTCATGTACAGCATCATGGAATTAATGGCGCTATATAAATTAATAATAATAATTACCTTAGGCTAGATAACCTTTCTCCATTCCTCCCAGTTATAATACTAACATGTCCATTTAGGCTTTTCTGCAATGTACAGGGTCCAGACAGCCCCAACCTGCAATGCCCTGTGTGTATTGACACCTTTATATTATATCCAGCATTTTTTTAAGATATTTATTACACTAGTTTTTCTTTGAAAATGGACTAGATATGCTAAAATTTGCTTCTCAAGTGCATAAAGGAACCAGAGGCACTCATAATTCTGTTGCCATTTCACAATATTGAAAAATACTATGATTGCAGCTAAAAAATCTCACAAATATTAAAGTGCACATAGGATAACCAATTTAATATATCTAAATAATGGGAAACACCCATTAAATATATAAATATTCTCTTATGAAGTGCAGGTGATGGAGAAGCGAATCTGCACTGCCATGTGGAAAAGATGAAGGATGCCAATATGAGTGTAGGTGGTTTATTTGTCAACGCATTTCGAAGTATACATTCCTCTTAGCACAGGGATCAGGCAAACACACACCAAGCTTTTGACTGGCCGGTCAATAAACCACCTACACTCGGATTGGCATCTTTTATCTTTTCCACATGGAAACCCAGTCGCTTTGCCATCACCTGCACTTTTATCCTTTCGTGGGTCTGCAGCAGCCTAAGCGTTATCAGTAGTTGTGTGCACACAACCCGACCAGGTGAGCACCATTAGACAATTCCTTTTGGCATTTTACCCAGATAAGACCCTATTTGTACTTGTGTCTCCAGTTTTTTATTTGGCCCTCTTATGAAGTTATTACACAACAACGAGGCAGGAAGCCTTAAAAAGTCGTGGAAGAAAAGTCACATAATAATTACAATATTTGTAGCTCACGTAGTGAATTGGATCCACTAAAACTCAATTCCTGGGTAGGTACATGGACACCGGGCATTGATGCAGCTAGCAGGATGGCACATAGGAAACGAGGACATAGCACACTCAGAAATCTTGGAAGCAGCAGGACTGATGAAGTGGAAGTCAGCAGTGAATGAAGCAAGGTAAAGCATGGTGCGCAAAGAAGGTAGAGCACACCAAACTAAAGTCTTGAATGTCAATCCTAAAACATAAGTATTTGCCCTAATGGACCTTAAATAGGATCATGGAGATGACGTCACTGAGCCATGGTGGGCAACTTGAAAACCCCAACGTGGAGCACAACATAGGGTAACGAACCGAGGTGAAGCAAACAAAACCTTGAATACCAGGTACAGGTTTGCAACATAATGTCAGACAAAACACAAACTGCTCAAAAACAAGATTTCTGTATTAGCTCACAGAGTCTGGATTTTTTTAGAGCCTGATTTCATAAGATGTCTCCTTTTAAACCACCCTGGATCGACATCTATTCCTTCACAATATGCAACATCCAGGGAAATCCTCTAGCCCTAATGCTATATAGCGTGAAACAGTAAGAGTTCTTTTATTAGGTTCAATACATTTTACTCACTTAGGCAAATCAAATTTAGTCAATGATCTTGCCAATTTAGTCCTTACCATAGGAGCTCATGATCCTGATGGTTGGCCAATTTGCCTACTTGCAAAACATCAGCTTCAAAAACTGACTGTTCACTTGTTTGCTAGTATATCCCACCCCTTGAAAGGTTCATGTCTCAAGCAACAGCTATCCTGAGCTATAGGTCTTATCTCTTTTTTTTCTATGGGGTCTTAGTGTTTTCTTGAGGGTCACTTATCTTAGGATGACTCTAATGACATGTCTTCTCAAACCGTGACTTTGAATTACTATATTAAATTTATTATGCAAATTACCTCTTCAGAGAAAAAGAGGACATGAACTCTATAGCGCCACCTGTTGGAAGTAGAATTCCTACAAGTCACAATCAACTCTTTAACGAGTCTTAGGATAAAATCCAAATTAGGATAAAAGCCAAATCAGTATCTCAATTTGCAGACACGGTGTTTCGGGCTATTGGCCCTCGTCAGTGCAAAGTATGAGAACTGATTTGGCTAGGTGAGAGGCTCTGGACTGAGGTCTAAGGGGTAAGGTTTCTCCTTGTGAAGAGTGACATACCAGATCTGGCTTTTCAAAGTAAGGAGGCTTATTCGCCATGCAATGCTCCTCTGGGAAATTTAATATGCAAATTGCCTCTTCAGAGAAAAAGAGGACTTGAACTCTATAGCGCCACCTGTTGGAAGTAGCGATCCTACAAGTCACAATCAACCCTTTAACGAGTCTTGCAATATGACTTAGGATAAAAGCCAAATCAGTATCTCAATTTGCAGACACGGTGTTTCGGGTTATTGGCCCTCGTCAGTGCAAAGTATGAGAACTGATTTGCACGGCGAATAAGCCTCCTTACTTTGACAAGCCAGAGCTAGTATGTTACTCTCCACAAGGAGAAATCTTACCTATATTACATTTATAAACTCATCCAAGATCATGTCATGTCTACAAAATAAAAAAAACTCCTTCTTTATATTTTGACTAGCTCAAGTCGAGTCTTGTAGGGTACAAACCAATAGCTTGCTAGATGTTATTTTAAGGTATCATTGTGCACAATAAAGTAAATTGGAGTTTTGTAGAGATTAGATCACAGCTTAAAGTGTGAGGTCAAGAAAAGGTTGAAAGTCTACAGGGAGATTGAACGCTCTCGCTCAATAACTACTCTGGGTGGAGAAACATGTCGTTTGTTGGCCTTTAAGAAAGAAGAAATGTTGAAACTATATACCGCCTCGTGACGGTTACTAAATAATTTAAACTTTATTGCACAGTGTATTAAAGTCATAAAGACCTGAAGAAAGAGCAAATAATAAAAAGTAATTATCTTCCTGAAACTGACTTTCAGATGATGATAGATCATGGAGGACATCTTTGTTTCGACTGAGTACACAGTTTTGCTTGAATAGAAATTATGTGCCCCTTTTATTAATCTATAATCCCTTTATTGTGCAATCAGCCTTGGTATTTTAGGCTGCTAGGGTTTGTACTTACTTGGATTTACACAGTGTAAATAATATCTGAATATATTTCATGGGTGATAAGCCTACTTGTATTATACAACTTTCTCGGTTTATGATTCTAAAATTCAGTAAAAGTTCATTGATAATTTAATAGGTTCCTATCATTCTATTCTGTATTTTTTAATATGTATGCATAGGGAGCAGCCTATAGAAAAGCAGTATAAAGCATAGTAGAGAAGCTGCAGCCTGGGCTTGTAATAGTAGGATTTAAGACTACCGTAGACTCCATATAGACAATGCAGCTAATTATACTGAGTGATCTTAGCTTGAGAGAAGAACTGAAAAACAGCCAACAATGGTGAAAACACAAAGCAGTTACTTTGCAAATCTGGGTTCAAATTTGTTCAATGACACTTTGAGATCAGCTGATCAGACGAAATTCGAATTCTGCCTGGAAATTTGATTCACATTCAGACCCAGAGAATAATATATGGAGGGGTTAAAACATAAAAAAAATATTAAACTCATCTGAGCGTGGTAGCTCAGTAATAAACATTGTTGCTTTGCACCGCTGGGGTACTGTGTTCAAATCCCAAAAGAGACAACATCTGCAAAGAGTTTGCATGTTCTCCCAGTGTTTGTGTGGGTTTCCTCCGGGTTCTCTGGTTTCCTCCCACACTCCAAAGATATACTGATGGGGAATTTAGATTTTGAGCCCCATGGGGAATATATAAGCAAAATCAAATAACATGTCCCTCTTCCACTGCTCCCTGTCTGGTTTTCTGCTGGCTCCCTTGCTTCAGCGCCGGTCTTCTTCTCTTCAGTCTTTACTCTTCTGTACCTCAGGCACTGTATAGGAGTCACATGAAATCATGACTTGCTTTGCTTCATGACGTTTGGAGCAACATACATCATGATATCTTGTGAGGCCTAATAACTGATTAGACCTCAAGCAACCTCATGATTTTGTGTCAGAATCAGAGAAAGAGATGTAAAGGGAGGATGCAGCAGAGGAATGGTGGGAGCTGCAGTGGTGGGAAAGTTGAGGGGAAGTACAATAATAATGAAAAAAATATTTTTGTAAGTACTTCTTAGCTCTAAAATCGGATTACAAAAAATATAATTCTTTTTGGGGGAAATTCTTCTAGAATTTGATTATCTTCAAATTGGTTCACTTATCTCTAGTGGCGACACCCGCATTTTGCCTGAGTTTCTGCCAGATACTGCAGTTTCATTCCATGATCCACAAGCACGCCGATAACTTATTTGGCATCCTATGAAATTGGTCTGAGTATTCTATATACGATTGTGAGCCTTTTTGTGGACAGTGACCAATAGTGCTGCAGAACATGCTGCTGCTATATAGGCAACAAACGAAAATAAATAATATTAAATAACATATAGCAACCAAATCTATAGTGTAAAGTGATATAAGGTGCAGTTCTGGACAACCAGAAACCTTCTGGTCTCTTTGGGCTTGTTGGTATGGAAGTCATTCATCTAAAGAATTGGATAGCTGACATGTCAAAAATGTGTGAAAAATAGACCTGAGAATAGAAGATTATGTTGAAAACTTTTCAGTATAGATTCAAGAGAGAGATAAAAGACATAGAAATGTATAACAAATTATATAAAATATATTACAAACAAAAAATAAATAAAATATAGAAAACGACATTGAGTATGGGTGCATCCCTCAACATGTAAAGCCCAGTAGAGCAAAGCTATAATATCAGCCCATGCAAACACTTATTGTGTCGTAGGTTGTTTCTTCCATCTGAATTATCCTCTCTCTGCTCTTGATTAGTAAGCATCAATCAGTGAAATCAGTGTTAATTAAAGAGACAGATCATAGCTGCAAATGTCTTGTCATTATAAAGCCTATTTAAGTTCTTCTTCTTCTTCCTTTCTTCCAGGTCACAGGAATGACAAGAGAAATTCAGCTGCCTCATGTCTTCACCATGTCCTGTCAAAACAACATGATTTGTATTTAATTACTCTGCTGCCTGGGTACATGAATCATTGTCACTTTGTCCAATATATTTACCAAAAGAGAGAGGGAAGCGCCTGATTAAAACTGTTCTGGATGGCCTGAAAAGTGAGTGCAAATTTGAAAGCAAGCCAACATTTAATGTAAGAGGAGACTTCTCATATGCATTTATTACTTGTATATATTATTTATGTAATATTTATTTTGCATGTAAATATTATAGACATGCATATTGGTGTTCCATGACATCAATAAGTGTTTTCATGTAAAACTGACGCTAAATAGTAATAGAGTAATATAGCAATGTCCACTGATGTTCCATTGTGCCATTTGAGATTCAGTTCATCTTTGTATTTTCGTCAAGTTTTCTTTTTTGTGTTTGTTGTTTTTTCTTTTTGATGTTTGTTTGAGTAACTGTCCATTAGTGACTTTTTTAATTTGCATCAAATTCATTAAAGGATTTGCTGTTATTATTTTTTTTCTACTTTTTCTTTTGTTGTTCTGTTGATTAGTTAATGTTCTGATCTTTTACATCAATGTGACTTTTCCAGATGTTTTACACTGATTCATCTAAAGTAACTTTTTAAAAAGTTGCAATTTTATTTTTGGCTAAATGTCCTTCCCAGAACAGTGTGGTATGACAACAAGTAGTTAAAAGGGACCTGTCACATGATTCATGCTGACCAAATTACAGGCAGCATGAATCAGATCCTGGAAGCATGATTGCAGCTAGGTACCGTATATATCTTTCTATGAAATATTTGAGTAATCCAATGTTTTTTTTTCTCCCAACATAATGCTCCTCATGTAAACCAAAAAGCTCTCTTTTGGTCTCATTGGTCTGCAAAGCTTTGTTCCAATAGCCTTCTGACTTTCCAGGAGATCTTTAACAAAGAAGATGGGCAGAAGTGTTATTTTGGGAGAGCATTGGCTTTCTCCTTGCAAAACACACCATTGATATTCAGTTTGCTTCTGATAGTGGATTCATTAGCATTAGCTAGTATAAGGGCCCCGTCACACATAGCGACTCACCAGCGATCCCGACAACTATATGAACTTGTCAGGATCGCTGGTGTGTCGCTACATGATCGCTGGTGAGCTGCCAAACAGGGTATCACTGATCGTTGCTGAATGTCCTGGACATTTTTTTGATCGTTGGTCTCCCGCTGGCCAGCACGCATTGCTGCGTGTGACAGGCGGGAGACCAGCGATCAGCGAGCTGGAGCTGGTAACCAAGGTAAACATCGGGCTTCTAGGCACCGCACGTCGCTTAGTTACCTGCAGTGTACGTTAGATACCAGCGCGCTGGTGCAGGGAGCTGGTAACCAAGGTAAGCAGTGGGTTTCTAAGCGCCTCCCGGCGCTTAGAAACCCGCTGTTTACCTTGGTTACCAGCTCTCCTGCACCAGTGCACTGGTATCTAAAGTACACATCGGGTTTCTAGGCGCCACGCAGTGCCTAGAAGCCCGATGTTCCAAATTATTATGCAAATGATATTTGTCTCTGATTTTCCTAAGTGGTCGGTGCAAATGACAGTCAGTCTAATAAAAGTCATCACCCGTTAGAGGATACATCGAATTTTATTGAAGAAACCTCCCAAAGATAACAGTATAATCTCCAAAATGAATAAAAACTCTAAATGCACTGTTCCAAATTATTATGCACAGTAGAATTTCTAAACATGTGTTATTTTTTTTATAAAACTGAAAATGCTCATTTGTGGAATTTGCAGCATTAGGAGGTCACAGTCACTGAACAAAAAAGCTATTTCACTCCAAAACATCCTAACAGGGCAAGTTACATGTTAACATAGGAACCCTTCTTTGATATCACCTGCACAATTCTTGCATCCATTGAACTTGTGAGTTTTGGAGAGTTTCTGCTTGTATTTCTTTGCATGAAGTCAAAATAGCCTCCCAGAGCTGCTGTTTTGATGTGAACTGCCTCCCTCCCGCATAGATCTTTTGCTTGATGATACTCCAAAGGTTCTCTATAGGGTTGAGGTCAGGGGAAGATGGTGGCCACACCATGAGTTTATCTCCTTTTATGCCCATAGCAGCCAATGACTCAGAGGTATTCTTTGCAGCATGAGATGGTGCATTGTCATGCATGAAGATGATTTTGCTCCTGAAGGCACGTTTCTTCTTTTTATACCATGGAAGAAAGTTGTCAGTCAAAAACTCTATATACTTTGCAGAGGTCATTTTCACACCTTCAGGAACCTTAAAGGGCCCTACCAGCTGTTTCCCCATGATTCCGGACCAAAACATGACTCCTCCACCTCCTTGCTGACGTCGCAGCCTTGTGGGGACATGGTGGCCATCCACCAACCATCCACTACTCCATCCATCTGGACCATCCAGGGTTGCTCGACACTCATCAGTAAACAATATGTTTGAAAATTAGTCTTCATGTATGTCTGGGCCCACTGCAACCGTTTCTGCTTGTGAGCACTGTTCAGGGGTAAGCAAATAGTAGTTTTATGCACCACAACAAGCCTTTGAAGGATCCTACACCTTGAGGTTCTAGGGATTCAAGAGGCACCAGCAGATTCAAATATCTGTTTGCTGGTTTGTAATGGCTTTTTAGCAGCTGCTCTCTTAATCCGATGAACTTGCCTGGCAGAAACCTTCCTCATTCTGCCTTTATCAGCATGAACACGTCTGTGCTCAGAATCAGCCACAAATCTCCTAACAGTACGATGATCATGCTTAAGTTTTCGGGAAATATCTAATGTTTTCATCCCTTGACCAAGGCATTGCACTATTTGATGCTTTTCAGCAGCAGAGAGATTCTTTTTCTTTCCCATGTTACTTGAAAACTCTGGCCTGCTAAATAGTGTGGAACATCCAGTTTTCCTTTTATTGGGCTCACATGGCAAACTAATTATCACAGGTATATGAGATTGATTTCAGTGATCCAAAGAACCCTGAGACACAATACCATCAATGGGTTTCATTTACAAAAACAAAAAAAATGCTGTGACACTTAAAACTAATTTGCATAATAATTTGGAACATGGTATATATATATATATATATAATATATATATATATATATTATATTACACATACAGTACAGACCAAAAGTTTGGACACACCTTCTCATTTAAAGATTTTTTTGTATTTTCATGACTATGAAAATTGTATATTCACACTAAAGGCATCAAAACTATGAATTAACACATGTGGAATTATATACTTAACAAAAAAAGTGTGTAACAACTGAAATTATGTCTTATATTCTAGGTTCTTCAAAATAGCCACCTTTTGCTTTGATGACTGCTTTGCACACTCTTGGCATTCTCTTGATGAGCTTCAAGAGGTAGTCACCGGAAATGGTCTTCCAAAAATCTTGAAAGAGTTCAAAGAGATGCTTAGCACTTGTTGGCCCTTTTGCCTTCTCTCTGCGGTTCAGCTCACCCCAAACCATCTCGATTGGGTTCAGGTCTGGTGACTGTGGAGGCCAGGTCATCTGGCGTAGCTCCCCATCACTCTCTTTCTTGGTCAAATAGCCCTTACACAGCCTGGAGGTGTGTTTGGGGTCATTGTCCTGTTGCCGCTGCAAGATGTTATGGTAGCCATGCTGGTTCAGTATGCCTTCAATTTTGAATAAATCCCCAACAGTGTTACCAGCAAAGCACCCCCAAACCATCACACCTCCTCCTCCATGCTTCATGGTGGGAACCAGGCATGTAGAGTCCATACGTTCACCTTTTCTGCGTCACACAAAGACACAGTGGTTGGAACCAAAAGATCTCAAATTTGGACTCATCAGACCAAAGCACAGATTTCCACTGGTCTAATGTCCATTCCTTGTGTTCTTTAGCCCAAACAAGTCTCTTCTGCTTGTTGCCTGTCCTTAGCAGTGGTTTCTTACAGCTATTTTACCATGAAGGCCTGCTGCACAAAGTCTCCTCTTAACAGTTGTTGTAGAGATGTGTCTGCTGCTAGAACTCTGTGTGTCATTGACCTGGTCTCTAATCTGAGCTGCTGTAAACCTGCGATTTATGTGGCTGGTGTCTCGGATAAACTTATCCTCAGAAGCAGAGGTGACTCTTCGTCTTCCTTTCCTGGGGCGGTCCTCATGTGAGCCAGTTTCTTTGTAGCGCTTGATGGTTTTTGCAACTGCACTTGGGACACTGTCAAAGTTTTCCCAATTTTTCGGACTGACTGACCTTCATTTCTTAAAGTAACGATGGCCATTCATTTTTCTTTACTTAGCTGCTTTTTTCTTGACATAATACAAATTCTAACAGTCTATTCAGTAGGACTATCAGCTGTGGATCCACCAGACTTCTGCACAACACAACTGATGGTCCCAACCCCATTTATAAAGCCAAAAATCCCACTTATTAAACCTGACAGGGCACACCTGTGAAGTGAAAACCATTTCCGGTGACTACCTCTAGAAGCTCATCAAGAGAATGCCAAGAGTGTGCAAAGCAGTCCTCAAAGCAAAAGGTGGCTACTTTGAAGAACCTAGAATATAAGACATAATTTCAGTTGTTACACACTTTTTGTTAAGTATATAATTCCACATGTGTTAATTCATAGTTTTGATGCCTTCAGTGTAAATGTACAATTTTCATAGTCCTGAAAATACAGAAAAATCTTTAAATGAGGTGTGTTCAAACTTTTGGTCTGTACTGTACATCAATATATATATATATATATATATATATATAATATATGTGTGTGTGTGTGTTGTGTATGTTGATTAACCTAGAACAGGACAAGATAAGACAAGTTTCATCATCCTCAACAAACTCAACTATTAAAGGACTTTTTTGGAATCTAAGTTCAATATACCGGTTAGACATGTGATCCTTAATGATACATGCTGTACTTCATTTTCTGTTTGAAATTAAATTGGTTATGGAGTGCAAATTTACCAGTAGGACCTTAGTAGTTAGTTTCCACATTTCCCTTGTAGTTGCCAGTTCTTCCCCTTCCTAATCCTCTCCTACTTCCTTACCCCACCTCCTTCCCTCGCTTCCATTAGTATCAATTATATTGTTTTGCATTGTATTATAGGACCTTCAATAGAAATTTAGTTGAGAAAAAAATCACTGAAAAACTGAAACAGGTTTTCCTCAAGAATATCCCTGTATTTCGCACCATCCATCTTCCTCTGGCTCAGAACATTTTTCCTGTCCCTGCTGGCAAAAAAACATCCCACAGCATGATGCTGCCCCTACCATGTTTCACTGTGGGGATAGGGTTCTTGGGTGATGAGCTGTGTTGGTTTGGAGCCAGAGATAGAGTTTACCTTGGTGGTCAAAATTTCAATTTTGATCTCATCAGACCATGGCACTTTCTTTCATACTTTTGGGGAGTCTTCCACATCTCTTTCGGCAAATCAAAATAAGGCTTACAATTTTTGTGTGTAGGTAAAGTCTTTTTTCTGCCCAGTCTTCCATAATAGCCACCCTTGTGGAGTGTATGGTTTATTGTGGTTGTATGGAAAGATACTACAGGATACTTCAGTCTCTGCTTGGGAACTCTGCAGCTCATTCAAAGTTACCTTTGGTCTCTTTGTTGCTTCTCTGATTAATGCCCTCCTTGCCAGGGATGAGAGTTTTAGTGGGCGGCCCTCTCTTGGCAGGTTTGTTGTGGTACCATTCCTTCCATTTGATGATAATGGATTTGCTGGTTCTCCAGGGGATCATCAGAGATTGGGATTTTTTTTATAACCCAACCCTGACTTGTACTTGTACTTCTCAACAACTTTGTCCCTGACTTGTCTGGAGATCTCCTTGGTCTTTATAGTGCTGATTGGTTAGTGGTGCTTCTTGCTTAATGGTGTTGCAGCCTCTGTGGCCTTTCAGAAAAGGCGTGTATATACTGACAGACCATGTGACACTTAGATTGCAAACAGATGGTCTTCATTTCACTAAGCATTATCATTGCCTTGCTGAAGGATCTTTGACTCAAACCAAGTTTTCTTACACTGGGTAGGACATTTTGCTCCAAAATCTCTTGATAATTCTCTGATTTCTTCATTCGTGGGAAACAGTCAAGGCCTCCATTACTAGATGAGGCAAAGGAACCCCACAGCATTATGGATCCTCCATGCTTGGTAGGTTGTTCTTTTCCTTATTAGCTTCATGGTGCCATCTCTAAACAAACTGTTTCTGTGCATTGCCAAAATGCTCGATTTTTGTTTCATCTGTCCAAAGAAAATTTTCCCAGAAGGATTGTGGTTTGTCAAGGTACTCTTTGGCAAAGATCAGTCGTTCTTTTTTATGCCTTTTCTTTAGCAATGGTTTCTTCCTTGACCTTTGCCCATAAAGCTCTCCTTGGTTTAGTATGCGGCATATGGTACTTGTTGAAACCATGGCCCAAGACTGTTCCAGGTTGGGTTTCAGGTCTTTGGATGTTTGACGTGGTGTTTTTTCCACCATTCATACAAACCTTCGAAGACATCTCTTATCAATTTTCCTCTCCCCCCCATTGACTGTACCACGCTTGGCAAACTTTTTAACCCCTCTCTGACATCAGACGTACTATCTCGTCCATGAAACCCGTGCCAATCTGACCATGGACGGGATAGTACGTCATAGGCGATCAGCTGCGCTCCCGGGGGAGCGCAGCTAATCGCCGCCTGGTGTCAGCTGATTATCACAGCTGACACCCATGACTGTGTGTCAGGAGCGGTCACGGACCGCTCCCGGCACATTAACCCCCTGGCACACCGCGATCAAACATGATCGCGGTGTACCGGGGGCACAGGGGATCATCGCGCAGGGAGTGGGCTCCCTGCGCGCCCCCCTGATACCCTCAGACCAGCGCGATGTGATCGCGCTATTCTGAGGGCTTCCTCCCTCCCAGGACCCGGATCCAAGATGGCGCCGGGGTCCTGCAGGGAGGCGGCTTCCTCAGTGCCTGCTGAGAGCAGGCACTGAGAAGCCTGCAGCTATGCCAGTGCGATCGCTGGTGTGACAGAGTGCTGTGCACACTGTCACACCAGCGATCTGATAAAATACAGTGGTGTCCCACCCTGGGACAAAGTAAAAAAGTTGAAAAAATAAAAATAAACTTGTTATAAAAAAAATTCCAAAATAAATAAAAAAAAAAAAATATTCCCCAATAAATTCATTTATTCCTGTAAATAAAAAAAACAAACAATAAAAGTACACATATTTGGTATCGCCGCGTCCGTAACAACCCCCTATAAAACTGTCCCACTAGTTAACCCCTTTAGTGAACCCCTAAAAAAAAAAAAAAAAAGCAGAGCAAAAAATCAATGCTTTATCATCATACCGCCGAACAAAAAGTGGAATAACACGCGATCAAACAGACAGATATAAATAAACATGGTACAGCTGAAAACGGCATCTTGTCCCGCAAAAAACGAGCCACCATATGGCATCATCAGCGAAAAAATAAAAAAGTTATAGCTCGCAGAATAAAGCGATGCAAAAATAATTATTTTTTATATAAAATTGTTTTATTCTATAAAAGCACCAAAACATAAAAAAATGATATAAATGAGGTATCGCCATAATCGTACTGACCCGAAGAATAAAATTGCTTTATCAATTTTACCACACGCGGAACAGTAAAAACACCTCCCCCAAAAGAAATTCATGAATTGCTGATTTTTGTTCATTCTAACCTCTCAAAAATCGATATAAAAAGCGATCAAAAAATGTCACGTGCTCAAAAATGGTACCAATAAAAACGTCAACTCGTACCGCAAAAAATAAGACCTCACATGACTTTGTGGGCCAAAATATGCAAAAATTATAGCTCTCAAAATGTGGCGATGCAAAAAACTATTTTTTGCAATAAAAAGCGTCTTTTAGCGTGACAGCTGCCAATCATAAAAACCTGCTATAAATAGTAAATCAAACCCCCCTTTATCACCCCCTTAGTTAGGGAAAATAATAAAATTAAAAAAATGTATTTATTTCCATTTTCCCATTAGGGTTAGGGTTGCGGCTAAAGTTAGGGTTAGGGATGGCGCTAAAGTTAGGATTAGGGTTATGATTGGGATTAGGGTTAGGGGTGTGTTAGGGTTAGGTTTGTGGTTAGGGTTGGGACTAGGGTTAGGGGTGTGTTGGGGTTAGGGTTGGAGTTAGAATTGGGGGGTTTCTGCTGTTTAGGCACATCAGGGGCTCTCCAAATATGACATGGCGTCTGATCTCAATTCCAGCCAATTCTGCGTTGAAAAAGTCAAACGGTGCTCCTTCACTTCTGAGCTCTGCCATGCGCCCAAACAGTAGTTTACCCCTACATATGGGGTATCAGCATACTCTAGACCCCAAGAGTTATTGTGCAATTTGTCCTATTTCTTCTGTTACCCTTGGGAAAATAAAAAACTGGGGGCGAAAATATCATTTTTGTAAAAAAAAAAAGATTTTTTTTTGTTTTTACGGCTGTACATTATAAATTTCTGTGAAGCACTTTGGGCTTCATAGCGCTCACCACACATCTAGATAAGTTCCTTGTGGGGTCTATTTTCCAAAATGGGGTAACTTGTTGGGGATTTCCACTGTTTAGGTGCATCAGGGGGTCTCCAAATGCGACATGACGCCCCCGACCATTCCATCAAAGTCTGCAATCCAAAACGTCACTACTTCCCTTCCGAGCCCCAACGTGTACCCATACAGTAGTTTTCTCCCACATATTGGGTATCAGCGTACTCAGGACAAATTGGACAACAACTTTTGGGGTCCAATTTCTCCTGTTACCCTTGTGAAAATAAAATATTGGGGGCGAAAAAATCATTTTTGTAAAAAAAAAGGATTTTTTATTTTTTATGGCTGTGCGTTATAAACTTCTGTGAAGCACTTCGGGGTTCAAAGTGCTCACCACACATCTAGATAAGTTCCTTGTGGGGTCTATTTTCCAAATGGGGTCACGTGTGGGGGTTTCCACTGTTTAGGCGCATCAGGGGCTCTCCAAATGCGACATGACGCCCCAGACCATTTCATCAAAGTCTGCAATCCAAAACGTCACTACTTCCCTTCCGAGCCTTGACGTGCGCCCATACAGTAGTTTTCTCCACATATTGGGTATCAGCGTACTCACACAAATTGGACAACAACTTTTGGGTCCAATTTCTCCTGTTACCCTTTTGAAAATAGAATATTGGGGGCGAAAAATCTATCTGAGGGGTCTAGTTTCCAAATAGGTGTCATTTGTGGGGGTTTCCACTGTTTAGGCAGATCAGGAGCTCTCCAAACACGACAATGGCGTCCAGCCAATTCTGAGTTGAAAAAGTCAAACGGCGCTCCTTCCCTTCCAAACTCTGCCATGCACCCAAACAGTGGTTTACTCACACATATGGGGTATCAGCGCACTCAGGACAAATTGTACAATAACTTTTGGAGTCTTGTTACCCTTGGGAAAATAAAAATTGGGGTGAAAAGATCATTTTTGTGGAAAAAAATATGATTTTTTAATTTTACGGCTCTACGTTATAAACTTGTGTGAAGCACTTGGGGGTTGAAATTGCTCACCAACGATCTAGATAAGTTCCTCAGGGGGTCTAGTTTCCCAAATGGGGTCATTTGTTGGGGGTTTCCACTGTTTAGGCACATCAGGGGCTCTCCAAATGCAACATGGCGTCCAATCTCAATTCCAGCCAATTTTGGTTGGAAAAAGTCAAATTGTGCTCCTTCCATTCCGAGCTCTGCCGTGTGCCCAAACAGTGGTTCTCCCCCACATATGGGGTATCAGCGTACTCAAGACAAATTGGACAACAACTTTTGTGGTCCAATTTCTCCTGTTACCCTTGGGAAAATAAAAAATTAGTGACTAAAAGATTATTTTTGTGGGAAAAAAATAGGATTTTTTATTTTCATGCCCGGGCATTATAAACTTGTGTGAAGCACTTGGGGGTTCAAAGTGCTCACCAAAGATCTAGATAAGTTCCTTAGGGGTCTAGTTTCCAAAATGGGGTCACTTGTGGGGGGTTTCCACTGTTTAGGCTCATCTGGGGCACTGCAAACGGAACATGACCCCCATCAACGTCTGCATTCCAAAACGTTACTACTTCCTTTCCAAGACCTGCCGTGCGCCCAAGCAGTTCCCCTCCCCCACATATGGGGTATCAGCGTACTCAGGACAAATTGGACAACAACTTTTGGGGTCCAATTTCCTTGGGAAAATTCAAAAATTTGGGACTAAAAAATCATTTTGTGGAAAATTGTTTTTTTTTTTACACCCAGGCATTATAAACTTTTGTGAAACACTTGGGGTTCAAAGTGCTCACAACAGATCTAGATAAGTACTTTAGGGGGTCTAGTTTCCAAAATGGTGTCACTTGTGGGGGGTTTCCACTGTTTAGGCGCATCAGAGGTTCTCCAAATACCCACATATTGGGTATTGGCGTACTCAGGAGAAATTGCACAACAACCTTATCTGTCCATTTTCTCCTTTTACCCTTGTGAAATTAAAAAAAAAGTTTGTAAAAGATCATTTTTGTGGCTAAAAAGTTAAATATTCATTTTTTCCTTCCATGTTGCTTCAGCTCCTGTGAAGCACCTGAAGGGTTAATAAACTTCTTGAATGTGGTTTTGAGTACCTTGAGGGGTGCAGTTTTTAGAATGTTGTCACTTTTGGGTATTTTCTGCCATATAGACCCCTCAAAGTGACTTCAAATATGAGGTGGTCCCTAAAAAAAATGGCTTTGTAAATTTTGTTGTAAAAATGAGAAATCGCTGGTCAACTTTTAACCCTTATAACTTCCTAACAAAAAAAATTTTGGTTCGAAAATTGTGCTGATGTAAAGTAGACATGTGGGAAATGTTATTTCTTAACTATTTTGTGTGATATATTTCTCTGTTTTAAGGGAATAAAAATTCAAAGTTTGAAAATTGCAAAATTTTAAAAATTTTCGCCATATTTGCGTTTTTTTTAAAAATAAACACAAGTTATATCGAAGAAATTTTACTTCTAACGTGAAGTACAATATGTCACGAGAAAACTGTCTCAGAATCGCGAAGATCCGTTGAAGCGTTCCAGAGTTATAACCTCATAAAGAGACAGTGGTCAGAATTGTAAAAATTGGCCCGGTCATTAACGTGCAAACCACCCTTGGGGGTGAAGGGGTTAATAACATTGCTAAATGTTGAAACTAGGATACCAAGGTCTTTGGAGATGGCCTTATACCCTTTGGAAGTCTTGTGTTTTCTAATAACAGCAGTTCTGATATCCTCAGTCAGCTCCTTTGTCTTCACCATTGTGACAAAGGAACAGGGCCTACTATGAGGCCTTTTAAAACACTGAAGTCATCATTCATTGGCTAGTTCATGTTACATAGGCACTGACAATTAATCACAGTTGATTCTCATTTGTGATTTACCACAGGTGAGCCAAAATGTTTTTCCATACTAATTTAATATAAAGGATGGCAATACTAGTGTCACAACAAGCTTTAGTTTTTTCTATTTTTCCCTCCCATTGCTTTTTGTTTTAAACTATTGTTTATCATTTGCTCTATACAAATAAACTGTTTCACTGGATTCTTTTTTTTCAGGAGATATTACACATTATGTACTGAACCTTCATAGGTGCCAATAACGATGAGCAGGACTGTATCTGTTTGCCTGCTAGTTCCTTGAGTGTATGGTTGATAAGGATATCACTACACTATATTGTGCTTTGGCTTTTTTGCTAATTATTGTTTTTAGTTGGTAATTAGTTTTTCTTTGTTGAGGTTGTGATTGTGTTAATAAATATGATGCATTTACGGGATTTGTTTTTTTGCTTGCTAAACCTATACAGTTAACACTTCCATTTTTTAATCTATTCTTACTTTGCAGCATTTTTTCCATACATGCCTGAAACTCTTGCAGAGTGTGTGTGTATATATATTATATATATATATATATATATATATACATTACAGACCAAAAGTTTGGACACACCTTCTCATTCAAAGATTTTTCTGTATTTTCATGACTATGAAAATTGTACATTCACACTGAAGGCATCAAAACTATGAATTAACACAAGTGGAATTATATACTTAACAAAAAAAGTGTGTAACAACTGAAATTATGTCTTATATTCTAGGTTCTTCAAAGTAGCCACCTTTTGCTTTGATGACTGCTTTGCACACTCTTGGCATTCTCTTGATGAGCTTCTAGAGGTAGTCACCGGAAATGGTTTTCACTTCACAGGTGTGCCCTGTCAGGTTTAATAAGTGGGATTTCTGGCATTATAAATTGGGTTGGGACCATCAGTTGTGTTGTGCAGAAGTCTGGTGGATACACAGCTGATAGTCCTACTGAATAGACTGTTAGAATTTGTATTATAGCAAGAAAAAAGCAGCTAAGTAAAGAAAAACGAGTGGCCATCATTAATTTAAGAAATGAAGGTCAGTCAGTCCGAAAAATTGGGAAAACTTTGACAGTGTCCCCAAGTGCAGTTGCAAAAACCATCAAGCGCTACAAAGAAACTGGCTCACATGAGGACCACCCCAGGAAAGGAAGACCAAGAGTCACCTCTGCTTCTGAGGATAAGTTTATCCGAGTCATCAGCCTCAGAAATCGCAGGTTAACAGCAGCTCAGATTAGAGACCAGGTCAATGCCACACAGAATTCTAGCAGCAGAAACATCTCTACAACAACTGTTAAGAGGAGACTTTGTGCAGCAGGCCTTCAAGGTAAAATAGCTGCTAGGAGACCATGGCTAAGGACAGGCAACAAGCAGAAGAGACTTGTTTGGGCTAAAGAACACAAGGAATGGACATTAGACCAGTGGAAATCTGTGCTTTGGTCTGATGAGTCCAAATTTGAGATCTTTGGTTCCAACCACCATGTCTTTGTGCGACGCAGAAAAGGTGAACGTATGGACTCTACATGCCTGGTTCCCACCGTGAAGCATGGAGGAGGAGGTGTGATAGTGTGGGGGTCCTTTGCTGGTGACACTGTTGGGGATTTACTCAAAATTGAAGGCATACTGAGGCAGCATGGCTACCACAGCATCTTGCAGCAGCATGCTATTCCATCCGGTTTGCATTTAGTTGGACCATCATTTATTTTTCAACAGGACAATGACCCCGAACACACCTCCAGGCTGTGTAAGGGCTATTTGACCAAGAAAGAGAGTGAGGGGGTGCTACGCCAGATGACCTGGCCTCCACAGTCACCAGACCTGAACCCAATCAAGATGGTTTGGGGTGAGCTGGACAACAGAGTGAAGGCAAAAGGGCCAACAAGTGCTAAGCATCTCTGGGAACTCCTTCAAGACTGTTGGAAGACCATTTCTGGTGACTACCTCTTGAAGCTCATCAAGAGAATGCCAAGAGTGCGAAAAGCAGTAATCAAAGCAAAAGGTGGCTACTTTGAAGAACCTAGAATATAAGACATAATTTCAGTTGTTACACACTTTTTTTTTAAAAGTATTATAATTCCACATGTGTAATTCATAGTTTTGATGCCTTCAATGTGAATGTACAATTTTCAGTCATGAAAATACAGAAAAATCTTTGAATGAGAAGGTGTGTCCAAACTTTTGGTCTGTACTGTATATATAAATTATTGGTTAACGCAGATTGTAAGAGAAGCAGCTAACGTTCTACTTGGAGTCAGATTACATGTATTTGTTCTATAAAAAAACACAATTCACTTTAAAACAGTGGAGCAGTTCATGACGTATGAGAGATTTTATTGAAACAAAAGCCAGAAGACTCATAGAATTACTGTAATCATCTGCAAGACTCGGATATCTGTTTCATATTATGAAGAAGACAGGAATTGTGGGTAATGGGAAATGCTCGTTAAATAACACGGTGTCGCAATTCAGTGCAGAAAGGATCTGGTCTCTGTGCACAGACTAATGATATTGTAATGAGAAACGCTGCACTAATTCAGTTTTTCATTAACAGAACAAGTTCTAAAGTATCCTCCCCCCAAAAAAAAAAAATAGGAAAAAGCTGGGAACTGCTTTCTGTATTAAACAGTACTTTGGCCATTGATGAGAAAATGTTTGCCCTGCTACCAAAACACATTGTTTAACAGGTGAGGTTTGGAAATATTAAATAACATTGGAAAGCCTGCAGAATAAACAATGGCTTTCAATGGCCCTGGAATCCATTCAAAGGATTCCCATTGTTCAGATGATGTTATTGAAAGCACACCTGCAAGAACTTCCTGTGAGTCACACACACCTTCAAAACTCAAACTAAAGTTCGGAATCATCCCCCCGATACCCCAGTAACAAGATCTGAAATATATACCCATAGTATAAGCCACAGTAGTAGTGTATAGGAGTCCTATTAAGATTTATTAGGAAGTGTAATGATAATTTTGTAACTAAACATTCTGTTATCGCAGTGTTTTCCCTCCTGGGTAAGGAGGACTTACATAGCGCCACTCCCTTACATTCACGTGCAATCAGACTTAACCAGCTTTGTTGTTGTTCCAGCTTTCTCAACACGGCCAAGTCATATATTCATTTAAAGGAGAGACTTGTCTTTCCCTAACAACCTCCATATAATGCTTTTTACGGTCACTGTTCAGGAAACTTTTTCGGATGTGCTGCCTTTTTATTGTGCCGCTACAAAAGAAGATTACAGCGTTATGTACTGCAAAAACCCAATGCCCAGGCTGTTGTTAAACCATTGGTCCTCTGGTACAAATATGGGATAAATAAGTTGGTGTTTTAATTTTTAACCCCTTTGATGCCTCAGTCAAGTAAAGTGTTGGACAGAAATAGTGTGCTTCTACTATAAGCCCATCACTCCATTTCCCCGATGCTTTTTTGTGGCAATCTGAAGCCTGAAATAGTCTTTACACTGATTTTCCACATATGTCTGCCTCTTCCTCCAGCATAGCCTCATGGATAGTCTGAGAGTGCAACACCGACATAGAAAAAATGCTTAGAAATAACATGTATGTCAAAATATCATAGAATGGATAATGGAATAGAGGATAGGCATTAGAATTTAAACTACAGATTTGCAGTTTATATTTGTAGAAAGGCTCGGTTCGAGCCTGAAACGCGTAATAAAACTACTTGCATCAACCTCAGAGTGTGGAACTTTTCTTCTCCTCCAGCACCACGGTCATTCAAATGCCTATCCTCCATTCCATTATCCATTGTGTGCAGCAGAAGAGGATCTTCTACCTGCTGTCGGACTGCAGTAGATGACTTAAACAAAGTAGTTTTTATTGTAGTTATGACATTCACAACTCCACCAGGTGAGCAGTATCTCACCCCTACCCAACACATACCATTCCATATTACCCAATGGGTGCTTGTCTATTTCTTTCCTTCTCTTAAAATATTATAGAAGCGACAAAGTAATCACTGATTCAAAAAGTAGAAAATAGTATAAATAAATGTTTTATATCATTACACATAAAAAATCCCCAAACAAACAGAAAAAAAGCAAAAAGAAAATAACTATTTTGGCAAAAGAAAAGGTTATGCTCTTGTAAATTTTAATGTTTTCCTTGGCATCATTCTACTTATTTGGCCCAGGTGTTTTTAAATTGTCTAGTTTTGTTTGAAATTGGTTTTCTTTCAATTTTTTGCCTGAGACTAGGTGGAAGGTGACTTGTGTTAAATCATTTAACTTGGTGTTGGTGCTTTGTGGTGGCCATTGAGTGTTGTGGGGCACCTGAGCTGCTTACCTTATCGGTACGGAGTTGTGGCAGAAGTGTTCGTCATGCAGTGCAACAATTAATTGACTAGGGGAATGCTAAGAAGTTTCCTGTGACGCACAAGTGGGCTCATACATTCTGATGAAAATGATACCTAAGGATCTCATGTTTTGAACATTTTGATTAGCCACTATAGGTAAATGTAAAATATTTAGAGTTGAGAGTCCTCAGTGGTTGATACCTTTTAATGGCTAACTGAAAAGATGGTAACAAATTGCAAGCTTTCGAGACTACTCAGGTCTCTTCATCAGGCAAAGACTAATATAAAATCTGAAGAATCACATATTTATACACCACACAGCACAGAAAAAATGTAGGTAAATGTATAATATTTGGATGCGTTGTTCATGTCTTTTCTCTACAGTTATGGGATATGGCTTTTGGAATGCAACAATAAAACTAAGCCACTGCTTGGGCCTTAAACATGTCCAAAAGTAAAATATTTTTTCTTTTAGGCATGGATTAATTTAAAGTAATAAACAGAGGCATATTTAACTTGCAGGACCGCCACAGATCCAGCACAGATCTCTCCGGAAGACTCCAGTTCTGGTGTTTACTCCATTTGGAAGTCACAGTACCGCTGCAATCGGTAATTGGCTGCAGAGTTCAGGTAGCTAGAAGAACGCATCGACAGACAAACGTCCATTTTTAATTTTGAGCTAAGAGAATCTGAAGTTCTGTATAAAAAAATGGAGCTCTGATCCCAATAAAGATATATTATGTCATAGGAACAAACATCTGCACCTATTTGGAATTAAACTATGAAATTATGGGAACAACTGTATCACAATAAAAGATAAAAACATATTTTTCTAAAAACAGTTTGTAAGTAATCACAGTAATCAGCCTAATATCAAGGAATCTTTCTAACAAAAATGCATTCCTCAACAAAATACTAATGTGACAGCTACTAAGGTAACACTATCTATCGTTACTACATTATTGTGCAATTTTCATGATAATGCAACACAAATTATCTATGGCAAATCCGCATCAAGCACAATTATAACACTTTGTTTACCTGGTTTAATACGATTGCATTCTTATCGCAAAAAACATTTATTTTGCTTTTTATATACATTTATATCTGCTCTCCTAAAGTAGTGAGATCTGTTGGTTTGTTCATCTCATCCTCCTGATTCATGAGTGGAATCTGGAACCTGGGTTTTCCAGCGATTTTGTAATGGCAGTAGTAGAGACAAGTAGATTTATTGATTGATAGTAGAATTTTTTAAAATATCCATATTGTAATTTGGCTGTTGTTTTTCTGAACTGTAGAAGGCCATCAAAAGGGTAAAAAAAAATCATGCTCAACTTATGGCAGCATGGTGGCTCAGTGGTTAGCACTGTTACTTTGCAGCGCTGGGGTCCTGGATTCAAATTCCTCCAAAGACAACATCTACAAAGAGTTTATAAGTTCTCCCCGTGTTTGTGTGGGTTTCATTTCACACTCCAAACACATACTGATAGGGAATTTAGATTGTGAGCCCCAATGAAGACAGGGATGATTTCTGTAAAGAGCTGCAGAATATGATGGCAAAGCAACGCATAGTAGTGCCGCTCACCTCTCCAGCTCCTGACCATCATACTTCTAGTCCTCTTTACATCATTTATTGAGAGCTGGAATCCCTGCAAGGTCACCGTGCACATCATGATGTTGTGAACTTTTATTGCTTGAGTCAAGAATAAGATAATACAACGAGGACTTTACAGGTGAGTGGTAAGGTGAGTATAAGGATTTTATTTATTTTTTACATCTTACTTTGCAGCATGCTGCAAGTGGCTCTACAATTCGGATCACACACACCCGCTTAAGTCTATGGGTGCGTGTGAGACATCGAACTGCACTCGGATGTCATTCGAGAATAGTCTGACATCGCCGTTCTCGGCTCTCCATCTTCTACACACCTGTGCTTCGATTCTCACATGCAAGAGAATTGGATCCCACTAAGCTGACACTCTACTCAAACCAAAACTAGGATCAGAGCTTGTGCTGAGTGTCATTAACATAATTGATTCAATTCTCTTGCATGAGAAAACATATGCTCGTCTGACCCTGGCCTTATTACAATGCTGAACTAACAGGTGAAATAAAGCTCTACATAGTTTTTCTTCAAATCAACCAAACCAGATAATATCTTGTGATAACTTAGAAAGAACACCAAGAATTGCTTAACTGTTAGGTGGGTAAAGGTACTGCCACACTTAGCGATCTCGTTAGCGATCACGATAACGACGCAATCGTTGGTGTGATCTCTTTTAGGTCGCTAGTAGCTGCCAAACAGGAGATCTCATAAACGACTCATCAGCGGTCAGCGATGTCTTTAACGACTTTGGCGGTCGTTAGGATCTGTCATTAGCATGTACTGAGCGCTTCTGATTCATAGGAATTTCCAGCATCGCTCCTGCTCTCTGCGTCCTGCTAGCCTGCTTTGCAACTTCTGCGATCCTCTCTGTGACGCAAAAGAGAACTTACAGATATTGCGATCCATTCCGTGACGCAAAACAGTCATGCGTCACAAACGAGGTCGCTCGTCATTCGCAAAAGGTGCCAAACACAGCGATTCAGGCTCACCAGCGGGATCGCCAACGATCAAAAAACGGTCCAGATCTCTAGTGAACGATCAGCGACATCACAGCAGGGGCCACATCGTTGCTACATGCCACACACAACGAGGTCGCTAACAAGATCGCAAAATAGTGACGTTTTAGTGTTCTCGTGTGCGATCTCGTTTGTGATCTCGTTTAGTGTGGCATACCCTTAAGAGGGAAATCGTCTCAAAGTAAAAGACAGTATGCCTAATATATGGTGAAAGCTTAAAATCTGTAATAGGAAATCTGGTCTGGGTGATCTAAAAAAGTTTTACTGACAATGACAATCGATTGAATGAATGTTAAGAAATATAAATTTGTATCCATGTAATAAATGGATATGATCTCATACATTATTATTGTAGACTTGCTAGAAAAAAAGAAACGTTACTGATAATAATTACAAGACCAATGTCACTGAGGTTCCCATGACATTTTAAGGTGGCTAAAGTTTTTTATTCTTTCTACACTTGAATGGCGATTATTTTTTCATATCTCTTACAATTCCTTTAGTGGATCTGTAAACCTACAAAAGAATCATAATAGTATTCAAGAGATAATCTAACCTCCACAATCAGTAAGACGTTTGTTTTTGCTAGGGCACTTTCAATAAATGATCAAGGTAAAATTATTTGAATTGCTAAATATATCGATATCCATTATTTAATGTTACAGTTCACAGACTCACACTTTTGAACTTTTGATCTATTGGACAGGAAACCATAAACTTGTTTTCCTGTTTCCTGTCCATCTATGATCAGAGTAAATAAACGGGAAATGATGTCAAATTGAACAATGGTCCTAGTGACAGCTGCCATTTTTTGATGGAGAAAGACATATATACAGAGGAGTTTCTTAAGACTTGTTTTTAAGTAAGTTTTCTTGCATAGAAAAGTCACAAATTTGGATCCAAGACAGAATCCTTGAGCCATGAATTATCCCCCTCTAACCAATGCTTTAGTTATAACACTGAATAATATTTGATCTATAATAAACAACATCAGGCAGAATCAGGAGGGCATTGGGACTAAAATAGTTGAGCTTGGTGCATATTCATCTGTCATTAGAGTTGAACAAATCTTCCTAAATTTGATTCTGGCAGATTCATCCAATTCGTGGTGGGAGATTCGATTTTCAAATAGTACACTCTTAGGGCAGGTGCAGACGACCGTATGATCTCCATCCGAGAAAAACAATTATGCTAATCACACTCTGATCAGATTCTGATCAGAGTTTCATTAGCGTTTTATCTGTTTTTCTTAGATATGGAGAATTAACGGAAAAAAAATTCCATCTTCTCTATTCAGTTTGTCCGTGTCATCCGAGTGAGGTCCGATGTTTTCCACAAAACGTCTGATCTCTGTAGTTGCAAACAAAGGTTTTTGTACCAAGTATTTGTTTTTCTATTGTATCAAAAATGTATTTCATGCAATAAAATGCAAATTAATTATGTAAAAATCTAACAATTTCTGGATTTTTTTTCAAGATTCT
>JARQOD010000006.1:33510347-33567378 GCA_033576555.1 Oophaga sylvatica
GACACAATGCAAGATCAACTTGTGCACTATAGGTAAGTTGAGAATAGAGGAGGAGCTGGAGTCCCGGGTGAAATACCTGGCGAGTATGGTTCTAGTTAAGTTTTATCACTTAACTTCTTTATATATTCTTCTTAAAGAGCTTTGTGGTTTCAGAAACCGCTTCACGAGGTACAACTTTTTTTTTAAAAAAAACATGTGTGCTTTAGTCATCCCGTCCAGATTTATGAGTCTCCTCTTCTTCCCTCATTGTTGGTTATTGTTTGCAGAGCTGACGTCACTTCGATGGTGCTGTAGACAAAAAACTGAGCTCAACAGTGTGTCCAAGTTGAGTTGTGGGCCACTGAGCTCCCTGTCGACATGACATCATCTTTAACCGAAATTGGAGGACGGTGGAGACTCGGCCCAGAAAAGAGAGGGAGTAAAGCATAAAATAACAAAAAAATATCAACCTATCTACGAGATGTCTCAAATAGGTTGATCTTTTGGAGAGGTTTCAGCCAGGGTGACAATGGATGTGACTAAACATGTCATTGTTCTTTGAGAACCTCATTCTTGACAACAAAAGTCATGACAAAATATGAAATTATAACAATTTTAGATGAGACAAAAAATTAGAAAAGGTCGAATACAGATCTTAAATTTTTCAAAAGTTACTGAATCCCAAAGGAGAAAAAGATGACGAAGGATTTTCCACTAGTGAAAGCAACAGCAATGACTTATGACACCCCAAATGATGTTATATGCAACTCTTAAAGAGTAAAAAATATCTATAGGCATTCATTAGAAAATTTGCAAAACTGTGTAAAAATGTGACCACATTAAATTTCATTGAAGCAGTTTAATAGCTAAAATTTAACAAAGACATCAATTGTTCAAGACAGTAATGTCCATAGAGGACGGCACAATAGAGCATTCCCTTTTATCAATACCATCCCTGTTCTTTCAGAATAAGTGTTCCTCCCAATCAGCACAAAAGACAACAAAAATGTGATACAAAACCAATTTACTGTAGTAAATATATAATATTAATACACTGCATATAGAATGTAAGGATAATATATACTGAGCATAAGATTCGGGTTCAGTCATAAGAAAATACGTTGAGAAGCCATTGATCGCAACATTTGGCAAAAGATGTGGTATATTTAAAGCACCTTCTAGTTCAGTGATCCCAACCTTGCTTACTTTGAGAGCCACAGTCGGCTCTGAGAGATGATTGCAAGCCACATGCAGAGCCTCACCAACCAAGAGAGCCCCTATTAGTGGTATAATTATGAGAGCCAAAGCTTCCCTACAGAAAATACACAGAGACCTGGTTTCCCCCTCCCCCTTATAGGCAGTATACTTATATACATCGGATCCTACTTTATGTAAAGAGACAACGTCCAGCTCACCAGGTAATGCCTGATTCCGTCGTATCCAGAGCACCGATAGTGTTTCTAGCAAAGCACTCGAAAATGAAAACAAGGAGAAAAGATCAAGCTCCACAGACATAAAAATCTTTTTATTGATAAGTATTAAAAATTCCAAATAACATCCACCGACTTATTTCTGAAAGACATGACTAAGGGTACTTGATGAACCAGAAACATGTTGGTGTTTTTTATTGTTCTAAGCCGACATGGATGTTATTTGGAATTTTTAATATGTGTCAATGAAAAATATTTTCTTATCGGTGGAGCTGGATCACTTCTCCTTGTGCCTACTTTATACCTGTGATGAAGGAATGGCCACCATCTTAGATATGGGGCCTATAGCTCGCCTCATTCTGAGCCTGGCCTGTCCCAGCTGCCATTTTGTCTGTTCACAGAGCCACAGGCAGCTAACTGCTCCTAAACCCCATGGCCTGTAGGCATAATTGGAGACAACAGGGTTTAGTCTCCACTGTGAATAACAAGGTCTTTAGTATGCTAAGTAGGTCAGGCCAAAACAGGACTTCAAAGCTGGAGTCTGGAGCCATGCCTGCATGGGGCCTGGAGATGCCTGGGGGCTTCAATTAGATTATACCTGTCAGCTAGACACAGAAAACACATCCATTGTCTCTCCCAGCCACTACGACTCCGTTCTAGGAATATGAATTATGAGCACATCTTTCAGGTACAGACTCATAAAAATATCTGCGTGATCCTGCAGACCTCGGGCATCTGACAGTGTGACTCCCGAGTCGGTGATGGCTCGGGGACCTGAGATATAGAGATTGGGTTGTAGTGGAGGGCCAGTCGGGCTTGTTTGATCTCCACGCGACAGGAAAAACAAACTGCATTCGCTGGTACCTCTCGTGTCCTGATCCAATCGTCCTGGAGAAAGTTAGCCCCTTTCTTTTCTTAGATATTGGGAATAAATTCTGCAGGGAGCTAAGGGTGGAGATTATTAGCCCACCCTCTGACACCGAGGGGAGGGACCTAGCAGGTTTAAGAACTGTGAGCGGATGGCCGACTCTTCCTATTCACACAGAAGAACAAGACGATGAAGATCTAAGAAGGAACAAGGGAAAGATCTGCCAAGGGAGCAGCGGCACACGTTTTGGGGACTGTCCGGCAACTAAGATTCGTACCTGTGGACCGCAGGCTCCCGACGTCCACATGCAACCTACAGCCTGGTAACATTGACCTTTAGCTAATACCTCTAAGCCTTGTACCTTATTGTAATATTTTACTCTGACTGCAAATCCACTGTAATTCCGTTGTATAGCTTATTGTATATTTCTGTAATTAACTAGTGCGCCTTAAGGCAATTAAACCTTAAAATTAATTTTGGGCTGATGCTTTTACTCTGATCACGAATCTTAAATACCCAGTGGGTAGCAGGACACCCCCCCCTGCGGCCATTTGCTCTATGTGCAGTTCCCTTACTGACCTGAGAGACAAAGGGTGCGCCGAGAGCTGTGACTGTGTAGTTTACGTCACATTGGTGACGTGGGAGAATCGGGGTTTCCTTCACAATACCCATTCAGTATTCTTGCTCCAAGCACTTTCACCACACTTTTCGCATCCAGATTGCCGATCTAGCAAGATGTGCTTTCCCTATTAGCACCTATTGCGCAGGCGCCGACTCGCAATCATCACACCCTGCCTCCACTCTGGACAAACGCTATTTTGTAGGTGCTCTTGTTCTCTGACACACTCCTACTGCGCATGCGCCGGCGTGTGATGTCACGTCCGCCATGTGACCAGCCAGCGCTTCTTATACGCTGCTGAGAGCTCATTACAGCCCCCACCAGCTTAGGCAACTGATGTGCCAGCGTTCCCACTGGGCCACCAATGCCCTGGATTTAATCCTTCACCACCACCAACGGATGTGAGCTCCTATTCTCCTAGGATAAGATAAGTACAATCGTCAGCACCTCTTTATCTTCACTATTATCAATGTCTTATATTCACAGTCTTACAGCACATGCTAACAAGCGCTGCAGCTACCCTACCTACAACTGGTAAATATAACTGGCCACACATATATATATGTGAGCTCCTGCCACTTTAGACTAATATATTTAGCAACTCTGCACCTTTTACCATTACCTGTTCCTATATTTACAGCATAACCGCATTTGTATACCATACATGCTACCAAGCACTCCGGTTGGTCTCCTACCATTATATAACTGGTAAATATTTTTAGCCACAATATATATCTATACCCATATTGACACATTATAACTGTATGATTTCTACCCTATCATGAGCAGTCTGCTACTGAGATCCAGACCGCATATACATGATCCTGACCCCATTTCCTACAGGATCATTCCTCAGACAGACTTTATATGTGTCTCTAAAGGTACCAATTTGATTAATATTATTGCAATATTCTTTTACCCCAAGTATGATTATATATGGAATATATAATACATGACACTCATGATTTACTCTACCCTGATCTATTTTAGTACCTATAATAAAGACCAAACTTTTCTATCCAGGACTAGTCCTGTTACAGGATGTCCAGAACTACCTCCTTTAGACAACCACAATAAGGGTAGGTGTCTATGAACATGTACATTATACCGGGTTCTGATATCTCAGTGTACTATTATTTTTTACTTACCATTATCTCCTTTACCAAGTCTGTGTCTATGTCCTGTTAATCAAGATTGAACTCTATGCCTACTATTCGATCAATCATATATCATGACACGGTTTCTTGGTTCCATATTTCTATATAATTGTATATATTTGTATGTATTTGTGTAAATATGTATATATTTCCTTGTGTCACTTGTTATAATATTTACTTTCCATTTTTTGCAGCGACTGTGTGATCAAGGCCAAGTTTAGGCCGAAACGTCAAATTAATTGTCGCTCTTTCAAAATATATTCAATAAAATTCACTTGAAGCAATCAATTGGGTTTAGGTCAGGACTGGTTGGGCCAGTCAAGAATGGTCACAGAGTTGTTCTGAAGCCACTCCTTTGTTACTTTAGCTGTGTGCTAAGTGTCATTATCTTGTTGGAAGGTGAACCTTCGGCTAAGTCTGAGGTCCAGAGCACTCTGGAAGAGGTTTTCAACCAGGATATCTCTGTATTTGGCCGTATTCATGTTTCCTTCAATTGCAACCAGTCATCCAGTCCCTGAAGCTGAAAAACACCCCATAGTATGATGCTGCCACCACCATGTTTCACTGTTGGGATTGTATTGGGCAGGTGATGAGCAGTGCCTGGTTTTCTCCACACATACCACTTAGAATTATCACCAAAGAGTTCTATATTCATCTTATCAGACCAGAGAATCGTATTTCTCATAGTCTGGGAGTCCTTCATGTGTTTTTTAGCAAACTCTATGCAGGCTTTCATATGTCTGACACTGAACAGAGGCTTCTGTCGGGTCACTCTGCCATAAAGGCCTGACTGGTGGAGGGCTGCAGTGACAGTTGATTTTGTGGAACTTTCTCCCATCTCCCTACTGCATCTGTGGTGCTCAGTCACCGTGATCTTGGGGTTCTTCTTTACCTCTGTCACCAAGGCTCTTCTCCCATGATTGCTCAGTTTTGCTGGATGGCCAGGTCTAGGAAGACTTCTGGTGGTCCCAAACTTCTTCCGTTTAAGGATTATGGGGGCCACTGTGCCCTTAAGAACCTTGAGTATTGCAGAAATTCTTTTGTAACCTTGGTCAGATCTGTGCCTTGCCACAATTATGTCTCTGAGCTCCTTGTCCAGTTCCTTTGACCTCATGATTCTCATTTGGTCTCCCATGCACTGTGAGCTGTGAGGTCTTATGTAGACAGGTGTGTGCCTTTACAAATCAAGTCCTATCAGTTTAATTAAACACAGCTGGACTCCAATGAAGGAGCAGAACCATCTCAAGGAGTATCACAACTAAATGGACAGCATGTGACTTAAATATGAGTGTCTGAGCAAAGGGTCTGAATAATTATGACCATGTGATATTTAGTTTTTTCTTTTTCATAAATTTGCAAAACTTTCTACATTTCTGGGTTTTTTTCAGTAAAGATGGGTGCAGAGTGTACATTAATGAGAAAAAAATGAACTTTTTTGAATTTACCAAATGGCTGCAATGAAACAAAGAGTGAAACATTTAAAGGGGTCTGAATACTTTCCGTACCCACTGTAGGTTAAAAAAGGAGCCCGGTCCATTAAGTTCAAGTTTTCTCTAACAATTGTAACTTTTTTCACTAAATTAACTATAACCCGCAATGTTCTGTGTACTGAGGAAATCATCCAGCCCTTTTTTAAAGACTGTTATAGTATCTGCCATTACTACCTCTTGTGGTCGGGCATTCCACAGTCTGACTGCTCTAACTGTTAAGAAATCTTTCCTATTCAGCTACAGGAATTACCTTTTTTCCACCCATAATGAGTGCCCCCTGGTCCTTAATATGGTCTTTTGAAGGAATAAGTTATGTGCCAGTGTTCTGTACTGACCACACATGTATTTATACATATAAATGAGATCTCCTCTGAGGCGTCTTTTTTCTAAGCTAAACAAGCCCAACTTTTCCAACCTCTCACCATATGAGAGGCCTCCATCCCATGTAATAATCTTGTTGCCCGCCTTTCAACTGACTCTAACTTCTGAATATCCTTTTTAAAATGTGGGGCTGAAAACTGGATCCCATATTCTAGATATGGCCTCACAAGTGATTTATAGAGGGATAACAATACGTTGGGATTATGAGATTTTATCGCTCTTCTTATACATCTTAAAATCTTGTTTACTTTTGCGGCTGCTGCTTGACATTGAGTACTGCTGCTCAGCTTACTTATAACCAAAATACCCAAGTCCTTCTCCTGTTCTGTAATCTCAAGTACACTCCCAATTAATGTATACACAGCAATAGGATAACTCCGTCCCAGGTTCATTACTCTACATTTATCAACATTAAATCTCATTTACCGAATGTTTGTCCATTCAGACATTTTTTCCAGATAATTTTGGAATATTTTAATGTCAAGGTCAGATTTTAGTATCCTACAGAGATTGGTGTCGTCAACAAAGATTGAGACTTTACTCTCAATCCCATCTACAAGGTCATTAATAAAGAGGATAAAAAGAATTGGTCATAGCACAGATCCCTGCGGTCCTCACTGCTTCCCATTTAGAGAAAGTACCATTTACGACAACTCTTTGTTTCCTATTTTTTAACCAATTCCTTACCACCCATCTGCATACCAAAAATAACAACTCACACTTTTTTATTTATCCTTCCTAGTTATAGTATAATATTAATATGTACAGTCTAGGTAGCTGTATGAGCATTTCAATGTTTTTAGGTCTATTTTTCTTCAAGAAATATTTAGAAAAGTGCAACTGGATTTACATGCTCATACTATTTATATGACTGGGAAAAATGTAAAAATGTCATGCTGTTAGCCTAGCACCGTAACTAAGTTGTGAAATTTATTGAGTCCATTTTGTTATGGTTATACCGATACTAGATAAGTGTAACTTACCATCTAAACTATTTGATAAAATATGTGTTTTCTGTGCTATGGAGACAGCTATATTTTTCATTTTTTCCTCTCGAAAAAGTGATTATATCTGTTTAGATACAGTTGTCATTGATGGTAAAGAAGAAAATAGAAGCATATTGTGTAATAGTAAAGGGTTACCCGGGACTCTTTTATTTTTTTCTTATGGCCCTAATAACTTAGTAACTATCTGCCTGTTGCTCCCGGTGCTGATCTCTGCCGGCTGAGAGCAGTCATGGACCAATCCTGCCGTGATTCTGCGGCTTCCACTGATGTCACGTCAGCATCACAGCTGCTTCTCTTCTCCTCTGCTCTGTTGACAGGGCATGACTGTTGATGATATGCTGATTGACAACTGGCTCCCTGCTGCATAACTGCGGGGATCTGGTTGTCAATCAGCATGATGATGACAGTCAAGCTCTATCTACAGAGCAGCCCAGAATAGGAAAAGCTGCTCTGTTGACGTGAAGCAGCAGAATCGCTGGCAGGAGCGGTCTGTGATTACTCTGAACTGGCAGCAGGCCCAACAGGCATATAGTAGGCCCCACAAAAAAAATAGCCCCAAATAGCCTTTATAATATAGTCATGCAATTCATGCAATTCTATAATGACATAGGCTGTCTAGTTATGTAGGGAAACCCCAGTGATCAAGTCAGTATGGACAGCAGTGTTTATATAGACAGTTCATAAATATATGATGGAAATCACAACTTTTTTTGACCTTTGCATCCCCATTCAGTGAGGCACTTTGCTTTTATATGGATTTTATTATTGTCTAATAAAAATTACATTTTAGAGTTAATTTTTTTGAGTCACTTCCTTTTTGTCCTGAGCATTACTCTTAGTTATGCCATGTCTAATAATATTTTGGAAGTATTGAACTTTTTGGTTCAAAATTTTTTGAAACTTTCACTATTAATTTCCATTCTACTAAACATTTAAAAAGACAATACACTGAAAGATATCTAGACAACAATATCATCTTCATGCACACAAAAAAAATCCCCCAGTACTTTAGAATGACCATGAAAAATTAATGAAAATGACTTTAGACTAATCACGTTAAGCAATGAAACAATCGTTCAATAGGCCATGGTTGCAGAATTCTAATGAGATTTTTCACACTGTTATGTAGGAGACCTATCCATCATTCTCTGCATAGATCACATGCTTTATATGATTGTTTCAAAAAACATTCAGACCATTCATGCTCCCATCTTTTTCCTAACTCATGACAAGGGAGCTCTTTTGCCCCCCATCACATGACCTAGGCTTCCAGACATCGTCTTGGATTTCAACGTAGCACATGAGGAACAAAAGAAAGTAAACATTACACCAACTTTTGTGTAAGAACAAACACCCTCTGCAGAGTAAAGGAAGTTTAGTTTTTCCCACATTCACTAGTTATTTCCCAGTTGTGTGATCACTGCTATAATAAAGACATTGCTGAGTCTGTGTATTTCACCCTTTAAGAAGACTATTGTTTATTGAGCTTGTTAAGAGTGGTGCCAATGACTGGATCTGAATAAAGAAAACTGTCGGGGCTCCAATTAACTGCACTAATTCCGTAGAAAAGCGAAAAAAAAGAGAAAGCCATGTATTTATGTTAAAAGTCTGAATTTAGCAGTTTGTGCACACAACCATTAAATTACCAAAGGCTTTTATATGTCCCTAAACCCACAAAAAAAATGTAACGGACAGTAATGAGAGATAAACCAGTTGGTAATATTGTTCCATTTTACAATCATACTGCTACATGTAGACTTTTAATGTTCTTTTTACTGTCTTTTCTTTAATACATGCATAGCTAGGCATTTAGGTTTGTTTTAATGCATTTATTCTAGAAGGTTGTTTTTGAAAAGTTATGCTTTGTTACCTTATTTGTAAAATGTGCAGTCATCACTTTGATTGTTTTATTATTTGGGTGGAGAGGAGCGGAGTGTTTGAAATTCTAGTTCACAGGCTTTGCAACATTTTCCCTTCAAATTTGATTCACAATAAAGTGCAAAACCTGTAATGGACTGGAAAATACATATATAACACGCGGAGTTCTTATAGGACTATAATGAACCAGTATTGGGCTCTGTAATGCAAAAAGTCTTATTAAACTCCAAAGCTATCCATCTAGGTGTAAACACAGATGGAAAATTAAAATTTGCATGCAAAAAGTAAAACGTGTAACTATTTATAGTTCTCTTTTTTGGAGGGGATAGGAGGGAATCAATAAATATGTGATTACAGTTGCAAAAAATTAATATTTAAATAGTTAGGCAAAATGTAAAATGTGTTTAACAGTGTTTTTTTCCTTTTATATTCTGCCCTCTCCCCATAGCACAACTTGCATAACTTAAAAAAAAAGTCACAATGTAAATATATGCACAAAAAGTAAGTTGCTGCAACAGCCAGCAATATTGTTGTGGAGCATCAGCTTGTTAAATGTGACGCATAAAACAGTTGCAAAACCTTAACCTTTACATATATATATATATATATATATATATATATATATATATATATACACATATATATTTTTTTAAATGTCACCACTTTCAACAAAAATGAAAAGTAAGTTACGCTACCATAAAAAGTTACATTGTGAAGTAGCTATATGTAGGTTCAAAACTGGAAATGAACATGCGAACAGAGCACATAGTATGGTTGTGGGGAGTACATTGTATAATTGGACAATTAAAACAGGTATTAGAAAACTAAAATCTTTCCTTTAAAACATTGTAAAAAAAAACACAGCCAGGTGCCTTTACAAAAGAGAATGGGATCAGAAAAGCTTGATAGATTCACATCTCAAAAGTAAGCACCTGTAACAGGCAGCTGTATTCATGGGTTCTGGGTACAAATCTAACACTGGACAATTATCACAACAAAGTGTGATATTTAGGATTTTTTACAACGCGCACACTTATTGAGGTAGACAATTGTGTTAACATTTCTGGATTATAGAGATTTCTTTTTTATATGTAGAAAAAAATGTGGTTTTCACCATGTTACAATGCAGGAAGCAGAATTATCTTTGACATACAAGCCTTGGATTCATAATTTTGTTTTAGTAGAAAAATAAGCACTGAGGCATTTAATACAGCCTTCCTTGTTTGCAGAACGTGAAGAATAAAAAAAGGATGTTATTAAGGTGCCGTTACTACAGTATATCACAGATCAATCAATTCAAAGTCACACTGAGTACAGCTACAGCACTACCCTGGAATCTTTGGATTCGTATTCACAGACTGAGATTTTCTCTCCCATTTTCAATGTCTTTTAGCACTGCAGTAGTACACTACAATCAGATTAGGCCTTTTTTCCACTCTTATACTGGGTGCTCTGACCTCCCATATGTATACAGTACATGGTTAGCCCAATCTTTTACACTGCTGTGCTGGCGTTATCTCCTCCATAACATCGTTGTGCCTTTGCCTGCACTTGACCCTGCGCCACCAATGACCACACTCGTACAGGGTCCTTCTAAAGCATAATTGCTCCCCCACCTGGGACATACCTGAATCATCACAGACATATGTTATGATGAAAACCCTATTATAATCTGATCAGTCTCTAGAATCTTCATATTGAAAAGGCGACCAATTTTGATAAAGGCCATGTATGGCCGAAACGTCAAACCATATTTGTCGCATTTTCTTCAATAAACTTGTTCACTTTTTTGCATTAATTACGTGTGCAGTGATTCTCTTTTGCCTGCAATCTTTTACACCAGCTGTACTATCCCTCCTGATTGGCTTCACTAGAACATGTTATGTGATTAGCTGCAGGGTTTTATGAGGAAGCTATTGCGGCTGCACCTGTCATCAATAGCCACTCTGGATCTTCAGCCTTGTGTGAACTGACATACAAAAAAAGGCTGCACTCAAGCATACTGAAGCATGACAACATAGAATACATGAAATTTTGAATAGCAATATGGCTTTGGAGTATAAGGAAAAATTTGAGACGCTTAGTATAAACATTTGGCCAAACATTTTAAAGCCCACCAACCATCGTCAAGGTGGTCTCAGTTCTGGTGAGTCCCTGACCTAATGTGAACATACCTCTATTAGGCTGATATCTGAATTTCTGGGTGAATATGCACCTCTGTCAGTAATGCCTGCATTTATGGGTAAAGTAGGGACCTGGTGTAATTAAAATCACCACCTGGTGGGGGCGGAGTGCTCGGTCAGTAAGCTAACATTCAAAAGACAAAAAAACCTGACTGGCACTTCCAGACTAATGTGAACTAGGTGCAAACCAAAGGGAGCTACCCCCATGTAAAACATACAAAAAAAAAAGGCTGCACTCAAGCATACTGAAGCATGACAACATAGAATACATGAAATTTTGAATAGCAATATGGCTTTGGAGTATAAGGAAAAATTTGAGACGCTTAGTATAAACATTTGGCCAAACATTTTAAAGCCCACCAACCATCGTCAAGGTGGTCTCAGTTCTGGTGAGTCCCTGACCTAATGTGAACATACCTCTATTAGGCTGATATCTGAATTTCTGGGTGAATATGCACCTCTGTCAGTAATGCCTGCATTTATGGGTAAAGTAGGGACCTGGTGTAATTAAAATCACCACCTGGTGGGGGCGGAGTGCTCGGTCAGTAAGCTAACATTCAAAAGACAAAAAAACCTGACTGGCACTTCCAGACTAATGTGAACTAGGTGCAAACCAAAGGGAGCTACCCCCATGTAAAACATACAAAAAAAGGCTGCACTCAAGCATACTGAAGCATGACAACATAGAATACATGAAATTTTGAATAGCAATATGGCTTTGGAGTATGATAGAGTGCAGCCTTTTTTTGTATGTTTTACATGGGGGTAGCTTCCCTTGGCTTGCACCTAGTTCACATTAGTCTGGAAGTGCCAGTCAGGTTTTTTTGTCTATTGTATGTTAGCTTGCTGACCGAGCACTCCGCCCCCACCAGGTGGTGATTTTAATTACACCAGGTCCCTACTTTACCCATAAATGCAGGCATTACTGACAGAGGTGCATATTCACCCAGAAATTCAGATATCAGCCTAATAGAGGTATGTTCACATTAGGTCAGGGACTCACCAGAACTGAGACCACCTTGACGATGGTTGGTGGGCTTTAAAATGTTTGACCAAATGTTTATACTAAGCGTCTCAAATTTTTCCTTATACTCCAAAGCCATATTGCTATTCAAAATTTCATGTATTCTATGTTGTCATGCTTCAGTATGCTTGAGTGCAGCCTTTTTTTGTATGTTTTACATGGGGGTAGCTCCCTTTGGTTTGCACCTAGTTCACATTAGTCTGGAAGTGCCAGTCAGGTTTTTTTGTCTTTTGAATGTTAGCTTACTGACCGAGCACTCCGCCCCCACCAGGTGGTGATTTTAATTACACCAGGTCCCTACTTTACCCATAAATGCAGGCATTACTGACAGAGGTGCATATTCACCCAGAAATTCAGATATCAGCCTAATAGAGGTATGTTCACATTAGGTCAGGGACTCACCAGAACTGAGACCACCTTGACGATGGTTGGTGGGCTTTAAAATGTTTGGCCAAATGTTTATACTAAGCGTCTCAAATTTTTCCTTATACTCCAAAGCCATATTGCTATTCAAAATTTCATGTATTCTATGTTGTCATGCTTCAGTATGCTTGAGTGCAGCCTTTTTTTGTATGTTTTACATGGGGTAGCTCCCTTTGGTTTGCACCTAGTTCACATTAGTCTGGAAGTGCCAGTCAGGTTTTTTTGTCTTTTGAATGTTAGCTTACTGACCGAGCACTCCGCCCCCACCAGGTGGTGATTTTAATTACACCAGGTCCCTACTTTACCCATAAATGCAGGCATTACTGACAGAGGTGCATATTCACCCAGAAATTCAGATATCAGCCTAATAGAGGTATGTTCACATTAGGTCAGGGACTCACCAGAACTGAGACCACCTTGACGATGGTTGGTGGGCTTTAAAATGTTTGGCCAAATGTTTATACTAAGCGTCTCAAATTTTTCCTTATACTCCAAAGCCATATTGCTATTCAAAATTTCATGTATTCTATGTTGTCATGCTTCAGTATGCTTGAGTGCAGCCTTTTTTTGTATGTTTTACATGGGGGTAGCTCCCTTTGGTTTGCACCTAGTTCACATTAGTCTGGAAGTGCCAGTCAGGTTTTTTTGTTTTTTTGTCTTTTGAATGTTAGCTTACTGACCGAGCACTCCGCCCCCACCAGGTGGTGATTTTAATTACACCAGGTCCCTACTTTACCCATAAATGCAGGCATTACTGACAGAGGTGCATATTCACCCAGAAATTCAGATATCAGCCTAATAGAGGTATGTTCACATTAGGTCAGGGACTCACCAGAACTGAGACCACCTTGACGATGGTTGGTGGGCTTTAAAATGTTTGGCCAAATGTTTATACTAAGCGTCTCAAATTTTTCCTTATACTCCAAAGCCATATTGCTATTCAAAATTTCATGTATTCTATGTTGTCATGCTTCAGTATGCTTGAGTGCAGCCTTTTTTTGTATGTTTTACATGGGGGTAGCTCCCTTTGGTTTGCACCTAGTTCACATTAGTCTGGAAGTGCCAGTCAGGTTTTTTTGTCTTTTTTTGTCTTTTGTGTGAACTGACGACATGCCATTTTTTTGGCCTATTCTTGCAAATCAAATTGCAGAGTGTCTGAATTGACAAAGACCTGTGGATGTGAACAAATCTAACTTAAAATTGATGATCCGCATCGATCTGCTCAAATTAATATTTGAGTTTATTGCATGTATATTACAAAGAAAACAATTTTTGTTGCTAAATCCTTTTCTTCATTTATTTTAAATATTTTCCAGAGTTTTTTACAACCCAAGTTTAAAAAATATAAAGTCTGTGCCGCATGGAAAGGAAGTGTCATAACAAAAAGAACTTCTGGAAAATAAACAAAATCTCTACAATATGGAAAAGAATTGTTTTGCATTGAGAAAAAACTTCTGTGAAATATAGGGTGTGAGTCATCGAGGTGTTTTCTCCAGTTTTCTGGTATTAAACACCTTAATGTGCCAACATTTTTCAACTTTTGTCACTGTTACTCCAGTCCCAGCTAGTTCTGCCAAAGTGTGCCAAAGTTAGGAGGGAAGGGTGCGGCGAGACAAAATTCTCAAAATTTATACCACTTCAGTGGCATCAAAGAAATCAGAAATCTACTCCAGTGCTCTACTGAATTAACATTTCTGGCACTTTATTCATTACGGGGTGTGCGCCTCAACGAGTTTGAGTGGTTCTCTCATTAAGACTACCGAACTGTATGGCAGTCTTCATGAATCGGGCCCATAAAATCGGTGGCTGCTAATAAACCTGAAATAACGAACATTTTAGAGCAGCTGCAAAAAAATTAAAACAAATTCTACAAATATGGTTAATATTTTTTATTTAATAAACATTTGTTCAGTCATGTTAGGGGCTTTGTCCATTCTGACTTCACTTCTTGCGATGTCAAATGACCATTGCTATAACTAGAGTTGAGCGAATATGTTCGCAATCGGTGGCTGAATCGGAATTTGCCATATTTGACGAATTTAGGTTTCATGATCGGTTCCGAACGTATTCATTCATTTCTATCCCCCATTGACGTTGGAACGTGTTCGATGAATATTGCAAAAACTTAATTGGAACCCAATTTTGAAAAATTCGCTCAACTCTAGTTATAACATGCTGTGACATGATATGGACTTGATGTGATTGCATTCATCTTGTAAACAAGAGGAACTGCCATTAGCAGCGCTGGAATTGAACAGAATCACTTAAGTTTACGCTATAAATGCATATGTACTAATGTCACAATATACACAATTTATAAATGTATACATGCTCACACATACAAACCAATATACACACTACTGGCATAATCTAATTGTATTAATAGTTGCCAATCGGCCTGAGACTGACCAGAAATTATCTAACACAATCCTAGCAAATTTGGTCACGTTCTCTTCTGTAGATGGATGGATGAGGTTCTTACAGAACTCTCCCAAAATCACTTGTCACAATCTGGTTTTATATTGTAACATCACAGATACTGTACACAGTACTGTGATATCAATACAATAGGGATCAGCCATTTAAGATGTATGCACTAATGTGATAGCATACGAAAATCCACAATCTCACAACACATAACAGCCTATTACTAGTCTAAGGGGTAACGCGTCTCCTTGTGGAGAGTGCCAAGCTGGAGGAAGGAGGTTTATAATCCATGAAATGCTCCTCTGGGAAATTAAATATGCAAACATCTTCTTCAGAGAGGAAGAGGACAGGAACTCTAATGCCACCTATTGGAGGCAGCAATCATAAAAGTCAATATCGACTTTTAAACAAGACTTGCCACATGTCTTAGAATAAAAAGCTAAACAAGATGCTCCATTTGCAGACATGTTTTTCAAAGTATTTCCCTTTTGCCTCATGAGAACAAAGCAGTAGCTCTGATTAGGCTACTTGAAAGGTTTCTGATAGAAGATCTAAGGGGGGGACATTTCTCTTTCTGGAGATCCAAACTGGCAGAAGAAGACCCGTCAGAGGCCTTTCACTTAGCCAAACTAGGCCTCATGATTTGCCCTGATAAGGGGCAAACACCCCAAGACACGTGTCAGCAATTTGCACTGATGAGGGGTAAGCACTACAAAACATGTTTCTGCAAAATAAGTGTCTGGTTTGGCTGTTTATCTTAAGTCATGTGGCAAGTCTTGTTAAAGGATCAATACTGGCTTTTAGGATTGCTACCCCATTTTGTGGATCTAAAGTCCTAGTCCTCTTCTTTTCAGAAGAGGATATTTAAATATTTAATTTTCCAAAAGGAGCATTGCATGGTCTTTAAGACTGCTTTAGCAAGCTTGGCACCTTAGGTAACTGTCAGAGGCCTCTCACTAAGATAAATCAGAGTTCATGCTTTGCACTGATGAGGCACAAACACCTGCCTGCAAATGGAGTATCTGGTTTGTTTTTATCCTAAGTCATGTGGCAAGGCAAAGTTCAAAATTGACTTTTAGGATTGCTACCACCAATAGGTGGCACTAGGGTTTTAGTCCTCTTCTTTTTTGAAGGGAATATTTGCATATAGCCTCTAATTAGACACACACTAGCATGACATCAGTCTGTGAATACTCACACAATACTGTGACATTGTGTCAACTACAAATACTGCACATATATTCACTATTGAGGCATCAACACAAGAGACTGCAGCCTATACATAATACTAATAATAAACATGAACTACTCTAATATTCAAACATTTTAGCAAGCAAAAATATAGACACACATACAAAATTATTCCGCAATGATCACTATAGAGTTCAGCCTATAAATAAACACACGCACATATAAATACAAATCTATTCCCAGCATGACCTGGTTTATGAGCGTGAATTATTCTGGTAACAGAGCAAATCAGTAATGAGGAAATCAAATTGCATGCCACGTCCCTGGAGGTGCCATCAGCAGAATATAGGTGCTGTATACAGTCGCCTGTTCGCTCCCAATGGAGGGAACATAAAAGCTGCTTATTTTGCTAATACGATAGCCCCTAATAGAATGATTACATTAATGTGCTGGATGCACAATTGTATCATTCTGGTATTTATTGGACTTTTATGCTTCAAAGGGAGCTAAAGCCATCAGGTACAGGAAAGCAATGGAGATTTTAATCACTCCTATTTGTTACACTAGGCATTTATATGCAAAAAATATATATATACTCTAAGCATATGGTGTTTGTCTTATATTATGCTTTTTACACAAACTGTACAAGTGACTTACAGCTGCATATTGTATGCTTACATTGTGTTCCACGAGATGTAGTTCAACAAATTGTACGTTTTTAGGTTGAAAGTCTTGCTCTGTGCATTTAACTGAAGATGAAAAAAGAGAAAATTCAGCTTGAGAAGGTCAGAAGCAGAAAATGTTATTAAAGTAAAGGAACAATCTAGTAAAAATTGGTATACTCTGTTCTACCTAGTGCATGATCTGAGGAGTGGTGCACGACACAAAGATTCAGAGAACATTAAAGTTAAAATTACTGTTTTATACTTTACCCCATCATACCCTGCACTACATCTAGTACAGAATTGCCCGAAATGTCTTCTTAAAATATAGTTATAGGATTTATAGAAATAACAAAAGACTGTCTGGCACTTCCATTTACATGCTTTAGCAGTACAGAGTGCAACTTTATTTGTCTGTTATGTATAGAGATGGATACTCTTAGTTCATACCTGTTCACACCAGTTTTCTTATTTGGAAGTGCCAGTCAGTCTATTGTTATTTGTATATTAGCTCTCTGACCGAAAACTCCACCCTCCAACCTGTGGTTTTAATTGCAGCAGGATCCTACCTCCCCATCAATTTAGGCTTTAGCCTTAGAGAGGTGTTCATACTAGATAGGTTCCCAGCAAAATCGGAGATTGCTTTGTCATTGGCTGCTGGGCATGCATGAATTGGCAACATTATGTGCTAACCATCTCCATTTTTTCTTGTTATCTAGAGCAGTAATTCTAATTTATTCATAAACTATGGTGCTCCACAAGTAAAAGTAAGGTTTTCAAATGTGCTTGCAGAGATGGAGTTCACATGTAATTAGCAGAAATATATTAGCAAACTGTAACTTGCTTGCAGAGATGCGGTACCTTGATTGCAGAGACTGAGGTGTGAACAGCGCCATGTAAAGTGAGAAGAAGTTGGTAATCTGGAATCTTGATTGCAGAATATTGAAAGAGGATCATATCTAGATAATCTGGACTGAGCATGAAAATAGCATTGCTAGTAGAATAGAAGCCTGGAGTAGCATGGAAGATAAATAGACTTGTGCCTGGAGTTGAGCCAATTATCTAATTTCCATACCTGCTACTCCCGGCTTCGGGCTCCTAGCTAGAATTGAGCCAAGTAGAAAAAGAAATAAACTCTAGATAAACAAGTGGATGTTAAGACCAATATTTTCTAAATACTCAGACACATGTAGGAACCTAAGTTGCTAGCCTTAAAAGGTGATAACCTCAGAGATGCTTACCGTCTTGCCAAAGAATCCTGTCATAGACTAGTACAGAGGGAGCCAACATTAGAAGAAAGGAACAAGGTCCAAAGCAAGAACAGGTGATATACATTCAAGAGGTACATATGGCTCTCAGGACCTTTGCATGTAACTTCTCAAGTTCTGGTTCTTCATAACTTTACTTATATATCTTTAGCGTGGCTCAATGTTACCTTTCATTTTTGAAAGCAAGCTATTAAAGGTTGAGGACTTATGCTATACCTAAAAGAGAAGTCCACTACTGAATTGTCCTTTAGAATTACAGGACGGTTGTGAAGATAGTCTCATCTGAAGGATAAAATGATGTCTGTCCCAAAAGGATTGAGACATGAAAAGTAGAAGATCCAGTCATCATTCTATATTACTGATCTGAATGATATATACTGGAATTTAGATTTCATCCTTTTACCGCTTGCCATGCCCTGTATTGTGCATACTAAGGATTGCATTAGCATTTCTATATTTCTGTGTATGACTAATTCACTGCAGAGATTGTCAATGATATAGTTTGATACTATAATTTGGGATAAATTATGAGTCATGATAAGAAGGTAATTCTTGGGAAAGCTCTTTTATTTTCCAACGTGTTCCTACCTATAATTTGATTTTCATGCTCTGTTTACAGGAAGACAAAGAGTGTAATTGATAATACTCTGGGGAAACATATCTCAAATCATGAACGTATCACATCTATAAAGATGATGAATTAAAAAACACATCATAAATGCTGGGAGCCTCATTTCAGACAACACCATTATTATGAATGCTGATCTACAACTCCAAATATCCACAGCAAGTTACTTATTTATTACCCACTTTTGCCAAATTTTAGTTAAAGGGAATCTGTCACCTCATTTTGACGGGCTTTGTAAATGATTTCTGTCCGATACGATTGGCGGTGTTTTTGGTCCATTCCTTAACCCCTCTTTGGCCGCTGTCCGCAATATTTCCGGAATTTTCGTAGTTGTCCTCCATATTACGCGCGTGCGCATTGCAATGTTGACTCGTTCACGCGCAGTATGTTTTGCCCAACTGCAGGCAAAGCCGAAAAGCATTAGTGCGCATGCGCTGGTAAACTATGTCCCGGAAGTACTTCGCTGTGTTCCGGGACATAGTTCACCAGCGCATGCGCACTAATGCTTTTTGGCTTTGCCTGCAGTTGGGCAAAGCATACTGCGTGTGCGCGAGTCAACATTGCAATGCGCACGCGCGTAATATGGAGGACAACTACGAAAATTCCTGGAAATATTGCGGATAGCGGCCAAAGAGGGGTTAAGGAAAGGACCAAAAACACCGCCCATCGGACCGGACCGAAATTATTTACAAAGCCCGCCAAAATGAGGTGACAGATTTCCTTTAAAAGAGTAGAAGCTTGTTCAGAATTCTAATCTGTTGGCCAGAATGGAGAGTGGTTATTTTTATTTATTTTACTTATATAGCCTCATTATATTCCACAGCGGTTTCCCGACATCATCATTACTTTCCACACTGGCTCTCACAATCTAAGTTCCCTATCAGTATGTCTTTGGAGTGTGGGAGGAAACTGGAGAACCTGGAAGAAACACACGCAAACACGGGGAGAACATAGGAGAACATATATAAACTCCATACAGCTGTTTTGAAATCAGTATCCCAGGGCTGCAAACAACAGTGCACTGCTAACCACTGAGCCACAATGCTAGTTGCAAACAATATCTCTTACTCTGAAGAACATCTTTTGTCACACATTACACAGTTTCATTTTAAGGTGCACTGTGTAATGCTTCATTTCTTCTGCGATGGCACTACAGGGAAATTGAGCACTTACTGCCGATCACTCTGTGATCATCTTATTTTCAATAGAGATTGTTTAAGTGAAGGATTAGGAAGGGAGCAGTGAAGCAGGGATACATTTTATTTTCTGTTGAATGACCATCTTTGTAAAACATTGACTGCTTGGGTCTTCCAGAGCCAGAGCTACTTCTTGTTAACAACTCCTTTTTCTAGCTAATAGAGGATAACCTTAAATGAGAGATCATCCTTCTATTTTATTTATATGCCCTATTGGTATAATTTAAACTTATTGGATCTTTCACTTTCTTTTTTGGGAAATATGTATATAATTTTTCAGATTCCTGACTTACAGTCTTTAATAGAGGAAAGATGTGTATCTTCGTACCGTGTTAGCCAGTAGATAGAAAAATATTTAGACTTGAGAGGACCACTGAGGACTCTCAAGTCTAGTCTTTAATAGGTAACCTTCCAGTTACGTACCATAGTTCATTTTAGAATAAATATTTTATGCTATTTTCACTCTAATTGTTTTTTTTCTAAAACTTTTTTTTGGGGTGTGGTGAGAGTTTTTGGAAAGTTTTCTATTTCCTGAACTTCTTCCTGAAGAGGTTTTGAAGCGGTTTCTTTTTACTTTTCTTAGTTTGAAGCAGATTCCATCAGGATCAAGATTTTTTTTCACAACCTCTTCAGAAAAAAAAATGCTCAAAAACCCCTCAAATGAACAGCAAAGTGAATTTCCCATGGAAATAAACAGGAAGAGTTTTCCAAGTATGACTTTTGAAGTGGTTTTTGGAATGGATCTGCTTCCCAAAAAAAATCCTAAAAATACTCGGTGTGAACATAACTGTATGGTATAGAGTCGAATACTTGTGTGTCCATCAGATGTCTAGGTCAGATCATTCTCTGAAAGTAAACAGCTTAAGGGTATGCCACACTAAACAATATCGCTAACGGGATCGCTAAAAACGTCACTATTTAGCGATCCTGTTAGCGATATTGTTCAGTGAGGCAGCTTCCAGCGACGAGCTTCCTGCTGTGATCTCGCTCGTCGCTGGAATCGTTCCGGACCCTATTTCATCGCTGGCGCTCCCGCTGGGTAAGTATCTAATCGCTGTGTGGCACCTTTTCTTAGCGATTTAGCGGTACTTTTGTACCGCTAAAGTCGTTAAGAAGATCGCTAACGGCGATAGCGTCGTTAACTATATCGCTAAATGTGGCCGCATTTAGCGATATAGAAACAATCCCGCTAGCGATCGCATTAGTATGCGTCGTTATCGTGATCGCTAGCGGGATAGCTTAGTGTGGCAGTACCTTTAGGCTACCACTTAATCACTGCTAGCTGACAACAGATAAGATTCTATGTAGGCAGAAGGGTGGAAGAGGAGGGAGGAGCTCTAGCTCTAGCTCCTCCTTTCTCCATAGAACCTTATCAGCAGCAACTGTCCTCTCCTAACTCAGAGATAAAAATAAATCTGTCCTCACTGAATACAGATTTCACTCAGGAATCGAGAATTTAGAAAATGAATGATCAGTGTAGGAGGAGGAAAAAGCAGATTTCTCTGCTAAGATATATTACAAAGTTTCTTATTTTCACGTGTATTATTGATTTATGAAATAAAAAATAAAATGACTCTTACACTTTTATTTTTAAAAACAACAAGGAATTTACAAAGAGAAAACACATTTAAAATAAGTAATTCTTTTTTTTTATAGAAATGGACTTCAGATGCTGCCACTGAAATACCCTTTATATGTGGATTGTCTGGGAGTGTATGTGTATTTCAGTAGAGAGAGAATGTTGTTGCCAGACAGTTCTGATAAGATCTAACTAGGTAAATTCCTACTCCCAGCTGCACCTTGTACATTATATTTCACCTGATTTAGTATTTCCTAGATAAACATATGTCAGACCAATCAAGCAATTGCTATCTATCTATCTATCTATCTATCTATCTATCTATCTATCTATCTATCTATCTCTTATCTATCTATCTATCTATCTATCTATCTATCTATCTATTTATTATCTATCTATCTATCTATCTATCTATTTATCTAATATCTATCTATTATCTATCTATCTATCTATCTATCTATCTATCTATCTATCTCTTAACTATCTATTATCTATCTATTATATATCTATTATCTATTTACTATCTATTTATTTTCTATATATCTATCTTTACCCCCTCTATGTATCTACCCTTCTGCTTTGTTATATGTCATTCTTACTTTATTATCTGAGGGTGAGGAACATCTCAGTATGGTGAAATAGGTTGATGAGCAAATATTCCACCAGAAAAGCTGTGTCAGATTATTTCACGCTGGATTTATATTAATCAGTCTGACATAATTAGAATTTGCATGCAGCTTTCAATTACAACATAATAGGAATCACATTGAGCAAGATTAGACGATAAACTGATTAATTCTTCTTTTTAAGTCAACAGGGTACATTTAGTAGCATCGCATTGTGGTAAATCATGGCAACCAATCAGATGTTTAACGTCACTGTGTAACACACAGTGGGCAAATAGGAGGTAATTACTGATTAATTACCATCATTCAGAGAAAATGTTGTACCCAGATGAGCCATTACTGGTACATAAAGTTCAGGTAGCTGGTCATTTAGAGATTCAGCGCATTAGCATTGCACAACATTTATCTTATATTTAGAGCCTGTGTGCCTCCGGAGATTTCTCCTGCTTGTCCTAGAAGCCTATGTTTTCACCAGTAAAGATGTATATCTTCGTACCGTGTTAGCCAGTAGATAGAAAAATATTTAGAGTTGAGAGTCCTCAGTGGTTGATACCTTTTAATGGCTAACTGAAAAGATGGTAACAAATTGCAAGCTTTCGAGACTACTCAGGTCTCTTCATCAGGCTGAACTAATACAAAATCTGAAGAATCACATATTTATACACAAAAACACAGAAAAAATGCAATAGGTAAGACAAGTGACGTGAAGCAGAATAGTCATTATGGCAGAGGAATGAGCATAAATATTGGAACAATTCATAGATAAGGAGAGAAAGTTTTATTACCCTCTGATTGGGGTCTGGTAATGTTTTGTGATGTTTTCACAGGGTATTTGGAGTAAATTCCTTAATTGATGTAATAGGCCATAAAACCATGTGACAGGTTCATTCCAGCATTAAGAGTGTCAAAGGTCACCATCAATTTGTATTCGCAAATTCTTCTCTGCCTTTGAGATGTGAATCTGCTTCTTAGTACCAGTATTTTCATATCTGACATGCTATGATCAGGGGAGCAAAAATGTTTTGCCACAGGTAGATCCATTCTTTTTTCTCTTATTGCGTGGCGATGAGAATTCATCCTTGTTCTCAGTTTTTGCCCGGTCTCCCCCACATACAGACCCCCAGTTGGACATTTAGTACATATAATTAGGTACACAACATTAGATGTGATGCAGCTGAAAGTACCTGGTATCTTGTAGTCCTGATGTGAGTTGGGGATCTTTATCTTGTCCGTGGTCATTATAAATGGACAGGTTTTGCATTTCTTCTGATTGCAAGGCAAGGTTCCTGCAGCTGTTGGGGAGGACAGGGAACTTCTGACAATGATGCTTCTTAGATTTGGGGGCTGCCTAAAACACAGTAGTGGGGGGTCTGGAAATATGGATTGTAACCGGGCATCTTTTTGTAGTAAAGGTTGTAGTTTCCGTGCAGCTCCCCTTAGCACCTCCAGATTTGGATTGTAGGTGACCACTAAAGGCACCCGGTTATTTTCTTCTTTAGCTTTGTAATGTAGCAGGTGATCCCTTGATATTCTGGTGGCTCTTGTAATTTGGTTTTCAATTGTTCTTGGATGGTAGCCCTGATTTAAAAAGGTCTTTCTAAGGCAACCAAGGTGTTCATCTCTATCCATGGGGTTGGAACATATACGGTTGTATCTGATGGCTTGGCTGTAGACAATAGAGTTTTTTATGTGTTTTGGATGGAAACTGTCCCATTTAAGGTATGTTGGACGGTCGATTGGCTTCTGATACAGGGATGTCTCTATTTCATTGTCCTTCAGTTTAATGATGGTGTCCAAAAAGTTAATTTCAGTGCTGGAGTAGTTAAGTGTTAAGTTGATGGTGGGATGAAATTGATTGAACTGTTCGTGGAACGTCTTTAGCTGTTGCTCAGACTCCGTCCAGATGATTAAAATGTCATCAATGTAGCGGTAGTAGGCCCGAGGCCTGGTTGGACATGAGGACAGAAAGTCGCTTTCAAGCTTGGCCATGAAAAGATTTGCATACTGTGGAGCCATTTTACTTCCCATCGCTGTGCCAGTCTCCTGTAAATAGATCTTGTTGTCAAATTCAAAGTAATTGTGGGTGAGGATGAATTTTGTGAGTTTCACCACAGAATCAGCATCATTCTCTGTGTTTTTCATGAAGTCTTTGCAGGCATTTAATCCATCCTGGTGTGGGATATTAGAGTACAAGGATTCCACATCCATGGTGGCCAGGATGGTTCCTTCTGGTAGAGGACCTATTGCTGCTAGTTTATTCAGTAGGTCAGTTGTGTCCTGAATGTAGCTGGGTGTATCCTTTACCAGGGGTTTAAGAATGCCCTCTACCCATCCAGATACCTGCTCAGTAAGGGAGTCCACACATGAAATAATCGGCCTCCCTGGATTCCCAGCTTTGTGGATTTTGGGAAGCATGTAGAATGTCCCTGTTCTTGGACTCTCTGGTATCAGGTCATCGGCTCTTATGGATTTGTCAGACAGACAAGATACCAACTTGCTTAGTTCCTTGTAATAGTCCTGTGTAGGGTCCGACTCCAGTTTTCTGTAGTAGTGTGTGTCTGTAAGTTGTCTGTTTGCTTCCTTCATATAGTCTGATGTGTTCATCATGACTATTGCACCTCCCTTGTCAGCAGGTTTAATGATGATTTCTTTGTTGGTTTTCAGAGACTGTATAGCCTTTCTCTCCTGGGCACTGATGTTGGATGCTTGTCTCTTGTTGGTGGCTATGATGGTGGATTTTATCAAATATCTGAATGAGTCTATATATTTATCCAAATGAGGGTTGCGTCCAGGAGGAGGTGTCCAGTCTGATCTCTTCTTGGTTGTTGAGATCCCTTTTCCTTCAGTCCGAGTGTTTTCTGAATCTTCTGTATCATTGAAGTATTCCCTCAGGCGCAGTCTCCTGAAAAAATGTTCCATATCACTGCAGAGTTCAGTTTTATCCAGGGCCTTAGTAGGACAAAATGAGAGTCCTCTAGAAAGCACGGCAAGCTCCACTTTGTTGGGTTTGTAATCCGAGAGATTGATGACACAGTTAGATGCTTTTGTGTCTGGAATGGAGTGGTTGTCAGAGTTGTCAGGTTTTGTTTTGTATCTGTTTGTATAGAGTCCGGAATTGAGACGCAGTCTGTGTAGTTTCTTTTCTTTGTTATGAATCAGAAAGGTCCGTAGTTTGTTGTAGTATTGTTGTAATTTTTGTTCTGTGGTTTCTGGAAGTGTTTTCCTTAGGCTTTCAAATTGCCCTTGGACGTTACTCCTTATGCTGTAGCAGACATGCAAAAGATGGTTCCTAAGTCTCTCAGACGTCCTGTGACAAAGGTTTTTTGCATAATGGGTATTGTAGGTGTGAAGAATTGGGTTTGTAATCCAGAGTCCTTTGGGAATTAAATTCTCCTTTTTGCATTTAGATAAGAAAAAAATATCGCTGTCCATTTGTGCACGTTTCTTCAGAAGTGGTTTTAGTTCCATAAAGATGCGGTACATTCTGGTATCCTCCATTTTGATACAGTAAAGATGTATATCTTCGTACCGTGTTAGCCAGTAGATAGAAAAATATTTAGAGTTGAGAGTCCTCAGTGGTTGATACCTTTTAATGGCTAACTGAAAAGATGGTAACAAATTGCAAGCTTTCGAGACTACTCAGGTCTCTTCATCAGGCTGAACTAATACAAAATCTGAAGAATCACATATTTATACACAGAAAAAATGCAATAGGTAAGACAAGTGACGTGAAGCAGAATAGTCATTATGGCAGAGGAATGAGCATAAATATTGGAACAATTCATAGATAAGGAGAGAAAGTTTTATTACCCTCTGATTGGGGTCTGGTAATGTTTTGTGATGTTTTCACAGGGTATTTGGAGTAAATTCCTTAATTGATGTAATAGGCCATAAAACCATGTGACAGGTTCATTCCAGCATTAAGAGTGTCAAAGGTCACCATCAATTTGTATTCGCAAATTCTTCTCTGCCTTTGAGATGTGAATCTGCTTCTTAGTACCAGTATTTTCATATCTGACATGCTATGATCAGGGGAGCAAAAATGTTTTGCCACAGGTAGATCCATTCTTTTTTCTCTTATTGCGTGGCGATGAGAATTCATCCTTGTTCTCAGTTTTTGCCCGGTCTCCCCCACATACAGACCCCCAGTTGGACATTTAGTACATATAATTAGGTACACAACATTAGATGTGATGCAGCTGAAAGTACCTGGTATCTTGTAGTCCTGATGTGAGTTGGGGATCTTTATCTTGTCCGTGGTCATTATAAATGGACAGGTTTTGCATTTCTTCTGATTGCAAGGCAAGGTTCCTGCAGCTGTTGGGGAGGACAGGGAACTTCTGACAATGATGCTTCTTAGATTTGGGGGCTGCCTAAAACACAGTAGTGGGGGGTCTGGAAATATGGATTGTAACCGGCATCTTTTTGTAGTAAAGGTTGTAGTTTCCGTGCAGCTCCCCTTAGCACCTCCAGATTTGGATTGTAGGTGACCACTAAAGGCACCCGGTTATTTTCTTCTTTACCTGTGGCAAAACATTTTTGCTCCCCTGATCATAGCATGTCAGATATGAAAATACTGGTACTAAGAAGCAGATTCACATCTCAAAGGCAGAGAAGAATTTGCGAATACAAATTGATGGTGACCTTTGACACTCTTAATGCTGGAATGAACCTGTCACATGGTTTTATGGCCTATTACATCAATTAAGGAATTTACTCCAAATACCCTGTGAAAACATCACAAAACATTACCAGACCCCAATCAGAGGGTAATAAAACTTTCTCTCCTTATCTATGAATTGTTCCAATATTTATGCTCATTCCTCTGCCATAATGACTATTCTGCTTCACGTCACTTGTCTTACCTATTGCATTTTTTCTGTGTTTTTGTGTATAAATATGTGATTCTTCAGATTTTGTATTAGTTCAGCCTGATGAAGAGACCTGAGTAGTCTCGAAAGCTTGCAATTTGTTACCATCTTTTCAGTTAGCCATTAAAAGGTATCAACCACTGAGGACTCTCAACTCTAAATATTTTTCTATGTTTTCACCAGGAATTTCCACAAATAGGAATTCATAGTAAATTATGTATTCCAAATATTCTAGTAATGATTTTAGTGGATTTAAGAACTTTTGCAGCTGAGTGTGATAAAAAATTACATATATATATATATGTATATATATATATATATATATATATACAGTACAGACCAAAAGTTTGGACACACCTTCTCATTCAAAGATTTTTCTGTATTTTCATGACTATGAAAATTGTAGAATCACACTGAAGGCATCAAAACTATGAATTAACACATGTGGAATTATACATTACACTTTACAAAAAAGTGTGAAACAACTGAAAATATGTCTTATATTCTAGGTTCTTCAAAGTAGCCACCTTTTGCTTTGATTACTGCTTTGCACGCAGAAAAGGTGAATGGCTGGACTCTACATGCCTGGTTCCCACCGTGAAGCATGGAGGACCTGGTCTGATGTGTGGGGGTGCTTTGCTGGTGACACTGTTGGGGATTTATTCAAAATTGAAGCGGTGAGCGGTCCAGCTCACCCCAAACCATCTCGATTGGGTTCAGGTCTGGTGACTGTGGAGGCCAGGTCATCTGACGTAGCACCCCAACACTCTCCTTCTTGGTCAAATAGCCCTTACACAGCCTGGAGGTGTGTTTGCGGTCATTGTCCTGTTGAAAAATAAATGATGGTCCAACTAAACGCAAACTGGATGGAATAGCATGCTGCTGCAAGATGCTGTGGTAGCCATGCTGGTTCAGTATGCCTTCAATTTTGAATAAATCCCCAACAGTGTCACCAGCAAAGCACCCCCACACCATCACACCACCTCCTCCATGCTTCACGGTGGGAACCAGGCATGTAGAGTCCATCCGTTCACCTTTTCTGCGTGGAAAGCAGTAATCAAAGCAAAAGGTGACTACTTTGAAGAACCTAGAATATAAGACATATTTTCAGTTGTTTCACACTTTTTGTAAAGTGTAATGTATAATTCCACATGTGTTAATTCATAGTTTTGATGCCTTCAGTGTGATTCTACAATTTTCATAGCCATGAAAATACAGAAAAATCTTTGAATGAGAAGGTGTGTCCAAACTTTTTGTCTGTACTGTATGTATACTGTATATGCATATATTTCATTTTCATTTTTATCACACTCAGTTGCAAAATTTCTAAAATACGTATGCATATATATTTGTGGCATATACAGTATATACTGTATGTATACATAAATACATTACATATGTACTGGACATATATACATCTATACATTTATACATGTATATTAATATATACAGGTCCTTCTGAAAAAATTAGCATATAGTGCTAAATTTCATTATTTTCCATAATGTAATGATTACAATTAAACTTTCATATATTTTAGATTCATTACACACCAACTGAAATTTGTCAGGTCTTTTATTGTTTTAATACTGATGATTTTGGCATACAACTCCTGATAACCCAAAAAACCTGTCTCAAAAAATTAGCATATCAAGAAAAGGTTCTCTAAACGACCTATTACCCTAATCTTCTGAATCAACTAATTAACTCTAAACACATGCAAAAGATTCCTGAGGCTTTTAAAAACTCCCTGCCTGGTTCATTACTCAAAACCCCCATCATGGGTAAGACTAGCGACCTTACTGATGTCAAGAAGGCCATCATTGACACCCTCAAGCAAGAGGGTAAGACCCAGAAAGAAATTTCTCAACAAATAGGCTGTTCCCAGAGTGCTGTATCAAGGCACCTCAATGGGAAGTCTGTTGGAAGGAAACAGTGTGGCAGAAAACGCTGTACAACGAGAAGAGGTGACCGGACCCTGAGGAAGATTGTGGAGAAGGACCGATTCCAGACCTTGGGGGACCTGAGGAAGCAGTGGACTGAGTCTGGTGTAGAAACATCCAGAGCCACCGTGCACAGGCGTGTGCAGGAAATGGGCTACAGGTGCCGCATTCCCCAGGTAAAGCCACTTTTGAACCATAAACAGCGGCAGAAGCGCCTGACCTGGGCTACAGAGAAGCAGCACTGGACTGTTGCTAAGTGGTCCCAAGTACTTTTTTCTGATGAAAGCAAATTTTGCATGTCATTCGGAAATCAAGGTGCCAGAGTCTGGAGGAAGACTGGGGAGAAGGAAATGCCAAAATGCCTGAAGTCCAGTGTCAAGTACCCACAGTCAGTGATGGTGTGGGGTGCCATGTCAGCTGCTGGTGTTGGTCCACTGTGTTTCATCAAGGGCAGGGTCAATGCAGCTAGCTATCAGGAGATTTTGGAGCACTTCATGCTTCCATCGGCTGAAATGCTTTATGGAGATGAAGATTTCATTTTTCAGCACGACCTGGTACCTGCTCACAGTGCCAAAACCACTGGTAAATGGTTTACTGACCATGGTATTACTGTGCTCAATTGGCCTGCCAACTCTCCTGACCTGAACCCCATAGAGAATCTGTGGATATTGTGAAGAGAAAGTTGAGAGATGCAAGACCCAACACTCTGGATGAGCTTAAGGCCGCTATCGAAGCATCCTGGGCCTCCATAACACCTCAGCAGTGTCACAGGCTGATTGCCTCCATGCCACACCGCATTGAAGCAGTCATTTCTGCAAAAGGATTCCCGACCAAGTATTGAGTGCATAACTGAACTTTATTATTTGATGTTTTTTTTTGTTTGTTTTTAAAAAACACTTATTTTATTGGACGGTTGAAATATGTTAATTTTTTGAGACAGGTTTTTTGGCTTATCAGGAGTTGTATGCCAAAATCATCAGTATTAAAACAATAAAAGACCTGACAAATTTCAGTTGGTGTGTAATGATTCTAAAATATATGAAAGTTTAATTGTAATCATTACATTATGGAAAATAATGAAATTTTGCACTATATGCTAATTTTTTGAGAAGGACCTGTATACACAGAGTATTATATATTTTTCAAGTTTTGTGTTTAGTTGCCAAACCCTGATAAATAGTTGTTACACACACACACACATATATATATGTAGATTGTGAGCCCTCGCGAGCAGAGTCCTCTTTCCTCCTGTACCAGTCACCTGTACCTGTCCTGTACCCCTCCTCACATGTAAAGTGCCATCGAATAAATGGTGCTATAATAAATAATAGTAACAATAATATACAATCGGGCTCATTATGAGCAGTGTTCCCCAACTCCAGTCCTCAAGGCCCACCAACAAGTCATGTTCTCAGGATTTCCTTATTGATAATTCCATCACCTGTGCAATACAAAGAAAATCCTGAAAACATGACCTGTTGGTGGGCCTTGAGGACTAGAGTTGGGGAACTGTTGTGAATAGGCTGGAAATGAGTTCTGAGCAGAAGCTCCCTCTGGTGGTTACAAACGGTACTGGACTGTCCAGTGAAGATATTGAGGATTGGGAATCAGGTGTTACTGACTGGTCTTATATAAGGGAGTCGCCTTCCCATCAGGGTTGCCGGTGATCAATTGTTCTGGTCTCAATCCTTGATTCCTGTTTCCTTGGTAGCCTGCTGTGTCGTTTCTGAATCTCCTGCTAACAGATAAGACATTTTCTTCTTTTTGTTTTTGTGCTTGATTTTTGCATTTTGTCCTGCACTTCTGTGGGGGCCTTCAGGGTCCCCTTTGGGGGCTTTTGCCCTCTCAGTTCAGTTCAGCCACTGATGTTTGTACATTTGCTTTTTCCAGTTTTTTCAGTGGCTGCTGTTTTGTTTTTGGTTACACCAGAGAACTAATTTAGGTGGTAGAGGTCGTGTGATCTCAGGTGTTTTTGAAATTAGTAGAGTTGGTGCTTTTCAGGGTTTTTTGGGATTGCAGTAAGTGCCCTTCCTATCCTTTTCTATTTAGTAAGTTTGGGCCCCAACGTTTGCTCATACTATTTTCTGTCTGTGTCAGTATTTCTTCTTGTCTAACCGCCATTACATGTTTGGGGGCTTTCTATGTTCTTTGGGGATCTGCTCCGGGCAGATAGCTTTCCTCTTTCTATCTTTAGGTGTAGTTAGTTTCTCAGGCTGTGACGAGGCGTCTAGGACCAACGTAGGAACGCTCCACGGCTGCCTCTAGTTGTTGTGGTTAGTCAGGGTACTGCAATCTCATAGTTTCCAACTGCTCTGGTGTATTTCCTTTTTGCCTGCTCTCCTCAGCTACCAAATCATAACAGGGAACCCTGCATTAGAGGACACCTTCTTGCAGATTTGGCATTATAGCAGCTCAATGTTGCAGATGTTAAATTTTCACACACAGCAAAACTAATAAAGTAGTGTATGGGATTAAAAAAAGGTTCTTCTTCTGTCTGTACAGAACATGTAGTTGTAGTCTCTGTTCTTGATGCACAAAGTGAACATAATTTTGATAGGGTCCAATAGATCGTTAATGCACTTACCTATCAAAAACAGACCCTTTCTGCAAGTGATTGGCTCCGACCCTTTTGAGGCCCCTTAATGCATCAGTCTCTGGGTTTAGAAGAGGATCCTCCACAGGAAAAATCTGACCCTGAAATTTCGAACACTGTAACAAACTCCAGATGGTAGTCTTGTAAAATCGACGCCAAAGGACATCATTTTTGCAATAAATGAGGCCCATAGAACCCTACAGGTAAAATATGTCAAAGATTATGTTTGGATTCTCTTTTTTAGCATCCTTCAGATGTAGCTCGTAAACGAGTGCTCATAAACCTTCACATTTTTCTACCCCTTCTATGTTGACATCGGACATATTTAGATAACAGGTCTATGAGACTAATAAAGATGAAATTCTGAATATAGTCATATTAAAAGAAGTTTTTCTCCAGAATACAAAGAGTAAAGATATATGACCAATTTCTTGAGAAACTAGCTGTCTTTACAATAAAGTTTACAAGCTTGTACAGAGCACCTAGGCTGGTTTCACACAGCTGTGAAATACAGACCATGCTGGGATCGAAAGAACCGGCCCAAACACCGGATCTCCTGAAGTGAGCTAACTGCCTGTTCGGAGTCATGCACATGACCGTATTTCTCGTATTAGGCCTCTTTCACACTTCAGTCATGCAACGTCAGTCAAAATCCGCCAAAGTGTGAAAAAAACGGATCCGCCTTTTTTTTGGCGGATCCGCTTTTTTCTCATTGACTTGCATTAGTGACGGATTTTGATGGATGGTCGTCCGTTTGATCTGTTTTTTGGCGGATCCGCCATAAATTTGGCGTCCGTCTTTTTTGAAAAACGTTCAATGCAACGTTTTTTGTGTGCGTCAAAATGGCGGACTCTGACGTATCCGCCGCGTCCACCATTTTGTATAATGGGCGCCTATGGGTGGCGGATCCGCTGCTATCCGTTTTTGATGGAATCCACCAGCGGATCCGTTCCTGCCATAGAAAAGGATAGAAAATGCTGAGAACACTGTCTGGGGTCTCTCTCTCTCCGTGCCAGACATGCGTACCATGAATTTTCCGGGTTGAAAAGTTCATGACGGATCCACCTAAAAGCGGATCCATTTGCATCCGTTTTTGCACTTTTCTGGCGGATCCGCTATTTTCATACTTTGGCGGATTTTAACTGACGTCGCACAACTGAAGTGTGAAAGAGGCCTTAGTGCTAAGCATGGTTTTCACAGATAGTACTCATACCTATAATATTCTATGTGGTTGTGCACCTGTACAATTTTTCCTTGTACAGAGTCATTCATAGAAAAAAATTAGAGACATCTCCAATTTTGATCCAAGTGTCTTATCAAAATTGGCAATGCAACTCTATGGATCTATGAAAAACATCAGAACACACTTGGATGACATACGAGTGCAGTCCAATTTTTTTTCTCTCCACCTCCAAGAAAAAATTACTCCACTGTGATTAAATTCTGACCTGAATAATCGGACGGTATTTCTCGAATGTGGAGACATCTGTAGTGTGAGCCTACCCTTAGGCATACATAGTTACCTCTAGTCAGTAGATCCTGCGGTCATGCTGGGTCTTACGATCCACTCATGGTCTGTGTTTCACGGATTTGTAAAACCAGCTTGTCCAGAAACACTATGCTCATGCAGACGTCATGCAGCTTGTTCCAAAAAGTTAAACAATAGACTCAAGAATAAAATATACAAGTGAACATTATATAGGATACTAGATGGTGGCCCGATTCTAACGCATCGGGTATTCTAGAATATGTATGTAGTTTATTTATGAAGATTTAAGAATAATGCAATGAATACACAGGATTTTTTGGGTAAAATATATACATTATCATTAAATGTTATTGCTCATAGAACTTAATACAACTCAACAAAATTATTAAACAGATAATTATCAAAATATATAAACTATTACATGAATATCTAACTGTATTTAAATAAATCATCGGACAAAAGAAGTACGACACTATAATATATTTGTTAACAATATCAACCCAAAATATTTTTGTACACTACATTTTTTGTGAATACTTTATGACTATCTCTAAGCAACTTTCCTTTTAAATGGTATCCAAAACTTGCACCTTGACGTTGGATCTCATTTTAACTTTGAAAATGCAACATAGAGTGTGGCAGTGTGTTGCGGTGTCTCCCTTTCCCGACGTTTTCTGTGAAATTCGGCATCCTGGGCTTGTCTGGTGGCAGTGTGTTGCGGTGTCTCCTGTTCCGACGTTTTCTGTGAGATTCGGCATCCTGGGCTTGTCTGGCGGCAGTGTGTTGTGGTGTCTCCCTTTCCCGACGTTTTCTGTGAAATTCGGCATCCTATGCTTGTCTGGTGGCAGTGTGTTGCTGTGTCTCCTGTTCCCAACGTTTTCTGTGAGATTCGGCATCCTGGGCTTGTCTGGCGGCAGTGTGTTGCGGTGTCTCCCTTTCCCGACGTTTTCTGTGAGATTCGGCATCCTGGGCTTGTCTGGCAGCAGTGTGTTGTGGTGTCTCCTGTTCCCGACGTTTTCTGTGAGATTCGGCATCCTGGGCTTGTCTGGCGGCAGTGTGTTGCGGTGTCTCCTGTTCCCGACGTTTTCTGTGAGATTCGGCATCTTGGGCTTGTCTGGCGGCAGTGTGTTGTGGTGTCTCCTGTTCCCGACATTTTCTGTGAGATTCCGCATCCTGGGCTTGTCTGGCGGCAGTGTGTTGTGGTGTCTCCTGTTCCCGACGTTGTCTGTGAGATTCCGCATCCTGGCTTGTCTGGCGGCAGTGTGTTGTGGTGTCTCCTGTTCCCGAAGTTTTCTGTGAGATTCGGCATCTTGGGCTTGTCTGGCGGCAGTGTGTTGTGGTGTCTCCTGTTCCCGACATTTTCTTTGAGATTCCGCATCCTGGGCTTGTCTGGCGGCAGTGTGTTTTGGTGTCTCCTGTTCCCGACATTGTCTGTGAGATTCGGCATCCTGGGCTTGTCTGGCGGCAGTGTGTTGTGGTGTCTCCTGTTCCCGACGTTTTCTGTGAGATTCCGCATCCTGGGCTTGTCTAGCGGCAGTGTGTTGTGGTGTCTGTTGTTCTCGACGTTGTCTTTTTCTTGCTGTTTCTGCTGCTTTTCTGTCATCGTCAGTGGCGTATTTTCACTTACGACCCATTGGAAGACAGGAAGCATAACAAAGTATCTGTTCAGCGCTCTGTGACTGGCAGAACGTGTTCAGTAAATGTGACAGAAGTACATCAGACACTGTGAATCACAAAACATGTTCAGTACATCATGGGCAGTTGGTGAGTCACATGACCACATGGGCGGAGTTAGCCCTGCTATCTCCCGACGGTGGCGTACTTATTTTAAATCTGGCGTCAATTTGCCGGATAGCGTGTTTAATTTTGGCGCCAAAATCGCTGATTGGTCGTGGCCGGCGGCTGCGACCAATCAGCGATATTGGCGCCTAATTTAAACACCACTCTGCTGATTGGTCGCGGCCACTGCCCGCGACCAATCAGCGATTTTGGCGCCAAATTTAAACACGCTCTCCGGGAGATGATACACTCTCTCTGGGAGATGACCGGCTGCTCACATCAGAAGTATCCCGACCGGCGGCGCCGCTCCCCGGTCCTCCGTTCACACTTGCCGTCGGCAGATCAGCGGCCATAGCCGCTGATCTGCCGACGGTAGCCGCATGGAGGTCAGCGGCGCCGCTGGTCAGGGTACTTCTGCTGCGAGCAGCCAGGAGATGACCGGCTAGCGCCGGTCATCTCCTGGCTGCATCGCCGCTGACCTCCGTGTGGCAGATAAGCCGCTAACGGCCGCCATCTTTTTTCTGAAATCCCGCATAGCTGATTGGCCGCGGCCGGACCAATCAGCGACGCGGGATTTCCTGGACAGAAAGACAGACAGACAGACGGGATAAGACGAATATATATTCGATTACTAAGCCGAAACATGCACAAGATACCGTAAATGTTCACATACATGAAGATCAATCTTACCGCATGGTGGTAATCGTACTGAACTCTGATCTCTGCTCTCCAAGATTTTGTTGTTGCTTTTTTATGTTTTTTTTTGTAACCATCAAATTCGACTGAATATTGTGTTCTTACTATACACAACTATATTACAATGACACAATCCTGGAGTAGTGCAGACAAACCGAGTGCAGATGATGCCAAAGTCAGATGTGAATTTTTATCCTCGTCCCTGCAGTACCATTCTGGATTGCAAACAAGTGCTAAAAATCTAGTGTCGCTGCAAATGTTCATATTTGTCATCAGCCACCGAACATTTTCTCATAATTACTTTTTCTATTAGAAATGCTTTTAGAAAAGAATACAGTCATATAATAAAAAATCTAATAGAAAAAAAAAGAACTGCTTTGATTTACAGGTCTTTCAGAACATTATCACATTACATATTTCTGATGCTCCAGCTCAAAACAATGTCATAAAGGCTAATTGTAAAATGTTCAGAGCTGTGAAAATGATGGCTAGGTAATTTAATGCCAAATCAGAACTAGGTTTTTTAAAGTTGTGACCTGCCTGGTCTTAGCTCATTGTGTTTTATTAGTAGAATTTTTTTCATTTTGATACAATATTAGTAAATATAGGCAAATTATAGCAATGGCCTTCACCTTCTCACCGGGTATCCAATGGTTTATTTATTTTACTCACTTATATAGTATAATTAATTCCACACCAATAAATTGTCATCACTGTTCCTACTAGGGCTCACAATCTATATTTCCTATCAGTATGTCTTTCGAGTGTGGGAGTAAACCAGAAAACCCGGAGGAAACCCATGCAAACTCGGGAAGAACATACAAACTCCTTGCAGATGTTGTCCTTGGTGGAATTTCAACTTCGGACCACTGTGCTGCAAGGATACAGTGCTAACCACTGAGCCATTGTGCGGGTTGATGACAGTAAAAGTAAAACATGTTCTGCTTCAATATTAGCCACCAGTAGGGATGGGCGAACCCGAACTGTAAAGTTTGGGACCCGTACCGATCACATAGTGTTCGGTCACAAGGTCCCGAACATGGGTTTCCATGGGAAAATAGTGTTACAGTTCGGGTTCGGGTCCAGGGCTATTATAATTATACTTACCTGTCCAGCAAAGCATCCTCCCGTCCCGCTGCCTCCCGGCCGAGTGCAGTAAATACCGCCGGCAGTTAATGAGGACCCCGGAAGCAGATGTGGCCGGAAGACAGCGGGATGGGAGGACGCGTCGCTGGACAGGTAAGTATAATTATAATGGCCCATATCTGTAAAGTCCAAGCTCGGGGTTCGGATGCAAGTTCGCGTCATCTCTCCGGCCCCGAGCTTGAACTTTACAAAAAACTCGGGCGAACCCGCCGATCCCAAACATCGGGTGGTTCGCCCATCACTAGCCACCAGCAGTCAAGTGAATCTTTATCTGTTGATGAAAAAGAACACTGGCGGAGACAGACAAAGTTAGTCCATGTACGAGAACTGTTTTACAGGTGGAAATGGGCCCCCTTACCTCTTGGTAAGGCTGCACAGGTTTCACCAATGATATGTCTGCCCCTGAAATAGTACATTACCATGTAGTCACTATGGAGCAGTTATATGTGAGCAAGGTATGGGCAGCGTTATTGATCTGTATTATTTTTTAATTCTTTTTAACCATAAAGGTTTCTCCTTAGGTCTCCATAGACCAGCTCTGGTACCACAGTACCTTCAAAACCTTTATTTCTGTTGTCTACTTTCTAGTAAGTTTTACAAATGACCAAGAAAGGGGTACATGACTATAAGAAGGGAAGTGCTTTACTCTTAGACTGGTTGGATTTATGAAAAGATCTACCCGTCTCACTCTTTCTCTTTATCTCACTGCAGAAACATTGGCATCTTGCCTGCAAGTTTTTGTTGTTAACTATGCAATTGTTTGATAGTAGGATTTATCATTTCTCTATCTCCAGGAAAATCTGTATTCAGTGAATACAGATTTTATATTACTGAGCTATGAGATAACAGTTGCTGCTAATAAGATGTTATGGAGAAGAGAGAAGGGATGAAAGGAGCTCTGCCTCTAGCTCCTCCTCCTCTTCTACATAAAATGTTATTAGCAGCAACTGCCTTCTCATATCTCAGTAATGTAACAATCTGTCTTCACTGAATACAGATTTTACCCATGAATAGAGAATTTTTAAAATTAATGGTACTTCCTGTTGGAGAAATAAGCCGATATCTCTGATAAGATATATTGCAAAGTTTCTTATTTTCATGTGTACTGCTGATTTATGAAACAAAGATTAAAATAGTGGAAACTCTTTCACCTTTTCTTCCCCCCAAGCCTGTTTCCACCTTCAAGACAAGGCCAAATTTTACCATTCTAACCAGTGTCAGTGTATGTGGTAATAACTCTGGAATGCTTCAATGGATCCCCACTGATTCTGAGACTGCTTTTTTCATGAAAAATTGTACTTCATGATAGAGGTAACTTTTGTTAGATATGACTTGTGCTTAATTGTGAAAATAAATGGAGATTTGAAATTTGGCGACAATTTTGAAAATTTAGCAATTTTTTATTGTTATTCCCTTAAACCAAAGAGTTATGTCACACAAAATATTTAAAAAGTAACATTTCCCACGAGTCTACATTAAATTAGCACAATTTTTAAGACATATTTTTTTGTTAGGAAGTAGAAGGGTTTAAACTTGACCAGCCATTTGACTGTTTGAACTCAAAATTTGCTGGAATCATTAAGGAATGCCATCTTGCGTTTGGAGAACCCCTCATGTGCTGAAACAGTGGAAACCCCCCGCAAGTGACCCTATTTTGGAAACTAGACCCCTCAAGGAATGTATCTAGATGTGTGGTCTGCACCTTGAACCACCCAGGTGCTTACTAATTTATTGAGCTGTGAAAATAAAAAATCAAATTTTTCACCCATCAAAGTTGTTATTTTAGCCCCTTTTTTATTACCAGGAGAAATTTCACCATGAAATTTGTTGTGCAATTTCTCCTGAGTACACTGCATTCCCATATGTGGGGCAAAACTACTGTTTCGGTGCACGGCAGGGCTCGCAAGGGAAGGAGAGGCATTTGACTTTTTTAACTCAAAATTTGCTGAAATCATTAGCAGATGCCACGTTGTGTTTGGAGAACCTCATATGTGATACCCAATATGTGGTCGAAAACTACTTTTGAGGCTAAGTGCAAAGATCGGAAAGGAAGACGCACCATATTGGAGAGCACCTGGGGTACCAGCACAGCAGAAATTATGCAATTTTGCAAAAAAAGTACAGCTCTCAGTGAGTTCATCTAGGGTTGCAGTGAGCATGTTGACACCACATGTGCCTAACAGAAATTTATATAATTGGGTAGTGAAGGAGTAATTACATTTTTATCGCTAAAATGTTGTTTTAGCCCTAAATTTTTAATTTCTATAAAGGCTAATAGGAAAAACTGGACATCTCAGTTTGTTGTGCAATTTTTTCCTGAGTATGCCAATGCCCTACATGTAATCAGGAACTACAGTACAGTGCAAAGCACAGAAAGGAAGGAGCACCATAATTTAGTGCAAATAGTGCGATGACTCACTTGATGAGCCCCTGATGTGACAGAACAGCAGAATCTCCCTTAAGTGACCCCATTTTATAAACTACACCTCTCAATGAATTCATTTAAGGGGTGCAGTGATCATATTGACAACATGGGTGTGTCACAAAATTTTATACTATTAGGCAGTGAAGAAAAAATAATTACATTTTTACCACAAAAATGTGTTGTTTTAGCCTCAGATTTTACATTTTCACTAGTGGAAATTGGTAAAAATGGCACCAAAATTTGTCCCACAATTTCTGCTGAAATATCCACTATGTGGCTATACAGCACTGCTTAGCCGCAAGGCCAGACTCAGGAGGGACGGAGCGCTATTTGTCTCCTGGAGAGCAGATTTCCTAGAATAGTTTTCAGACTCCATATGCAGAGCCCCTAAGTGCTTGAAGAGCAGAATCCCCCCTCAAGTGATACCATTTTGGAAATTATACCCCTTTGAGAATTTATCTAAAGTGTAGTGATGATTTTGACTCCATATGTGTTTTTCAGAAACAAGCAGCATTGGATATTGCTGAGTGAAAATTGGAAATCTACTTTGTAGTGGCCATGCATTGTAGTGCTTAATACGTTACAGTTACTAGTACGTTATTCCAAGCTTGTGCTTCTGGAGTCATACACCCATAAATTAAGTGGGCTCTCATCGCTACCAAATGCCAAATATGTGGATGCTAAATGCGGTTTAGACTCACTGTGGGGCTCAGAAGGGAATATGGAAGTGCAGAATCTGCTGAAGTTCCATTGTTGAGCAAGAAGTTATAGTGCTTTTACAGAGTCTTTATACTACCAGTAATGAGGAAGTCCCATATATATCTCTTAGCAGGTGACAGACCTGAGTGGGGGCTTGCTTTTTGTGGATTGAGTTGAAGCTTTTATTGGGAACATTTTACATAAGATTTGGGATCACATTTATCCTGCGCTCTATGCTGAGCACTTATATCAGGGCTTCCATCTAAATCTCCGAATGACATGATTCATATGAAACCTCCAATGGATCTATTCAATAGAATGAAGAAGCCGAGTTACTCTGGACTCCATCTGGCCTATTATTCAGTGATATCCTTCTTTTCAGAGGTTCACAAAACTGTGACCGATGGCACTTTTATGCACACCTAAAAAGACGGACACTGCTGTATCACAGGCCCTATTGCGTACACAGTGCCTCCATCTGCCTCATTATAGGGAATCTTCCACCGGGGGTTCCGTCTGAATCACACATTTCAGAGATTTACACGGAAACCCTGATGTAAGCGCTGAGCTTAGAGCGCAGGATAAATGTGTACTGAGCCTTTATGCGATCTTTGGAAGGCAGAATGAACAAATTAACAGCAGGTCAAGACTTGGTTTAATTTATTTTTAACGTGTAGCATAAGTGATTAGATGACTTTATTCTTCGAGTCGGTGCAATTACAGATTTATATCGATTTTTTTACATTTGGCTGCTGTCACACACACACACCATTATTTTTTATTATTATTATTAATAATAAATAATAATTATAGTAACATCAGACAGTTTAACTGTTAAGCACTGGAATGAGGATCTTAGGGTAGGTCATTGGTGTCTTTTAAGTGGGCTGAGTTGGCTAGTGTGGCCACTTGTGCATGTCACCCCCTGGATTGATGTCTGCCAGTTGCTGTATGTCACGGAGCAGGGCAATCTCACGGTATCTATGAATCTTAGAATATACTTGCTTAGCATCTCACTTGACTCTTACTGTGAATATCTTAGTCAATTGATTTAAAAAAAAAAGCTGTAACCATATAACTCCAAAATAATGTGATGTGTATTTATTTTATTTGGTTCATATAGTTACTCTAGCTTGGATAAAGTGCTAATGAATGAGAGAACATCCCATATCTAGAAGTCATGGCTGTTCATAGCTTTGCCAATGTCCTAATTTAAAAAGTCTCACTCTTTCACATTACAGCACTCTGGACCAGAGGATGGCTGATAATAGTGGGATATGTTACCAGATCTGTCCACCAGTGGCCTGCAATAACAACGCATATGGCATCAGAAAAAAGCACATGTGCTGTGCCGTGAGAAGTGTTATTCAATGGAGATCACTGATGAACAAGTTTAGTTAGTTACATGATCCTCTGACTGGCAACATTACAGACCAGAAAGACAGCCTGTAAGGGGTCCATCGTTTTGAAATGAGGACATCAGCACTGCTGTGCTAATAAATTAAATTTATCATCGGATTACATTTTTTTAAGCATTTGAAAAATTAGAAAGTGAACAACCTCTCTAAATTTCTAGAACCTTAGGAGCGTTCTAATATTTACCCATTGATATATTCCTATAAACCTAGTATTTTGCATTGTTAAGCACTTGACATTTTCTAACATTTCTTTTCAATGGTAAAATACTTAGGAGCTGATTTATCAAGAAATTCACGCCATTTTTCAAATGTTTTGAAATGTTTCATAAAATGTACTTTGTACACTCGAGTACTATGGGTATGAAGAGGACAACAAAGTGTTCCAGCGTTACAACGACCCGCAGCATATGTCGAGATTAGTGAAGAAATTATTCAGTGACAATGAAGTAGAGGTAATGGATTGGACCCCAAATTGTCCAGACCTCAACCCAATTGAACACTTGTGGGTAATGTTGAAGAAAAATCTGTATACATACCCAAGTAAGTAAACCAGTATACACCATCTTTGGTAATGTGTAGAAGAGACCTGGGAACAGATTTCTGTCGAGACATGCTTGAATCTGATTGAGATCATACTCAGAACGATTCAGGCAGCACTGAAAGCCAAAGGTGGATTTACAAAATAGTGACAAAATAACAATGCAGTGCATGACTAATCATATGCTAAGTAGTTGCAAGTCAAATTTATGTATGAGATAACCAAGATGATTGTCTATAAAATGATGGCAGTCTCACGTTCGAAGTAGTAGTAGATGGTGAGATATGGAGCCTGAAAGTCAAAAGTTCAAAACATTGTTACCTTTTTGCTCATCAGTTTAACACTATGGTAGAATATCATAAAGATTTTTTTTCAGAACATTTTCTTGCCCTTCTGCATAGGTTCCAAGTCAGCATATTGACTTGATTTCGAGTTAATGTAGAAAATTATATCTGATTTTTACAATAATATTTTTCCTGGGTCTCATCCAAACCTGTGAGCTGTTATTGCATCCAAACAGCATCTGCCTAATGGTTATAAACACCAATTAGATATGGCACCACTGAGTGTAAAAGCTGAAAGTGATAAACAGAAACTGACCTTATCTGATCCTCAGTGCAAGTGAGACGTTTAAAGCTCTATACCCCCAAATTCGTTAGCATCCTTTATGGGCAAACACACTCGATCTAGAAGGAATGTCAGCTCACCCATCATGGATGGAAGCCTAAAGCACATTGACCAATAATGCAATTGGATGAATGTATTAAATTAAGTGTATTGCTGGACATTCTTCTGCTTAGCAGAGCAAGCAGGAGATTGAAGCTCTGACTCTTATGCTGGCCATACTCAATTGTTGGGCCAACAGCTTTATCTCCCAACTCAGTTGTGCTCTCTTGTATTATCTATGAGAAAGCTGCTGCCAAACTCCTCTGGCAGAGACTTATCTCCCAAAGAACAAATAGGCTGTTGAAAATCAACATGCTGCATTCTTCTCTTCCCCAACATCATCTGTTAGTCCGGCGTCACACACAACGACAAAAAATCGGTCCGTTTTAGACGGTCGATTGTCGGATCAAAATGCAAACATCACACATCCTTCTGGCATCCGATTTTCCTTCAAAGATGCGATTTAGTCGCATGTGTGTGTACCTTGTAACATCCGATTTTCATCCCACTTGCGAGAATTTCTCGCAGGCTTGCAAAACTGACATATAATGGATCCAAAAGAATAGTATTAAAATCACAAAAGAAAGAATATATATATACACATAGAACACACATATATATATATATATATATATATATATATATACATGTCATTGTGACATGTATATATATATATATATTTATAGTTCTTACACTTCTACATACTGTATTAGCCGCTCATTCAATTGCCGGTTTTGTGAAATCACAGAAGCCGACATGAAATGATACATTGTTTCCACACAGTTAACCATATAATTTCATGTATTTTGATATATGGTATTAAGTTAATATTACATAAGTATATGTGTGCAAAATTTCAGACATGTAGGGGTTAATTAAAGGTGTAAATTCGTTGTAAAAAATTTTTTTAATTTTTAACAACGAATTTACACTTTTAATTAACCCCTACATGTCTGAAATTTTGCACACATATACTTATGTAATATTAACTTAATACCATATATCAAAATACATGAAATTATATGGTTAACTGTGTGGAAACAATGTATCATTTCATGTCGGCTTCTGTGATTTCACAGAAGCCGGCAATTGAATGAGCGGCTAATACAGTATGTAGAAGTGTAAGAACTATAAATATATATATATATATATATATACATGTCACAATGACATATATATATATATATGTATTTATGTGTGTATATCTATTCTTTCTATTCTTTATTAAAGCTGTCAGTGTGATTTTACAGTATAGCCGGGGATGAATTGCCGGCTTTTCTAAAGGACACCGATGCGATTTCATCGCAAGTCACACGTGCGGTCCGTTTGTAATCGATTTTTCATCGCTCCCATAGCTTGCATTGGCGATAGTCGACCCACAATCGGTGACAATCGCAGCATGCTGCGATTGCACACGGACGTTTAAAACGGACCACAAAAAATCTGATACTGGGAGCTGCTCCATAGATTAACATAGGGCAGACTGCAATGCGATATTTCATCGTATTGCAGTCGTCCGATTCTGTCGCCAGTGTGACGCCGGCCTTAGGGGAGAGTTAGGAAATCAACTTACACATTAGATGGTCAGCCAATCCCACAGAAATGAATGGGTTTGGACAACTTATGTATAATGTATATTAAGACTTTAGTTAGTATTAAATATTAGTGGACACTTCTGACACAAATTTTTTATAATTACATATCCTCACAATGTGAGGATTCACAAGTCTGCAGTCACATAGACTGACTGTAGATTTGTAGTTTTACACTTGACAACCTCTTTAAGCTTGTCAGAAAAGTTTTAATAGGCATACAGTTATTCGATCTTACATCTCCATACTCAGTTTTGCCGAGCATGCATGTATTCTGAATGAGGAGAGTTGAGTAAGCCAGTGCGGGCATCTCTAGCGATGATTTATCTTTGCAGAGAACTAAAGGACTAAAGGTACTGCCACACTAAACGCTCCCGCTAACGATCACAATAACGACGCATACTAATGCGATCGTTTTTGTGATCGTTTTAATGTCGCTAGTAGCTGCCACACTTAGCGATCTCGTTAACGACTCATAAGCGGTTAGCGATCTCATTAACGACTTTAACGGTCATTGTGATGTAAAAAACAGCGCACATCGTTCACAAAAGGTGCCAGACACAGCGATATAGGCTCACCAGCGGGACGCCAACGATCTAAATACGGTCCAGAACTCTAGTGAACGATCAGCGAGATCACAGCAGGGGCCACGTCGTTGCTACATGCCACACACAATAGCGTCACGAACGAGATCGCTAAATAGTGATCTATTTTAGCGATCTCGTTAGCGACGCTGTTTAGTGTGGCATACCCTTAAGCGATAAAAATTACACATGTATTATCTTTCTTTTCATTTACATCATTTTTGGGTGACCCATACACATACACTAGTGTGAAAAAATATTTAAAGTATTTGGTCTTCAAAATTTCTTCTATTTTGTCACACTTGAATAATTCAGATATTTAAACTACTTGTAATATTAGACAAGTAATCATATACAGTGGGTACGGAAAGTATTCAGACCACTTCAAATTTTTCACTCTTTACTTCATTGTAGACATTTGGTAAATTCAAAAAAGTTCATTTTTTTCTCATTAATGTACACTCTGCACCCCATCTTGACTGAAAAAAAACAAATATAGACATTTTTGCAAATTTATTAAAAAAGAAAAACTGAAATATCACATGGTCATAAGTATTCAGACTCTTTGCTCAGTATTGAGTAGAAGCACCCTTTTGAGCTAGTACAGCCATGAGTCTTCTTGGGAATGATGCAACCAGTTTTTCACACCTGGATTTGGGGATCCTATGCCATTATTCCTTGCAAATCCTCTCCAGTTCCGTCAGGTTGGATGGTGAACATTGGTGGACAGCCATTTTCAGGTCTCTCCAGAGATGCTCAATTGGGTTTAGGTCAGGGCTCTGGCTGGGCCAGTCAAGAATGGTCACAGAGTTGTTCTGAAGCCACTCCTTTGTTATTTTAGCTGTGTGCTTAGGATCATTGTCTTGCTGGAAGGTGAACCTTCAGCCAAGTCTGAGGTCCAGAGCACTCATCCAAGATATCTCTGTACTTGGCTGCATTCATGTTTCCTTCAATTGCAACCAGTCGTCCTGTCCCTGCAGCTAAAAAACACCCCCATAGCATGATGCTGCCACCACCATGTTTCACTGTTGGGATTGTATTGGGCAGGTGATGAGCAGTGCCTGGTTTTCTCCACACATACCGCTTAGAATTATCACCAACAAGTTCCATCTTTGTCTCATCAGACCAGAGAATCTTATTTCTCATAGTCTGGGTGTCCTTCACGTGTTTTTTAGCTAACTCAATGCGGGCTTTCATGTGTCTTGCACTGAGGAGAGGTTTCAATCTGGACATTCTGCCATAAAGGCCCAACTGGTGGAGGGCTGCAGTGATAGTTGACTTTGTGGAACTTTCTCCCATCTCCCTACTGCATCTGTGAAGCTCAGACACAGTGATTTTGGGGTTCTTCTTTACCTCTCTCACCATGGCTCTCCTCCCACGATTGCTCAATTTGGCTGGACGGACAGGTCTAGGAAGACTTCTGGGAGTCCCAAACTTCTTCCATTTAAGGATTATGAAGGCCACTGTGCTCTTATGAACCTTAAGTACTGCAGAAATTCTTTTGTAACCTTGGCCAGATCTGTGCCTTGCCACAATTCTGTCTCTGAGCTTCTTGGCCAGTTCCTTTGACCTAATGATTCTCATTTGATCTGACATGCACTGTGAGCTGTGAGGTCTTATATAGACAGGTGTGTGCCTTTACAAATCAAGTCCTATCAGTTTAATTAAACACAGCTGGACTCCAATGAAGGAGTAGAACCATCTCAAGGAGTATCACAAGGAAATGGACAGCATGTGACTTAAATATGAGTGTCTGAGCAAAGGTTCTGAATACTTATGACCTTGTGATATTTCAGTTTTTCTTTTTAATAAATTTGAAAAAATGTCTACATTTCTGTTTTTTTTCAGTCAAGATAGGGTGCAGAGTGTACATTAATGATAAAAAATTAACTTTTTTGAATTTACCAAATGGCTGCAATGAAACAAAGAGTGAACAATTTAAAAGTGCCTGAATACTTTCCATGTCCACTGTACATCATGAGATCATTCTAAGGGCAGATACACATGGCCGTATTATCTGTCCGAGAGCAATGCGACAAAACATTGAATTACACCCAGACCAATGTTATGCTATGGGGCTATGCACATGATGGATTTTTTCCTCAGGCTGAGAAAAAAATTGCAGCATGTCTGAGTTTGATCTGACTGCATGTCGGATCGCACTCTGCCATGCAAGTCAATGAGTGCATGGAAATCATCAGACCGCACTAAGATGAAGAATGGAGAAGATGGAGAAATGTTCTCTACTTTCTCCTCTCCATGTGCGCCAATTCTCTCCTTTGAGAGAATCATATCACACTATGATTATACTGTGATAAAACTTTGATCAGGATGAAAGATTTGAGAATCTACATCTGTCTGCCTCTGCCCTAACAGTCAAACGTAGTGATAGTGTGATGGCGTGCAGCTGCTTTGCTTATGTAGGACTTTGACGACCTGCTGTAATTGATGGAGTGATTTATTCTTTTCTCCATCTGAAAGTCTTCAAGGAGGATAGTGCCATCACTTTGTGATCTAATGCTCAATTTATGCAGCAGAACAATATTCCGAAGAAGTTCAAGCAAGTTAACTTCTGATTTGCTCAAAATAGTCAAAATTAAAGGGAACCCCCAAGATTGAGATATTGATTCTTAGAAAAGGTTGTTAATAACAGATGAGTGAGGATCCAACACCCAGCACCTCTTACCTGCTCTTGAAGCCATATAATTATACAATGGACCCCGTACAGCACAGTTCCATACACTGTGTAGTGGCCATTGACAGCTACTGCAGCTCAACAGCCAGTGGCGTAACTAGAAATGGCGGGGCCCCACAGCAAAATTTTGAACGGGGCCCCCTCTCCCAAACGGGCGGCGGGGGGGCGGGGTTCTGATAGTGGGCGGAGCCAATAGCAGTGGGCGGAGCAAATCACAGCAATTCTCTAGGCCCAAAAAATACTCTTCAGTCTCATAACGGCCAGCTTTTTGCCCAAATCAGAGCTGTATTTAAAGCAGACATTATGGAAACACAATATAATATAATGGACTGGTAGCAATGCAGCCCCCTTATGCTACCATTACTAGTAACCATGTCCCGCATAACTATTAATGCAGGCACATTATGCCCCCATAACTAGTAATAAGCCCTCTTATTCTCCCAGTCCCATCAGTAGTAATGTGCCCCTCAAGTAGTAATGCAGCCAAGAATGCAGAGTTATCACTCACACAGTATGTGCCCCCATTAATCTTCGGTGGTATCTTCAGCTCCACAGTGGAGCACACTCACCACCAGTGTTCACCCTTCTGGGCGCCGCCGACGAGTGACGTCAGCAGCGTGATCACATGACATGATCACGCTGCAGACGTCGCTCTGACCCGGCGGTCAGAGCTTCAATTGTACTGGCGTCTGTATAGACACCAGTGCAATTGATTCCTGGGAGACGGCACGCAGCAGCTTCTCTGCGCCGGCTGTCAGCATGACAGCCAGCACAGGGAACCGCCGACTCTCAGGCCATGGGCGGCGGAACACAGCCGCAGGGGAGACAGCTGCAGCAGGGACGGGCCCCCTGCTAGCCCGGGCCCTATGGCAGCTGCTTCCCCTGCTTCCACGATAGTTCCGCCCCTGTCAACAGCCATTAAAATGGATGTAAAAAACTTGGACTCATCACAAGATATTACACAGAGGATGGATTTGCCCTACACCTTTAGTATTTGTGAATTTGAAGGGTTTCATAAACTTTTTCTTATGTGTATGGGTACTTTTAGTGTTGTTTTACGCCCTGACATTACTGCGTTAGGAATTAACTGATCATGAACTTTCCTGACATTTTCTGCATGTATGATCATTTACAAGGAATCAATGTGCCGCAAATGTAATTATTCTTTGTGATTCATGCGTGTCACGATTACATAATTTCTATTGCTTGATTCACAATAACAAACAATTATGACTAAGACTCATCTTTGGTTGTGCCAAAAATAAAATCGTCACATCAATGTTCATCTTTATGCATTACATGTGTTTTCCCATAGGCAAACTGTTTAGTCTCTAAGTAAATAGTAGAACAAGATCACCTTACTGTTATGTCAGCTCCAATATCCACAAAGAGAGCAGAAAGAGCTTGGCATAAAACATAGAGCTTGTACCCACGAAGAGAATGCAAATGGAAGAAGGAATATGGCACGCCCCATTGTAAAAATCCACTGAAGGTTAATCTCATATCTTTATTTAAATCACAACCAATCTTGAGGAATAGTCCATGTTTAGAGCTACGTGTAGAATATCCATTTCTCAAGATGTGACTTGAATAATGTTCCCAGCATAAAGTTTACATAGTTCTTAAAGTGGAGAGAACTGGAATCCTGCTTCATTTATGTTTTGTCTCTTTTGTAGGACACGTCGCTGCCAAGTCTGTGCAGGCGGTCCCCAGAATTCTTTAATTAAACAAATGGACATTAATGAGGCTGTCAGGTACAGGTTACACCCAAATGTATTTAAAGTATATACTGGGAAATGAATCCCAATGTGAATCCCTATACATAACTCAGATCCAGCTCATAAATCCCTATCAGATGACATGAATATCATATAATAGCTTAATAAAGTGCATAGTGCATAAATATCCACACAAACATAAGATTCATGCCAAAGATCAGAATAATAAGTGTTAGATAGGTAAGTAGGAAGAGACATAAAGTGGCTGGGAGCTATGTACTATACCTCAAAAAGATGGCTGCGGCACCCCTTGACGCGCGTTTCGCGTGAGCTTCTTCAGAAAGGAGCACGTCGCTGCCAAGTCTGTGTAGGCGGTCCCCAGAATTCTTTAATTAAACAAATGGACACCTTTATGGGAAATGATTACTTAAGTCATTATTTATTACCTGTCAGGTCCAATAATGTTATTAACCTGCAAATATAGGTTAATAGAATTGTGAAGTTGCCCCGATGCTGTACAAAAAAATCGGCACCTGGGAGAAAACATTGTTTATTTCTCCCAGGAGCTGCCAGCTTTCAGTTACTGCTAGGAGAACTGATTGACAGCTGGCTTGTCACAGTTTGACCATAATACATTTGTGCAAATCTTAATACTGCAAATCTTGTAACTGCTTGGAAAATGCACGCAGGGAGAGGAGAGAAAGGGAACTCTGCTGACCATGAAAGCTTAGAGAAAGAGAACACCCCGCTGACTGAAACAGCTTACACTTCAAATGAGAGCGCGAAGACTCCTCTGACCATAAGAGCTTATACTCTACAGGAGACAGAGATGAACCTGCTGACTAAGTGCTTACACTTTATAGACGACAGAGAGGACCCGCTGACCATAAGACCTTACGCTTCACAGATGAGAGAGCGCAAGAGAGGACCATGCTGACCATAAGAGTTTACTCTCTACAGAAGAGAGATTAAAGCCCCACATACACAATAGACTAATGTTGGCTAAATCCATTTATATCAAGGTGTTTGGCCAAAGGTCTAGTGTGTATGGGGGCGCCGGCCAACTGTTGATAGGAAGAGATGTTAATCGCAGATGTCCAATTTCAGATTTCCAATTGCATTGTTCCCCTGGAGATAACCTGCCAGCCGATGTGTCAGTCAGTAACTTTCACATAGAGAACAGAGGAGCTCTCTGTCGCAAAAACTGAACTCCACTGGAAACCGCCGATCTGTGATGGCCCAAGTATTGACCATCACTGTACAAGGTATGATGATCCAAAAGATGTCATAGCTGCAGGAAATTTCAGGAAATTCTATTCAAACTCAATTCCCTGTGGATCAAACGGCTCATCTCTAGTCTGTATATTAAGCTCTATGAGTTGGTATGATATCTGAGAAAAAAATGAGGAGCATACAATGTGTACAATGAATGTGTGAGTGTAAACTTAGAGCTTGCAAAAGGTGTCCTGAGGCTTGCCGGTTCTAAATTTTGGACTGTGGATCCAAGGGCAGCCATTCATTGACTCTCTCATCTACACTATACTTTTGGGAGATAATCTGTACTGGAATTAAAACTGATAGGGAATATTTTACCCAGAGGTCCTGCTTTGGCTGAGCATCTACATATACAATCCTCGAAATTTGTATAAAAACGCCACATATGGAAAATAACTTGTGGACTATAATGAACTTAGCAGACAAAGACTAGACTCGGTGATAAATGAAAGCCCATTTTTATTTGAACGTTTACAAAAAGTAGTAAAAAAGTCCTTTTCAGAAAGTTCTACTTTAGCATTAGGATATTAGTGTGATGGTATTTCCACACAAGGGTCCGGTATTATTAAAGTTTGGCCGGCATGTAATAGAGCCAAGCATTCTTTATTTTCACCAGGTTTATTTCTCCCTACGAAAAATTCCCTTAAGTGTCTCTCTCTATGCCTCTACATGGCTATCCCGTCAGATCACATTAATGCATTTCTAAAAAATGCTTTTGTGAGTCAGAGATTTGCTCTGCAGTTGGAAAATCCCTACATTCTTTATTTTATACATCTGCGCTCTAATCATAATAGTTTCTTTCAATCATGTTCTACCAAATAAATGGCATCATAAAAAGAACTGTTCAGAAGGCCTTGTAATTTGATATAGTCGCTCCGCAGTGCTGGGTAGAGGTTATATATACATATAATACCTTACCACAATGGGAAAATGTCAGCAAAACACATCATTACACGTGGTCTGGGACTATTATGGTAGCCACTTATTGCAATTGCGAAACATTTATTAATGAGAAGTCTGCTTATGTGCTTATGAAGAGCTAGCGGGACCAGGCACTGTTATAGAAGTGCTATGGAAACAGTAGTGGGAACTTAAAGGGGTTTTCTGATTTTAAAACATCACTTTCAATTTAGGAGGATCCCTGGAGCCTTAACCATTAGCTGAAGCAGAGAGGACCCAGAAAGATCTTCTCTAGCTCTGGAGGTCCAGGCATGTCCATGTATTGCACGACTACCTACTGATGAAAGAGAGCACTGTGCAAGCTTCATTGCTGCTATAATGGCATTTCAGGGAAATTGAAGACTTGTTGCTTCTTCATTGAACTGGATGGGTCCTTTTGGTGTTAGTTTGACCGTTGGCATGTTGGAATACCTCTTTTTCAACTGTATGAAAAGGCATAGTTTACTCAGTGGTTTACCTTGTTTACAATAGGAGTCAATGACAACAGTAAGCAACTGTTTGGACACATCAACAAAAAGAAAAAAAATCCTTTGGAAACAAGACATTCCCTTTTAATATGATGTTATATCATCAAAAACATGAGGCACAACAATCTATTAAAGGTAATCTGTTAGAAGAATCAACCCTCTTAAACTGTCTATATGGGCATATAGGTCATAAAAAGTTGAATAAAATTCTACCTTTATATCTGAGATCTGATGTCTTAGTCCTCAAAAATCTTTGTTTTTTCTTAATATGTAAATGAGCTGTTAAGATCTATGGGCCGGACATAGATCTCCTTGAGAATCTGACTCCAGAGCTCATTTTAAATGAAAGGGGGTGCTATCTATGTGAGACATGTAGATCAGAAGTGTAAACTGCAGTCATTACATGTCTCACACTGGTAGCGCCCCCTTTTAAAATAAGCTCTGGAGGCATATTCTGAGGGAGCACTGCATCAAACTTATAGATCTTAACAGTACATTTGCATATTAATTAAAATGTGGATTACTCTGGGATAAAACATTGGATTCAAGGTATCATAGTATTTTTTTTATTTAATTTTTTTTATGACCTGCATGCTCATATAGACAGTTTAGGAGGGTTGAACCTACTGACAGATGGCATTATTATAATGTGAAATACTTGGATAATACAAATGAATTCAAATCTCCAGGTCCAGATAAATTACATCCTAGAGTACTGAAGGAGAGGAAATTATTGAACCACTCTCCGTAATCTTTGAAAATTTGTGGAGAACAGAAGAAGTCCCAGAAGACTAGAGAAGAGCAAATTTTGTCCCTATCTTCAAAAAGGGGAAGAAGGTGGACCCAAGGAACTATAGGCCAATGAGCCTTACTTCTATATCAGGAAAGATTTTTGAACAAATTATTAAACGACATGTATGCAAGTACTTGGATGAGAATGAAGCGATTAAACAGAACCAGCATGGGTTTGTAACTAATAAGTCATGTCTGACTAACTTGATTTCCTTCTATTGCAGAATCACTGACTAGATAGATCAAGGAAACGCAGTACATATAGTACATCTTGACTTCAGCAAAGCATTTGATAAAGCATCTTATACCTTTGTTATTAAAAAATGACCAAGTATGGAATGGACAAGGTAACTGTTGAGTGGATTCATAACTGGCTTAGAGATCAGACCCAAAGAGTAGTCATACATGCCTGCAAATCCAGGTGGAAGAATGTCTCTAGTGGGGTTCAGCTTCTTTATCAATGATTTAGTTAAAAGAATTGAGGGTAAACGGATTTAATTTGCTGATGACACAAAGTTAGGAGGGATAGTTAATGCTAGAGAAGAGAGAGGATTCAAAAAGATCTAAACAAACTGGAACTGTAGGCAGCAACTAACAGAATGGTTTTAAACAGGGAGAAATGGAAAATCCTATATCTGGGCAAGAAATATGAGAAAAGCATATACAAAATGGGAGGAATAGGACTAAGCAACAGCACATGTGAAAAAGACTTGAGTACAGTAATAGATCACAGACTGAATATGAGTCAACAGTATGATGCAGCAGCAAAAAAGGCAAAAACAATTCTGGTTTGCATTAACAAAAGCATGCAGTCTAGATCAGTTATGGAAAACCTTTCAGAGACCAAGTGCCCAAATTGCAACCCAAAACCCAGCTGTGAATGCAAAGTGCCAACACGGCATTTTAACCTGAATGCTGAGATTTTAGTTTAGAAAAAGCAATGCATAAATAGAGCAGGCGGTGGCAGCAAAGAGCAGGTGGGAGCAGCAGAGCAGGCAGAGGCAATAGAGAGCAACCACAGACAGGAGCAGTGGTGCCAGACTGCAGATATAAAGAAAAATGCTTCGTATCCTGGTATATGCTCCCCTTATCCTGGTATATGCACCCACATCATAATATATGCACCCACATTCTAGTATATGCCCCTCATCCTTGTATATGCCATTCATCCTGGTATATGCTCTTCATCCTTGCATATGCCCCTCATCCTGATATATACCCTTCATCCTGGTTTATGCCCCCCAATCATTGTATATGCCCGTCATCCTGGTATATTTCCCCATCCTGGTATACATGCCTCTATCCTAGTATATGCACCCCATCCTGGTATGCATTCCCCCTTCCTGGTATATGCACCCCCATCCTGGTATATGCTTCCACCATCCTTGTATATGCTCCCCTTATCCATGTATATGCCCCATCCATGTATATGCTCCATTAGCGTATATTCTCCACCAATCCATGTATATTAACCCCATCCATGTATATGTTCCCCGATACATGTATATGCCCCATCCATGAATGTATAGGTTCCCCCATCCTAGTATATGCTCCACCATCCTATAATGTGCTTCCCCATCCTTGTATTTGCCTCCCAGTCTTGCATGTGCTCCATACTTGTATCTGCCCTCACCCTGGAAATATGCTTCCCCAATCCATGTATATGCCCCATATCCTTGTATATGCTCCCCCATTCTTGTATATGCCCTTCATCCTGGTATATATGCTCCCATTCTTTTATATGCCCTTCATCCTGGTATATATGCCCCCATCCTTGTATATGCTCCCCCAATCCATGTATAAGCTCCCATATCCTTGTATATGCTCCCTCATCGTTGTATATGCTCCCCCAATACTGGTATATCCCCCATCCTTGTATATATTCCCCCATCCTTGTATATGTCCTCGTCTCATCCTTGTATATGCCCTTGATCCTAGTATATATGCTTCCCCATCCTTGTATGTGCCCTTCATCCTTATGCCCCCATCCTTGAATATGCCCTTTATCCTTGTATATATGCCCCCATCCTGGTATATTTCCCCCATCCTGCTGGCAGCGCTGTTCAATGCATAGAAAAGAAGCACAGTAAACACTGCTATGCTCCCTGTCCTGGTATATGATCCCCCAATCCATGTATATGCCCCTTTCCTAGTATTTGGTCCCCTATCCTTGTATATGCTCCCCCAATCCATGTATATGCTCCCCATCCTTGCATATGCTCCCTCATCCTTGCATAAGTTCCCCTAATCCTGGTATATGCTTATCCAATCCATGTATATGCCCCCATCCTAGAATATGCTCCATATTCTGCTATATGTTCCCCCATCCTGGTATATTCCTACCATCCTGGTATATGCCATTCATCCTGGTATATATGCCACCATTCTGGTATATGTCCCCCATCCTGCTTGCACCGCTGTTCAACGCTTAGAAAAAACCCCACAATAAACACTGCTACTCACATTTCTTTTTCTCCCCGCCACTTCATCTTCTGAAGCCATAATAACATGAGAAGCAATTGGGAGCTTAAATCCCTAATATATAGAGTAACTAGTATAGATATGAAACACATAACCAATCAAGAAATAAAGTAATTGCAAAAATTAATTCAAAAAATACAAATATATGCTTTATTTCAAAATACAATACATAAAAACATCATTACACACCATGTACAAAAAATAAATGAAAAAACCAGTGAAAAGATGACATAGCCGTGGTGTGGCAACTACAGACATATACTTAAATATATAACTGTCAGAAAAATTTAGTGATTTTAGGATGAGTCAGAAAATGTGCAAGTTACCAATGACCGCAAAAAATATATATAATAAATAGAACGTATGATAATACATTCATATATGTGTAGGGCATACAGGTATATTTCTCCCAATCAAGTAATGTAAAGGCTATGTCTCAAATAAAGAGAGGGGAGAGAAATACACATATCTATATATGCTCACAAAGTCTCATAAGGGTCACTGACTGACTGCTATGGTAGAAAAAGCAGTCATCTCCATTGTGGCTAAAATGCACATAAAAGCTCACCCATTGTAAGAAGCCTGCGTGCTACACCGAGGCCCCGACGCCGTTTCGCATTTCCGCTTCCTCGGGGGGCAGTATACTGACTCATCCTAAAATCACTGAATTTTTCTGACAGTTATATATTTAATGCAACCACAAAAACACCTTGTCCAATAACTTCAAAAAAAGGGGCACTTCATATCAATGAAACAACACCATTCCCTTAGTACAAAGATATAAATTCAGGGAAAAATAAAGAAGAGATCCCATAAATAATAAAAACAATTTTATTGGTAGAAAATTAATAAAATATACAATATAAAACAGCAGAAATAACTGTTAAAGGGACACCGAGCCGTAATATATTAAACAATTAATAAGGCCACCAAAAACAATGCTGGTGCCAATAATAAGATACCATCATGTGAATAACAAGTCACCTAATACCACCAGAATGACCAAAGATACTGATGAATAATGCTAAGGGTTAAATGGTGAATATCCATATATGAGAAATACCCTAGGACCGTGTAATTATGAATATATATAAACATGAGTCACAACCTATGCTACAAAAATATATAAATAAGTTCCCAATGGAGTAGCACTAACAGGTATAAGTACAAATGCACCTATCAGGTGTCAAGACAGCTTATATATGTATACATAGTACGTTCAGCCTAGTGGCATGTGAATACTGGCATGTAATAACCAATTAATCACACCAAGGGTTAACCGGTAAATATCAATACATATGGAATACCCTAAAACCATATAGTCATTCATATATGCACATACGCATCAGATACTATGCTTCAAAAGTATACTAATAAGCTACAAATGAAGTAGCATTACCAAGTATAAGTGCAAATGCACCAGTCAGGAGTCAGAACAGCGTATCTACATATACACGCAATACATACAGCCAAATGGCATCTAAATATTACCCAACCGACTGTCTAGTAGACAAATGAGAGCAAACAAAAATGATCGTAGGGCTAATATGGTGATATTTACCTATAACTGCAATGTGGCTCGGCGTCCCCTCACCCCGACGCGCGTTTCGCCTCCTGCTTCTTCCGGGGGCGTGTCTAGGGTGAGGGGTATCCGGCTATTTAACTGACCGCCACCAAATCAAATTAAGCTCCAGAGAAACGGCATTGCTGTCACATGATGGCGCATGACGCGCTAAGTCCGCCTCACTCCATGACTCACTTCCTATTAGAAACGCTCAATGACACGCAAGCCAGCAAAAGCTTGCGTGCCAGTGTAAGAGCGTTTAAGGAAGTAGGTGAGGACGGGATAGCATGCGCATGCGCTCATGACAGCAACTATACCGAAATGTCAGATGTCCAAATTAATCCAACCTCATACAGGATGTCTAGCAATTTACACATTTAAAATATATATGCCCGAATATCGGCTATATACACATCACCATATTAGTGCCACAAAATGTGAATAATATATAAAGGAATAATGTCAAACCCATATATATCCCGTATACAATATTAATATTTTTTCATAATATAGTGACAAACCAATCATATACTACATCTTGAACAAAACATATTAAAGTGAAATAAATAATGATATTAATAATAATAATAATAATAATATAATAAAAATAATGAATAAAAAATAAT
>JARQOD010000006.1:33567478-33610474 GCA_033576555.1 Oophaga sylvatica
TGAATAATTTTTTTTTTGGAAAAAAACTGAAACTATAAAAGATTGTGTTGATTGCTTTTTTTTTTTTATGTATATTGTGTTTAAAAAAACGGTAATTTTTCTTTGCCCATTTTTGTACATTACTGACATTAAAAGAGCTGAAATATTCAAATCCAGTCAACAGCATCATAAGATTGAGAAAAAAAAAAAAAATTGCCTTGTCTGCAATTTGCAAATTTTTCAGCCTTCATTGTTTTATCATAGAATAAACGATTTCCACGGGTGGACCCAACAAAAAGGGCCCCGTGCAAGAATATATATGGGCCCTTGTAGCCAAGAGCTACTAAAATGAAAATAGCACCGGGTTTGGAGGTAGAAATGGACCCTCTTGGGTTCCTGTGTGACCGACATTTTCACCAGGTATATGCCCGCCTCGGGGTTTTTTCATCTCTTGGTATTAAGTCGGGTCACACAGCGAGTTTGGGCCCGAGTCTGCTCAAACCCCGACACTGCCCCCGCCTGGGGAGTGGAGCTTGCGGCACTACCCAAAATGGAGCCGCACGCTCCCTCCTGGGTGGTGCAGTGTGAGTATTAACATGCGAGACTCGGCCATATTCCCGGGCATGTGTGATCAAAAGAATGTATTTTTTATTAAAAACTATTTGTATGGGAAGGGCCTGCAATCGCAATTTCAAAGCCTTGCTTTAAAAAAAAAATATTAAAGGGGAATTCTGGTTCAGCAAATAACTTATCTTGTAAATAATAAAAAAGATACCTTCTCATATATACTTTCAACTCAACCCCTCCAAATTTTTTATATTTCTGCTTTAAAAGGCTGTGTTGCTCACTTTAAAGAGAATCTGTCAGATTTTTGCTATTTAATCTTAGAGCCGCAAAATAGAGTCTGATTCCAGGGATCTGTCACTTACAAGACTGTTTGTTGTAGTTTCAATACAATCAGTGTTTTGTCAAAAGGAAATTGTCACTGACTGACTATGTCTCACATGCACAGCAGTCAGGCTAATCTGTGTAACCCCGCCCTCACCACTGATTGGTGTACACAGGAAGCTGCCAATCAGGGTTGTAGGTGCGGTTTTATACGGCTCAGCATTCTAACCACATCTACAGCTAGAGAAGAGAAAATAGAGATTCTATCAAAACTGTACCAAGTAGTCCAGTAAGTGGGACATCGCTGGCCTCCGGTTCTCTTGTCCTATATTATGTTGCTCTCGGATTACATAGAAAAAATCTGCAGAAAGATTTACTTAAAGGAGAAGTGATGCTATCAGGGAGGTTAGCGCTGTCTAGTTACATCCATGCTCTTTGGAATACTCTTAAAAATAAATGGCAAGATTATAGAAATACGGACTGATAAGGTACTGCATGATACCCTACTACAGTGACCATATAGTGGTAGCTATCAGTTCTACACTTTCTCTATGTAGATATAGGTGAGGTACATCCAATGGCTAATAGGTGACATATTGTTTGATTAAAATTGTTCTCTTTACTTTTCTTTACCATCCTGCCCTGACCATTATGACAGCTTCTCTGGATAGCTGCAAAGTTTACTTCCACTACACCCCTATACACAAATACAGTTCATTATTTTAATAAGCCAGGTAGCTTCTAACATGACAAATCATGAAAACCTTGTTGATTTGTTAAAACCAGAATACCTCTTTCATGACAGACTGTATTCTGCGTATGGTATAGCAGGAAGGTTAACCATGCTCTGCCTGCTTATGATCTGCAACCTGGTAGGAGTAGCAGTAAATTTGATTTCCCCAAGGTTTCCCTGCACAAATTGTAAACCTACACTTCAGAAGCCAAAGTACATAAGGTCTAAATTACATACAGGTGGAAACATAGACACAGAAGAGGGAGAGTAGGGTTTAGAAAAAGGCATGTGACATCATTCAGATTACAGCCCAGTAAGCAATGGCAATAAGGAATCGCGCCCTGTAGTCTGCATTTCATTAATGTTGTTGTCTCATAGCTGCAGCTTATTTCTCTCTTCAGAACCCATGCACACTTGGCCGAACTGAACTGATCTATCAGGAATCAGTAGTGGTGAGCCTGACACATTGCAATGGGCTCAAATGCTAGTTTGATTCTCTCAGAGTCACACTCTCCCCCATGTTTAGCATTGTTAAAAAAAGTATAGGGGGTGAAGTGTTCGTAGTTGTGCCCAGACCTGATGTGTAAAGAGGTCAAAGAGGTCTCTTTGTTCAATATTAAAAAAGAACAGTACCATTGGTACAACCTGTGCGGTTGCATAGGAGCCCAAGAGGTAATAGGGCCTATTTCTATCTCTAAGGCAGTTAGAATTGTGCATTATGATGAGCTCTTGTGCTGCAAAGGGCCCATTTACAGTTCATGCACAGGGGTCCGTTTACCGTTTGTGTCCACCAGTGACAGTGCTTTTGTATGACAATCGCGGTTGCAGTTGCAGATATTACAATGTGGCCTAGGACCTGAAGGTTACATCACTGCATGATAGCTAAACTATATATACTAGAGATGAGAGAATGGAATTCGCTTTGAATTTCCACAAAATTTCAGATTTGCTAGAACCCAAATTATTTGTTATGCGATTCACTTGAATCAAGCAAAACAGTAGACTCCATGATGCCATTTTGCTTGATTCTTTTTAAGGCCGGTGAACAGTTTTATAAAATAAAATAACATCATAATGATCTCACCTCTCACCTGTCCAGGAATCGCAGTTCCTCCACTGGCTCATTGCCTTCCTCTGCTTCTGGTCTTCTCTTCTGTCTTCATTTCACATCCAGCACCGTCTAGACCTCCTCGAGTGATGTCATTATGGCACGTCATGACATCGCATGAGGCCTAGTCAGCATTGGAGGCACCAAAGAGTGAAAAAGACTGATGGTGGAGGAGAAGAATGGAGCCAGAGGAAGTAAGCGAGTGACTGTAGGGACAGGCAGAGAGCTGTGACACCAGGACAGGTGAGGGGCGAGGTGAGTCTAATACTTTTTATTTTTATCTCTCCATTTATTATACTTTGGGATGTGGAAACACCTCTGAGCACAATAAACAGCTTTTATAAAACCATTTAATTCATGCCAGATTCCAGCTAATTTGGCTTACTAAATTTTTATAGATTTGCTCACCTCTAAAACATAAACATGGCTTAAAGGGTTATTCTCATCTCTAAGATCCTACCTTGATATGTAGTAGGTGTAATAATAATAATAATACTAGCAAATACCTCCAATTAGAAATGTGGTATAGTTCTTCAGATTTGCTATGTTGCTTACCCCATGTGAAGGTGCAGGGCGTTGCAGTAGCTTAGGTATCTATGGTTACAACCACTCATATAGTGACAGTTAGTTGTTATTGGTCATAACCATGGATACCTAAACTACGGCAATGCCCTACACATGAGGAAAGGGACATAGCAAATCAGAAGAACTATACTACATTTCTAATTGGAGGTATGTGCTAATATTATTACACCTACTACATACTGGGATAGGATCTTGGAGATGGGAATGGGACTACCACTTTATGGCAGTATATATTTACTTTTAATTATGTCAGCTTCTTTACCACTCTATGTCTTTCTGTCTTATTTTGATATAGGAAAGATGTGTATCTTCGTACCGTGTTAGCCAGTAGATAGAAAAATATTTAGACTTGAGAGTCCTCAGTGGTTGATACCTTTTAATGGCTAACTGAAAAGATGGTAACAAATTGCAAGCTTTCCAAACTACTCAGGTCTCTTCATCAGGCAAAGACTATTCTGCTTCACGTCACTTGTCTTACCTATTGCATTATTCCTGTGTCCTCTTGTGTATAAATATGTGATTCTTCAGTTTTTGTTTTAGTCTTTGCCTGATGAAGAGACCTGAGTAGTCTAGAAAGCTTGCAATTTGTTACCATCTTTTTAGTTAGCCATTAAAAGGTATCAACCACTGAGGACTCTCAACTCTAAATATTTTTCTGTCTTATTTTGACAATTTATTTCTCAATTGTCTGTGCTTAGCAACAGATCACTGGTGTTGGTATTGTCATCATTACATCATGAGCACCTCATTTAGTGTTCATCAGCGTTACTTATAAGCTTAATTCAAGGTAATCTGTGTTATCTGAGCAAACACATTATTTACTTGACCAGTGAACCTTCTCTGTCAGCCCTGAGCTGTTTTGTTTGGTCTGTGCCTGTTCATTTTGTACTGTCATGCATTATTTGGGTTTACAATAGTCTACCTTACCACTCGATATCTATGTTGTCTGACCTAGATTATTTTTTTGCGTAAAATTTTGAGGCATAATATAGTGAATTTATGAAATCTATTAACATCTATGAATTTGGATAAGACTTCACCCTCTAGGTTTTCAGCTTGGTGCCAATCTAATTTGAAGCTGCACAGTTCCGCCATTTGTGACAGACCAGTTGGGATGTGTTCCCTAACAGTAGCGGCCTTTTACACAAGGTTTTTAGGCAGTGTGATTCTAGCAACATCTATGTCAGAAGTTGATTACTCTTAATTAACACTTAAAGAATTGTCACATGAACAAAGAACATTTTAATTAATAGATCTTAGAATAGTGGGCCAAAATCACACCTGAGCAATGCATGCGACTGGTTTCTCCATACATTAGATGTCTTGAAGCTGTCCTCACCAACAAAGGCTAATGTAAGAAGTATTAAATACATTTCTGTAAGTGTGTTCAATACTGCTTCCCTGTGTCATTTCTTAATATTACACATAACTTAATTTATGGACATCTATGGTCTCACTTCTTTGCCTGTGTGTTGATTGTTACCAACATCTGGTGAGAATTTCATGTCAATAGCACCTATAGAAATGTATTTACTTACAAAATTGGTGACGTGTTCAACACTTATTTCACCTGCTGTATGTAAAAACTGTAAAATCTCTTGGCCACTGAGCAAGAAATCGCTTATACGAGTGAAAAAAATCTCGTTGAACTTTGGAACATTGCTTAATGTAAATGGAGAATGTTTGCTCGTTCAACAATTAGACCTGCAAATAGGAGGAGTGGATATTCAAGTCCCAGATAGGTATGACTTTCAGTGACTGGTTGATCATGTTCAGAATTGTTTAAATACAGTTGTTGCATTGAATTGAGTACACATTCATGTCATATTGTTCACTGTTATTATTGAAAAATGCTGCTGTTCATATAAAGCCATGAAATTAATATTTGAACATTTTAATTGTTAATTCGAATTCTTTTTATTTTGTACCGTTTCAACAGAAATTTGTAAAATGCTTCATGAATTCATGTATTCAAAATAACTGGGTTTGAACCTTGAACTAACCTACACTTCAGAGTATCTGTGTGAACACAGTGCACAATGTTTCATGTAACGATCATTATTCAATCATTTAATTTATGAATCTTGTCCTATATAAACACTGTTGGTGATAATCACATTGCTCATTGTTTAAATCACTATCTGCTTGTGTACACAAACCCTTAACCCCTAAAGCCCGGGTCTCACAAAGCGATACACCAGCGATCCCGACAACGATCAGGATCGCTGGTGTATCGCTACATGATCGCTGCTGAGCTGCCAAACAGGCAGCTCAGGCAGCAATCAGGACAGCGACACTGCTGGGTAACATCGCTTAGTTACCCGCAGTGTACGTTGGATACCAGCGCCCTGATGCAGGGAGCTGGTAACCAAGGTACACATCGCGTTTCCAGGCGCTGCGCGGTGCCTGGAAACCCGCTGTGTACCTTGGTTACCAGCTCCCTGCATCAGGGCGCTGGTATCCAAGGTACACAGCGGGTTTCCAGGCACAGCCCCGCGCCTGGAAACCCGCTGTGTACCTTGGTTACCAGCGGATCGCTGGTCTCCCGCCTGTCACACGCAGCGATGCGTGCCTGTCAGCGGGAGACTAGCGATCAAAAAAATGTCCAGGACATTCAGCGACGATAAGCGATACCCGGCAGGGGGGCTGATCGTTGCTGAATGTCACACACAGCGATATCGCTGGGGACATCGCTGCTGCGTCACAAAACTAGTGACTCAGCAGCGATCTCGCTAGCGAGATCGCTGTGTGAGACGGGGGCTTTAGTGACAGAGCCAATTTGCAGCTTAATGACTGGGCCAATTTTTACAATTCTGACCACTGTCACTTTATGAGGTTATAACCCTGGAACGCTTTAACGAATCCAGCTGATTCTGAGATTGTTTTTCCTGACATATTGTACTTCACGTTAGTGGTAAAAATTTTTATATGACTTGCTTTTATTTATGAAAAAAACAGAAATATGGCAAATTTTGAAAATTTAGCAATTTTCAAAATTTAAATTTTTATGCCCTTAAATCAGAGAGATATGTTGTTAGGGTCTGCGGAACGCACCAAATATATGATGTGGAGAGGTGCGTTCGCAGCCCGGGGTCCACCGTGCAGGCGGAGTCTGCTGCTAGTAAAATGGCGCAAGAAGCGAACGCTGTTATCCCGCAGAGCCGCCAAAATAAATGCCGTAACGCGCTGTGGCAATATGTGCGAACTCTGTTAATCCACAGAGCCGCTAGAAGGAGTGCCGCAGCGCTATATGGCGATGTGTGCGAACTCACTTAACACAACTGAGTCGCAAAATAAACACGCTAGGGCGCTGTCTAGCGTTGAAAGCGAACCCTGTTACGTCACAGAGCCGCTGAGACAAACTTCTGTGTCCTGTCAGGCACCCAGGTACACAGTTAACTGCTAAGCGAACATAGAACGTGATCATGCGCTAATGTCCTCGCGGGAGTCACCCGCAATCTATGGCGTCTGAACGCCAGACCCTGAATATGGCAATCAAACTCCTCACCGGTTATGCCGGTAATCTAGGGCATCTAGGACACCGACCCTGACCAGCTAGCATACCAAACTCCTCACCGATTAAGTCGGTATTCTAGGGGCTTATTTCAGCCGGGCCTTAACCACACACACGCATGACCACACTGGCGCAAAGCATATAAAGATTAACACTAGCGCATGGCGGCCCAGCCATGCTACCCTTTTATAGCAACAGCTACAGGACCTGCCAGAAACAAGGACCAATTAAACTTTTCCAGAACACCAGTAGTCACAGGACCTTCCTGGCGGACCAATAGGAGCCGCTGCAGTACCTGAGCATGTGACCCCTGATCTCCAATGAGAGATCTCACCCTGGGCATGCTCAGAAGGGGGAAACAAGGACTTTGTCCTAAAGACGTCTGCTCGCCGCTAACCAGTACTGGCCACAATAGCAGAGCCTGGAAATGCAGCAGTAATCCTCTGCACACTGTTAAGGGTATGCCACACTAAACAACATCGCTAACGGGATCGCTAAAAAACGTCACTATTTAGCGATCCCGTTAGCGATGTTGTTGTGTGCGGCATCTACCAGCGACGTGGCCCCTGCTGAGATCCTGCTGTGATCTCGCTCGTCGTTCTCATCGTTCCGGACCCTATTTTTATTGTCGGCGCCCCGCTGGTAAGTATGTATCGCTGAGTGTAGCACCTTTTGTTAGCGATTTAGCGGTACTTTTGTACCACTAAAGTCGTTAAGGAGATCGCTAACCGCGATAGCGTCCTTAACGACATCGCTAAATTAGGCTGCTACTAGCGATATAGATACAATCCCGCTAGCGATCGCATTAGTATGCGTCATTATCGTGATCGCTAGCGGGATTGTTTAGTGTGGCAGTACCTTTAGACTGGGTGAGACGCTGGGACCGACGTCTAAGCTGAGCAGAGTCCACTGCGGCCGGAGACAAATGGAAGACCGCAGCTGGGATGGCTCGAGATTCCCCTTGTGCAGAAGCGGGAACTCGACCACTAACATATGTCACACAAATTTCTTAATAAATAACGTTTCCCACATGTCTACTTTACAGCAGCACAATTTTGGGAACAAAATTTTTTTTTGTCACGAAGTTATAAGGGTTAAAAGTTGACCAGCGATTTCTCATTTTTACAACACCATTTTTTTTAGGGACCACATCACATTTGAAGTCACTTTGATGGGTCTATATGATAGAAAATACCCAAAAGTGAAACCATTCTAAAAACTGCACCCCTCAAGGTGCTCAAAACCACATGCAAGAAGTTTATTAACCCCTTACGTGCTTCACAGGAACTGAAGCAATGTGGAAGGTAAAAATTAACATTTAACTTTTTTTGCAAAAGCTTTACTTCGGAACCTATTTTTTTTATTTTCACAAGTGTTAAAAGAAAAAATGAACCACAAAATTTGTTGTGCAATTTCTCCTGAATACGCCGATACCCAATATGTGGGGGTAAACCACTTTTTGGGCGCACGGCAGAGGTAAAAAGGGAAGGAGCGCCGTTTGACTTTTTCAACGCTGAATTGGCTGGACGCCATGTCGCGTTTAGAGAGCCCCTGATGTGCCTAAACAGTGGAAACCCCCAACAAGTGACCCCATTTTGGAAACTAGACCCCTTAAGGAACTTATCTAGATGTGTGGTGAGCACTTTGAACCTCCAAGTGCTTCACAGAAGTTTATAACGTAGAGTCGTGAAAATAAAAAAATCATATTTTTTCCACAAAAACGATCTTTTCACCCCAATTTTTATTTTCCCAAGGGTAACAAGACCCCAAAAGTTTTTCTGCAATTTGTCCTGAGCATGCTGATACCCCATATGTGGGGGTAAACCACTGTTTTGGTGCATGGCAGAGCTTGGAAGGGAAGGAGCGCCGTTTGACTTTTTCAATGCAGAATTGGCTGGACGCCATGTCGCGTTTGTATTGGTGTCTGTGCCAGGATCCGCCAGCTGGAAATGCTCACTTGCTGAGCTGCTCTGTCTTCTGGTAGTGGCCGAGGTTTTGTGCACATGCACCTTCTAATCAATTCAATAGGAGGCAGATGTATAGTACCTTGCGGTGGATACTACCAGAAGAAGGACAGCTCTGTAAGTGAGAACTTCAGGCCGGCGGCCGCTGCTGCCGAAACCAATAGCAGCTGATAGGCGGCGGTGCCAGGTGTCGTACCCGGTCTGATCAGACATTAATGAACTATCCTAAGGATAGGTCATCAATGCAAAAGTAGTGGACAAACCCTTTAAACTCCCCATAAACATTAGACTAATGTCAGCTGAACCCAACGATATCGAATGGTTCATCCGATGGTATGGGGGCACTGGCCAATTGATGGACAGAAAAGATGTCGATTGCGCATGTCCATTTTCAGACTTCTGATCACATTGCTCTCCCTGAGATAAGCTGCCAGCCGACGTGTCAATCTGTGGACTACTCATACAGGGTACATAAGCACTTGGCTGAGAGAGCCCTCCCGTGTATGGGAGTATTGGCTGAGCTGACAGCCATCTAATGTGTATGTCCAGTCTTAGAGTTTCTACCTTATTAGAAGGCAAATTATAATACAGTAGTCATAGATAGTTCTCTAAACAGAGAGTAGACCTTATGTCTTACTATTACTGTCTTACTATTTGAATTGGCATACAACTAAACTGTGCTAGACATCAGAAAAGAATTTATAAACTCGTTTATCTCTTGTAAATTACACATATCACATTTTATAAATATTATATTTGTTATAATACTCAAGTTTACATTCATTCAGGAAATATGGAAATGCAATACTATTACTATATAATGTAACTTGCAAAAATAAAAATAATCAGGGAGGATTGGTTCACAGTTGTGCAGTAAAGTTAATGCCAGATACATGCAGGAATTTATGAACCAGAATTCCATTCCTTAGATAAATTACTAAATGATCCAAGGGCTCAAGTCTTGTCAAACCATTTGCTTTAATAATCTTGATGTGCTCCATGGAATCAGTGAGGCCCAAAGGGAAAACTTACAATTTTGACTTTCCTATCTCCTGTACCCTGAGCACATACTCACAGACTCACTAAACAGAGGGGAGAAAATTCAATTTTCACAATCATTTTCATAACCAAAAAAGCTGTGGTTGGGGACCACTAGGGCTGAAAAGTTCTGTAAATAGCAGAAAGGCCCTACACCTATCCTTTATGGAGTCTAGCACGTGAAGCAAGTCATGTCTGCAATGTTCCCTCTTGACACACAACCAAACACTGGGAAATCTATTATGACAAATCTTTACCAAAAATGCATACAAACGCATACACACGCAGCGTTTTTTTGGCGTCGTGTGTAAGATGATGCGGATAAAAAACGCTGCGGAAACATGCATTTGCAAGCGTTTTGGCATGCGTTTGCGTATGCAGATGATACGCTGCGGACATATACGCAAATGTGAACTTAGCCTTAGTCTTTGAAAAGTTGTATAAAACAGTCAAGATCTTAACAATTAAACCTTAATTCTCAAGTTGATTCATGTCAGACGACTGTTTTCACTATAAAGGGGCTGAATACATTATTCCTCATGTTTACACTGCCAGCTAGTGAACTGTAATGTGAAGGCGAAGATTTATTTCTAGCATAGCATGCATGTGTATCTGTGTGTACATGTTCTTGTAGACTTCAAGACAGCTCCTGGATTGCATTCTTAACCTTTGGCATAACACCTGTTTGCCAAGATTACAAACCAGGACATTTCTCTGTCTTCATGCCAAACACTGATATTTGGCAGATAATTTTAGAGGTAACCTGGAAAATGCACTTTTCTTTCAAAATATTTTCTTTATTCTCCGTTTTATACATGAGAAAAAATACAATCATGAATAAAGAAAAATTCTTATGACTTATTAATTATTTGCAGAAATCTTTAAAAAGCCCAGTCAGATTCTTGACTACATGAAAGACCTGAATTCTGAATTTTAAGGTGACCTTTCTGTTGCTGTTTTTGTGCAATGTTTATTTTATCTATTACGAAATATTTTACTGTATTTTTTGGAAAAATGTAAAAACAAAAGCATAGAAAATTGAGCCAAAAATGGAACATGTGAACGTATGCTTTTTACTGCATTATGTGACTATATAGCTTTGATATGTATTCATAAAATATTTTCTAAGAATGAATTCAGACACGGCAGATCAGCTACAGACATTTCCTCAACTTAAAGAGGACCTTTCACTAATTTTTCATGTTGAACTTGACACATGATGTAATAATTGATTCATAGAGGATTAAAACGTATGTTTATTTTGCCTCTAATTGCTTTTTAAAGTCCAAGTGGGTGTTATCAGTCTTCACTAAGGACATTTACCGTATTTTTCGGACTATAAGACGCACCGGACCATAAGATGCACCCCAAATTTTGGGGTGAAAATAGCAGAAAAAAAGATTTTTACAATATGGGGTCCGTTTTATTGTCCGAATTTTAAGGTACCTGAGGGCCGGCGGTGGTACAGCAGGGGTTGCGGCAGTGGTGTGGCAGAGGTGCGGTGATGCTAATACTCACCTTCCTCAGGTGAGGTGACACTGAGGCCCGGTGTCCAAGGCAAGCAGGAAAGCCGGGATAGCCACAAGTTACCGGGGGGTTTGTTGCGGCAGTGGTGAGGCGGTGACAGTGGTGTGGCAGTGGCAGAGGTGCGGCATTACAGAGGTGTGGTGGGCGGCGTGCACCTAATCAGGGTCCCTTCCTCAGGTGAGGTGACGCCGCGGCACGGTGTCCACGGAGAGCAGAGCCGGGTTTGTCGGTGGTGGCGGCCATCTTCCTGAGGCGGCGCGTGCGCAGATAGAGTACTCTGCTTCCTGGGGCTTCAGGAAAATGGCCGCCTCGATCTCTATCTGCACATGCATGGCCTCCCGCGGCCATTTTCCTGAAGCCACAGGAAGCAGAGTACTCTATCTGCACACGCGCCGCCTCAGGAAGATGGCCGCCACCATCGACAAACCCGGCTCTGCTCTCCTGTATGCTCTCCGTGCCGCGGCATCACCTCACCACCTGAGGAAGGGACCCTGCTCAGGTGCACGCCGCCCACCACGCCTCTGTAACGCTGCACCTCTGCCACCGCCACTGCCACACCACTGCCACAACCCCCCGGTAAGCCTGTGTTCGGGCTATAAGACGCACTCCCCATTTTCCTCACAATTTTTTTGGGGAAAAAGTGCGTCTTATAGTCCGAAAAATACGGTACTTCTTCTCCCTATATGATGCTGACCAATAATAAGCAGTTAAAACACTCAAAGAAAAGAAGAACACGCCCCCTTGTATTTCAATTAACTTATAGCCAGCACAAGACAACAAAGACTTGGCATCAGCTGTGTATTTAACAACCGCAAAATAGTATTTTCTTATTTCATAGTTTTACAAAAATTGTCAAGCTTAAGTTTTTTCTAGCAAAGTACAATTTGTATTGGTTCTTTCATTTTTTACATGAATGTTGTTGGTATTATCAATAAAATATATAGGAAAGTGAAGAATTGGGTTTGTAATCCAGAGTCCTTTGGGAATTAGATTCTCCTTTAAATTCTCCTTTAGATTCTCCAATAAAATATAGCAATTCTCTGAAATAGAAAAATTCTTTACAGTCATGGCCAAAAGTTTTGAGAATGACACAAATATTATATTTTCACATGATCTGCTGCCCTCTTGTTTTTTTGTGTGTTTGACAGATGTTTTTATCACAGACAGAAATATAATTGCAAACATATGAGTAACAAAAGCTTATATTGACAGTTAGAATGAGTTAATGCAGCAAGTCAATATTTGCAGTGTTGACCCTTCTTCTTCAGGACCTCTGCAATTCTCCCTGGCATGCTCTCAATCAACTTCTGGACCAAATCCTGACTGATAGCAGTCCATTCTTGCACAATCAAAGCTTTCATTTTGTCAGAATTTTTAGGTTTTTGTTTGTCCACCCGTCTCTTGATGATTGACCACAAGTTCTCAATGGGATTAAGATCTGGGGAGTTTCCAGGCCAGGGACCCAAAATTTCTATGTTTTGTTCCCTGAGCCATTTAGTTTTCACCTTTGCTTTATGGCAAGGTGCTCCATCATGCTGGAAAAGGCATTGTTGATCACCAAACTGCTCTTGGAGGGTTGGGAGAAGTTGCTCTTGGAGGACATTCTGGTACCATTCTTTATTCATGGCTGTGTTTTTAGGCAAGACTGTGAGAGAGCCGATTCCCTTGGCTGAGAAGCAACCCCACACATGAATGGTTTCAGGATGCTTAACAGTTGGCATGAGACAAGACTGGTGGTAGCGCTCACCTTGTCTTCTCGAATGAGGCGTTTTCCTGATGTCCCAAACAAACGAAAAGGGGATTCATCAGAGAAAATAACTTTACCCCAGTCCTCAGCAGTCCACTGCCTGTACCTTTTGCAGAATATCAGTCTGTCCATGATGTTTTTTCTGGAGAGAAGTGGCTTCTTTGCTGCCCTCCTTGAGACCAGGCCTTGCTCCAAGAGTCTCCGCCTCACAATGCGTGCAGATGCACTCACACATGCCTGCTGCCATTCCTGAGCAAGCTCTGCACTGCTGGTAGCCGATCCCGCAGCTGAAACACTTTTAAGAGACATCCTGGCGCTTGCTGGTCTTTCTTGGGCGCCCTGGAGCCTTTTTGGCAACAATGGAACCTCTCTCCTTGAAGTTCTTGATGATACGATAGATTGTTGACTGAGGTACAATCTTTCTAGCTGCGATACTCTTCCCTGTTAGGCCATTTTTGTGCATTGCAATAATGACTGCATGTGTTTCTTTAGAGATAACCATGGTTAACAGAAGAGAAACAATGATGACAAGCACCAGCCTCCTTTTAAAGTGTCCAGTGGTGTCATTCTTACTTAATCATGACAGATTGATCTCCAGCCATGTCCTCATCAACACCCACACCTGTGTTAATGGCACAATCACTGAAAAGAGGTTAGCTGGTCCTTTTAAGGCAGGGCTGCAATGATGTTGAAATGTGTTTTGGGGGATAAAGTACATTTTCTAGCCAAATATTGACTTTGCAAGAAATTGCTGTTAAGCTGATCACTCTTTATAACATTCTGGAGTATATGCAAATGGCCATTAGAAAAAGTGAAGCAGTAGACTTTGTAAAAATTAATATTTGTGTCATTCTCAAAATTTTTGGCCATGACTGTAGATTCCAGTTTAACAATCTTAAATATGTGCGTGTTACTTGTCACTTGATTATAACCTTCAAAACAGTTTGTTCACCTGCTTCAGTTGTCCCCATGGTAGTCATGACCACTGGTGGCCATGATATAGAGACAGAATTTCTTACTACAACCATGAATCATTGCATAAAAAAAAATCCTGACCTTTATTTAAGAAGTATTCTCAAGTTGGAAAGTTATCTTCTATCTTTTAGTCTCCAATGATGCCAAAAACCACCTGGTTGAATGAAACAGAGTTCCATTCATTCTTTAAGGACTGTTGAAGGTTGCTAACCTGATCTTCGGCTGATCTTCTGCACTCTCATTAGAATGAGTAGCCTTGTACATGATTGATCATCACTTTCAAAATAATGGGCCCCTAGCGATCGAACCTCCAAAGTGCTGTAAGCCTAATTTTGTAGCCTTTTTTTGAGAAAGTACTGGCCTACTGTGGTCATCATCAAACAGCTACACTTGAACACAGCTATTTTTCTTATTGGCACTATGCAAGGCCAGGCTATATCAGACAATCAGATTTTTTTCCTAGTAAGGGCAATTAACCGTGTGAACCATTACTTTTAGGGGTAGAGTACTTGGATCATTAAACCATCAGGTGCCATTTCAAGGGAATTTTACGCTAATATGACTTGTGTAATGTTTTTAGTTGACTTTTCTAGATTTTTGTGTTCTTCTTTAATGCCATTTACAACATTTTATTTTCCATTTAGTATTTTGTAAGCTGTGATGCACATAAAACCTGAGTTTAAGTCTCATCCTTGAAGTGAAGGTTAATGGAAACTACTTTCAGAATGAATGACACACAGGCATGTTTTAAATAACACTCACTGTGTGGCTTTCCTCTCGATAAGAATTCCTTAGCTTGAGTTATTACCTTGCAAGCTCAAGGTAGAATCTTTACATAAAGTATATATGCTATTAAATATTTTCATAGTTGAAAAAGATATAATAAGAATGCAAAACAAGCCACTTTTTTATATCAACGATGCTATAAATTTTGTGTATTTAAATTTTCACATTTTTAATCTGAAGTTTGTGGGCCCCAATGTAAAATCTGTAACAGACCCCCACCCTCCTTGTGTCATTTATAACCCTTGCTTCCTCTGTCATTGGGCTCTAGGAGTGACTGTTATCTTTGTACCTTGTATACCTAGACCCCTAATGCAGCCGATCACAATTCTAAATATTTCTATAAATTACAGTGGCCCCGATTAAAAAAAGTTAATCTATGTGATCCTCTGTGAGGAAAATAGGTTAGCAGCACAAATTATCTAGGGCTCGAGAAGGGTAGTCTGGGTTTGTTAAAACACTTTCCTTCTCGAGTTCAAGATTGTTTATTCTTTTTAAAGGAACATTTAAATAAAAAAAATGCAAAAAAAGAAAAAAATATGCCAGCAATTCCTGCTGTAATCTTCTTTGTTTTTTATCTTATTTGGTCTACCATTACAGTTTAAAGAGAGAAATACGAGCTCAGTCAAGTTCCCCCTTCTCCTCACTGTCCTGTGTGAGGCTGTAAGACAACGTACTGCGGAAAAAACTTCCACCTTGTGCCCTGTCTGCAGTAGGACACAAGATCACTAAGCAATGCCCCTCGTTATAGCATTTGCCGATGTGAGTCAAAGATCCTGATTCATTAAGCAGTTTTTGGAAGTGTTCTGTTATAAAACTTTTTGAAATTTCTGAACTTTTTTCAGTAAGAATTTATCAATTTTACACACTTTGCCAACTTTTTAAAAAGTTTGTAAAAGTTACCAGATAGGGATCGGATGAAAGAATATACATATAATTTATACAGAAAAAATGGCGTAAATGCCAAATGATTACCGTATTTTTCGGACTATAAGACGCACCGGACTATAAGACGCACCCAGGTTTTAGAGGTGGAAAATAGGGAAAAATATATTTGAAGCAAAAAATGTGGTAAAATATTTAATAACATACTATTATATGTGGTGTTATTATATAGTATGTTATTATGTTGGAAGCTACGGGTAGGAGATGGTGCTGCGGGACCAGTGTGGTGTCTGTAAACTACTATGTGAAGACGCTGGAGGGTGAGTATAAGGCCGGGGTCACACATGCGAGAAACTCACACGATTTCGTGTGAGTCTCTCGCATGAACACCCGGAACTGCCGCCGGCACTCAGACTGGATCGTGCGGCTGCATAGAAATACATGCTGCATAGAAATAGAGACAGATGATAGAGACAGAGTTGATAGAGATAGATGATAGAGATAGATGATAGAGACAGATGATAGAGACAGAGATGATAGAGACAGATGATAGAGACAGATGATAGAGATGATAGAGACAGATGATAGAGACAGAGATGATAGAGACAGGTGATAGAGACAGAGATGATAGAGACAGAGATGATAGAGACAGAGATGATAGAGACAGAGATGATAGAGATGATAGAGACAGATGATAGAGACAGAGATGATAGAGACAGATGATAGAGACAGAGATGATAGAGACAGGTGATAGAGACAGAGATGATAGAGACAGGTGATAGAGACAGAGATGATAGAGACAGAGATGATAGAGACAGAGATGATAGAGACAGAGATGATAGAGACAGATGATAGAGACAGAGATGATAGAGACAGATGATAGAGACAGAGATGATAGAGACAGAGATGATAGAGATGATAGAGACAGATGATAGAGACAGAGATGATAGAGACAGATGATAGAGACAGATGATAGAGACAGAGATGATAGAGACAGATGATAGAGACAGAGATGACAGAGACAGAGATGATAGAGACAGAGATGATAGAGACAGAGATGATAGAGACAGAGATGATAGAGACAGATTATAGAGACAGATTATAGAGACAGATGATAGAGAAGAGATGATAGAGACAGAGATGATAGAGACAGATGATAGAGACAGAGATGATAGAGACAGATGATAGAGACAGATGATAGAGACAGATGATAGAGACAGAGATGATAGAGACAGATGATAGAGACAGATGATAGAGACAGATGATAGAGACAGAGATGATAGAGACAGAGATGATTGAGACAGATGATAGAGACAGATTATAGAGACAGAAATGATAGAGACAGATGACAGAGATGATAGAGACAGATGATGGAGACAGAGATGATAGAGACAGAGATGATAGAGACAGAGATGATAGAGACAGAGATGATAGAGACAGAGATGATAGAGATGATAGAGACAGATGATAGAGACAGAGATGATAGAGACAGATGATAGAGACAGAGATGATAGAGATGATAGAGACAGATGATAGAGACAGAGATGATAGAGACAGATGATAGAGACAGATGATAGAGACAGAGATGATAGAGACAGATGATAGAGACAGAGATGACAGAGACAGAGATGATAGAGACAGAGATGATAGAGACAGAGATGATAGAGACAGAGATGACAGAGACAGATGATAGAGACAGAGATGATAGAGACAGATTATAGAGACAGAGATGATAGAGACAGATGATAGAGACAGATGATAGAGACAGAGATGATAGAGACAGAGATGATTGAGACAGATGATAGAGACAGATGATAGAGACAGAGATGATAGAGACAGATGATAGAGACAGATGACAGAGATGATAGAGACAGATGATAGAGACAGAGATGATAGAGACAGATTATAGAGACAGATTATAGAGACAGATGATAGAGACAGAGATGATAGAGACAGAGATGATAGAGACAGATGATAGAGACAGAGATGATAGAGACAGAGATGATAGAGACAGATGATAGAGACAGAGATGATAGAGACAGAGATGATAGAGACAGATGATAGAGACAGATGATATAGACAGAGATGATAGATACAGAGTTGATAGAAATGTGACACTTATGCGTTTCATGTGCGCATTATGCGCTGCACAAAAAAACGCAAGTCTGAAAGCAGCCTAACCTTTTAATTAATTCTCTGTTGTACAGTGTGTCTGAAGGACCTGTGATGACATCATGAAGAGGCAGGGCTTTGGTCATGTGATGCTCCAGCCAGCCCTCTTCATGACCTCATCACAGGTCCTTCACAGGAGCATTCAGCTTCCCATCAGCACAGCCCCAGGCTGTCAGGTATGCCAACTGCTCCTGCTGCCTCCTTCTTCTTCAGACACCGATCTGCCCAGCTGCTGCAGGAATCAGGCGCTGGGGAAACTGTGTGGCTCTGTGATCTGCTGCTCCCCGCTCACTGCTCAGCTGATAGGTGGGCGGGGAAGCGGCTGATTAATATTCACTGTACTTAAGTAGGGACCGGGGTTTCCCCAGCACTTGTTTCCTGCAGCAGAGGGGATATTTTCTTGCCTCCTGCTGATCCCACTCCACCGCTGCCCACTGCCCCCCCCCACATGTTACATTTCGACCATAAGACGCACCCACACTTTCCTCCCAAATTTGGAGGAAAAAAAGTGCGTCTTATGGTCCAAAAAATACGGTATATTTCTTAAGGTGGAACATGGTAGCTGAAATACTTGCCAAATTCGTAAAGAAGTGCATGGCTCTTTAGGAATTAATGGCAACATACAAAATGTTTGTCTTCATGAATCAGGGCCTAAGTTTGAAAGTTTGTAGGAACTGCTCAGACACTTGTATACAGCTCAGAGTTTAGTTTCAATAAATCTTGCCATACATACAGTGGATATAAAAAGCCTGCACAACCCTGTAAAGATGTCAGATTTTTGACATTTATAAAATATCATACTAAGAAGAATCATTTCAATCGGTTTTCCACCTTCAAACCAGTTCAAGACAGAAAAAATGACCATTTTTTACTTTGTGCCAAATTCATGAATCGTGCACGCCATTTTGAAAACGGCAACCAATACCAAAAGATAATAAAGGAAAATGTCTTAAAAAATCCCGTAAATTATGAATTGGGGCCTAAGTCTTTTTCGGTAGGATCCTATCAGCATGGCACATCTATGAATTGGCAATCTTTGCTCAATCTTCCATGCAGTAGAGCTTCAAATATGTCAGATTGCAAAGACATCTCCTATGTACTGTACAGCAACCTCTTCAGGTTATTTGGATTCAGACATGGGTTCTGGCAGGTCCATTTCAAAACTTTGATCTTCTTCAAGTGAAGAGGCTCTAAGAAGAGTCCAGCACTCTGAAGTGAGTATAGTGAAAAAAATGAGAATTTTATTATAGTGGTCCTTATTGATATTGTTTATCATAAGTGATGTTTCGGTCAGTAAAGACCTTTATCAAACATACACATGTGTAGGGCAACAAAGTGTGGGAGAAGAAATAAAGCAGGCAGCGCTATGTGTATGGGCGACGTCCGTACAGCGCTCCATGCTCTAGTGAAGGATGTCGCCAATACATACACCACTGCCTGCTTTACTTCTCCCACGTTTTGTGGCCCACAACAAGTGTATGTTTGATAAAGGTCTTTACTGACCGAAACATCACATACAATACACAATATCTATAAGGACCACTGTAATAAAGGTCTCATTTTTTTCACTATACTCAATTCAGAGTGCCGAATTCTTTTTAAAGCCTCTATATTACGGATTGGAATCTTATCCAGGCATCTAATCATGACCGGAAGTGCCGTATTTCCTCTCCGACACTGATACTTCTTCAAGTGAAGCCATTTTCTTGTAGATTTGGAAGCCGCTTAGGGTCGTTGTCATGCTGAAAGATAAGATTCCTCATCATCTTTGGGTTTTTTTTTTAGCAGAGGCTTGAACATTTTGATGCAAAATTGACTAATATTTGGAGCTGTTCATAATTTCCTCCACCTTGACTAAAGCCCCAGTTCCAGCTGCCGAAAAACACCCTCAAAGTATAATGCGGCCTCCATCATGCTTCATTGTGGGTATAGTGTTCTTATGTTTATGTGCATTAAGTTCAACCTTGGTCTCACAGGACCATAACATGTTTCCCCACATGTTTTTGACAGACGATGTAAGTTTTGGCAAAACATAGTTGGGCTTGGATGGATTTTTTTTAAAAAAAGGCTTCCAACTTGCCACCCGACCCCACAAGCCAGACATCAATGCAGAAGACTGTTGCCATATGCAGTACACAACTAGTACTTGTTAAAAATTCCTGCAGCTTCTTTATTTTTGCTGAGTTTCCTTGGTAGCCTCCTAAACCAATTTTCTTCTTGACTTTTCATCAATTTTTGAGGGACATCCAGTTCTAAGTAAAGTCCTACTAGAACAGCTGAACTTTATAAGTAGTTAATCAAAATCACGATAAATTACGGCAGCCGCGTTGTGGCTAGTTAACTTGAGTTTAAATGTGATTGGCTAATTCTGAACACAACCACATCCCAAATTATAAGAGGGTGTTTACAGTTATGCAACCACATTACTTTTTTTTTATTATTTTTTATTTTCCCCTTTCAGTTTGTTTCTCAATGGATTTTTATAGATTATGGGTGACATGAAAGGTGGAAAAAGTTTTGAAATGATTCTTTTAGTATGTTTTTTTTTACATGACTAAAACCTAGCTCTTTAATAGGGGTGTGTAGACCTTTTCATATAAACTGTAGGAGCCTATTTCATCAAATAATACCAAGCACTTGCAAAAGCTGCAACAGAATATATTCTTCTGCAGCCGTTATCACCTATTTCATATTGTCCTTAATCAAATATTTACAATTGCAATATGGTTTTAGGGTGAAGATAGATTGTACTATCCTTCAGCAAGCAAATGCTTAATCGCTCCACCCAGTTTTATCTCCACATTCAGTATGTATTCGAGATAAGGAACAGGCTCCTTGATTAAATGCTTCACCAAATATCACTAACCATAGTAGAGTTGTACTGTTTTTATGGGCCTTTACACAATTGTAGTATATTCTACTGCCATGCTTTATCACTGCATAAATACGCTCAAAAAGGCTCCAACTAGCAAGTATCCAATCATATTAGTCAATGAATAGGATCCTGACAATTAGGAAGTTGAGAACTAAAATAATCTTTTAATTTTCCATTTCTTTTACTTTTAGCATTTTTCAGCACCCCTAAACATATAGTCATATTTTGCCACCAAGAGTTGTCTTCAACATAAAGAAAAAAAACTGGAGGTAATGATACAAATCTCACAGAACCCTGATCTCAACATCATCTAGTATGTCTGGGAATTCATGCAGAGACAGAGGGGTTTGCACAAGCCTACATCCACAGAAGATCTGTGGTTAGTTCTCCAAGATGTTTGGAACAACCTCATTGTCAAGTTCCTTTAAAAAATGTGTGTAAGTATGTAGAGGAATTAATGCTGTTTTGAAGGTACGAGGAGATCACACCAATATTGATTCATCAAGATTTCTCTTTTCTTTATTTACTTCGAATTTTGTTAATAAAAATAAACTATTAAAACTTCTATATTTGAAAGCAGTCTTATTTTGCAGCATTTTTTTCTATACCTGACCAAAACATTTGCAGAGTAATGTATATCTAAACATTTATATCATATCCACAGAACACAAATAACAAAAAAAACAACACCTACCAAGCATTCGTACAATATGACTTGGGCATGCCATGAATGTTTATGATGAGAAACCTCTTTTAAAGATGACTTGTCTTTTGTCATTAATATGTAAAGAGGAAAGAGGGGAATGGAGAGGCGCAAGAATAAAAAAAAGAAACAATGACGGATTCAAGAGAACAGAGGTATTTACACCAGGTAAAATAAATGTAAAAAAATTACATATTTATGGCAAGTGACAGGTCTACTTTAAAATAAGCATGGCTGCGTAGCTCAATCAAAGATCCAATACCGTGAGTTGGCTCAGTTGTAGTACTAGATATAGTCACACTGACATACGTGTCACTGCCACAGATACTACAGTGAGCGCTGCTGTGGGTCACCTGGTGGGATATGTCATTAAGTTTTCCACTTTACCAAAACTTGGCCCCAATTGTTTTCTATACATATGATATAACAAACATGGCACTTACTCACCCTCCCTAGGTCCAACGCCGGCTCTTCGACACTGCTCCAGTATTTGTTTACTGGCGTCATGACTGCTGTGCACATCACCTTTTCTGCCAATCTCCAAGCTCAGAAGCTCAAGCCATCTACATGGGTTTGGTATTTTGGGCTTCCCTTTGTCAGGGTATTCACCCTTATTGAGGTTTTTTCATGCATTCTGGTAGGTGACCTTCGTCCTTCTTCGAAGAAGAAAAACAAGAAGACAAAAAAGAAGAAGAAATGGAAGAAGAAAATGTCAATGTGCCTGTTACCTTATGAAGTGTCTAGCCAGGACTGCACCACACACGTTTGTTTTCCCTTTTAGTTTACTGCAAGTCCAAATGCTTTGGAAAAGATTTCTGTATATGTGACAAGCAAACAAAACAGATACAAAGAGCAACAGAAAAACACAGATGCCAAAACAATGATAATACTGTACACAATGGAATCCGAAGGGTAGAGGGTGGTTGAGCTCCGCTTTATTGCTGTTGATCATTCATGTAAATTTACTTAGTGATGACTACTTCTACTTCTACTTTTAGAACTATTATTCCATTTGACATATTTTGCACTCTCAAATTTATTTTAGGTGGGGCAATATTTAAAGTATCAGATTGTAACAAAGCATGGCAAGGATAAATGGAAAATTGTTCTCATTAGATTAGGAATGGATAGTTTACAGTCTATGAAGAAAAGGGAAATAGCTATGCACAAGAGATCAGAGAATAGATAAATCAGCTCTAGACATGTCAGATGGAGGCAATGTTTGAATACAGGATGAGGGACTCTTAAGACAAGTTGTATCAATCATATGAAGAATGATAATTGCAGCGGCCAGAATCACAACTATTTAGATCATTGCAGATATCCTGCAGGGTTATGCCCCAACAAAGTAAAGTTTCCCATGTGATGAAAAGTTTCAAACACTAGCTGGATTGAGTACAAGCAGACCAGTGTATGGGCAGGTATAAATAACTCATTACTTACTCCGGGAGGCAGTTTAGACTAGCACTGCCCAAAAGTTTAGACTACCACTGTCCAGCATGGCCAATATCTGAAATTAGTCATTCGTAGCTGTCAATAGAGGCTGCTGACCTATAATCCTAAACCCATATAAGCCCATATAGTCCCTAACTCTAGACTTTAGCACAATCTAATTTATCAGGCGGACATGCAGAGGCTAGTAATTTCACTTATTTGCATCTGTTCACCTTCTTCAGTCTATAATGCCTGTTAAAACGATAATTCCTAGGTCAAAAAGACTTGACACTATAGTTTCTACACATATATATTTTTATGGCCAGCAGCAGGGCCGGCGTCAGCACCCGGCACACCCGGGCAAGTGCCGGGGTCCTGAGCAGACGGGGGCCCCACTCGTCGTCGGTCACCCCGGCGCCCGTTAGCAGTGCCAGCGCCGCCACTGGGCCCCCCCGCTTGCTCAGGGCCCCTGCAGCAGCCGGCGCAATACTCACCTCTCCCCGTGCCTCTGCTGCCGCAGCTCCGAGCTCCAGGGGGCGCCTGCGCCGGCGCTTCCTCTCTCACAGCAGCGCCGCTGAATTACGTCATCATTCAGCGGCCGGCTGTGGCAGAGAGCGCTGACGCCGGACAGGTGAGGCGTGTGTGTGTGTGCGTGCGTGCGTGCCTGCTGCGTGTGTGTATGTGAGAGAGTGCTGCCTGCGGTGCTGTATGTGTGATGGTGATGGGGGGAGGCAATGATGATGGGAGGCAATGATAATGGGAAGGCAATGATGATGATGGGGAGGCAATAATAATGGGAAGGTAATGATGATGATGATATTAATGGGGAGGCAATGATAATGGGAAGGCAATGATGATGATGATATTAATGGGGAGGCAATGATAATGATGATGATGGGGAGGCAATGATAATGGGAAGGCAATGATGATGATGATATTAATGGGGAGGCAATAATAATGATGATGATGGGGAGGCAATGATAATGGGAAGGCAATGATGATGATATTAATGGTGAGGCAATGATAATGATGATGATGGGGAGGCAATTATAATGGGAAGGCAATGATGATGATGATATTAATGGGGAGGCAATGATGATGAGAGGAGACAATGATGATGATAATGGGCAGGCAATGATGATGATAATGGGGAGTCTTTCCACAGTGCCCTTTCCTGAGCCGTAACAGTGCAGAGCGCAGCACAGTGTAGAGGAGAGTTCCATATTTTGTATGGAGCATTATATGTTGTCCAGTATTCTGTATGGAGCATTATATTGGGTCCAGTATTCTGTATGGAGCATTATATGGGGGATGGCGGGGTGACATCCTGCATGGGGCATTATATCGGTGATGAGGGGGAGACTATGTGGTGCCCATAATATTGTATGGAGGACTGTACTGTCCAGTCTGTACTGTGCGCTGTGAGGATTTGGCGGTTTTTGAGCTATTGTACAATTTACAATAGATATCACTCATGTAATGGAAGAAGTGAAGTGTTTGGCATTGTACTATACCCATATTTCTCTGCAGTATCTGTGCATCATGAATCGTGGTCTGTGTTAAGGGGGCCCACTGAAACTCTTTCACCCGGGGCCCATAAAAACCTGGAGCCGGCCCTGGCCAGCAGTATATTCATAATATTATCTATACGGCACCAAACGTCTGTTCTGCCGAGGAATTAGACAGTAAGTTTAAAGAGGTTGTTCACGACTTTAACATTGATGGCCTATCCTTAGGCTAGATCATCAATGTCTGATCGGTGCGGATACGACACCCGGCACTTCTGCCAATCAGCTGTTCTCGGTGTCAGCGGCTGGAACTGCCCAGTTATGGAGCTGCACATTGAAATCTATAGGGGGCAGATGTGCAGTACCCGGCCGTGGCAACTATTCCCTCGACGGAACTGCGCTGTGAAGCTCCGTAACTGAGCAGTTCCAGCCGCTGACAAAGAGAACAGCTAATCGGCAGAGGTGCCGGGTGTCACACGCGCCACAGATCAGATATTGTTGACCTATTTTAAAGATAGGCCATCAATGTTTAAGTAATGGACAACCTTTTTAAATGGATTTTCTAGAATTTTTTGTCCAATCCATCTTCCAGAAAAATGTATACATTTTTTCTTGCTGCTTCTGCTTTCCACCAGTACTTTTCTTCACTCATCCATGGTCAAAGCACAGTAAGTCAATTGATCGATAGGTCACCGAGGCCAAATGCCATGTTACAGTTTATTTCCAAACACTCTTAATTTATAAGAACTCTTTTGAAGAGAAAGAATTCCAAGGGCAATCATAGTTCAAAAGTAAAATGAGGTTGGAGTTTGACGTAGCATCCCTACTTACTGATTACATCTGTTTTCTTAATGTTTCATGAGGTTTGTCTTGGCGTGTGAGTTGGTGGTTCATTCAGCAAATCTCTCATAGACACATTTAAAATGTCTATTTCCATCACTGCAGCTTCAAAACAAATCGGAGGCACCATAAATGTTTTTTTTTGTCTATCATCTCAAATAAATACATCACTGTAAAGTTCTTCAGGCTTATGAAATCTGATCAGCTTACATCTTTGGCCTGACCCTGCCGCAGGCACATTACATTACTCCTGGTAGAGGAGACTCACCTGGAAAAGCTTATTACTGACTTTATTTTTCAGAGACAATGAACATTTCAGGGTTTCTTATAGTTAGAATCACAAATTCAGCAATGCAAAGGTGAAAACATATGAATTACTCATCTTATATACACGTTGTAGCCTAGCAAAAATTGATGGCAGTATGTGCCTGGCCACTATATGTGTTGTGTAAGAATGCATAGCTTCATGATGACCTACGCTAAAAGCTGTAGTAAAAGGCAAGTAGATCAGTGATAACATTAGCTAGATCTATTTATCATCTCAAATCTATCTATCTATCTATCTATCTATCTATCTATCTATCTATCTATCTATTATCTATCTATCCTTCTCACAAAATTAGAAAATCATCAAAAAGTTAACCCCTTAGTGACAGAGCCATTTTGCAGCTTAATGACAGGGCCAATTTTTACAATTCTGACCACTGTCACTTTATGAGGTTATAACTCTGGAACGCTTTAACGAATCTCGCTGATTCTGAGATTGTTTTTTTGTGACATATTGTACTTCACGTTAGTGGTAAAATTTATTTGATATGACTTGTGTTTATTTATGAAAAAACGGAAATATGGCGAAAATTTTGAAAATATAACAATTTTCAAACTTTAAATTTTTATGCCCTTAAATCAGAGAGATATGTCACACAAATTTCTTAATAAATAACATTTCCCACATGTCTACTTTACATCAGCACAATTTTGGGACCAAAATTTTTTATTGTTACGAAGTTATAAGGGTTAAAAGTTGACCAGCGATTTCTCATTTTTACAACACCATTTTTATTTTAGGGACCACATCACATTTGAAGTCACTTTGAGGGGTCTATACGATAGAAAATACCAAAAAGTGACACCATTCTAAAAACTGCACCCCTCAAGGTGCTCAAAACCACATTCAAGAAGTTTATTAACCCTTTACGTGCTTCACAGGAACTGAAGCAATGTGGAAGGAAAAAATTAACATTTAACTTTTTTTGCAAAAACTTTACTTCGGAACCTATTTTTTTTATTTTCACAAGTGTTAAAAGAAAAAATGAACCACAAAATTTGTTGTGCAATTTCTCCTGAATAAGCCGATATCCCATATGTGGGGGTAAATCACTTTTTGGGCGCACGGCAGAGGTCGCAAGGGAAGGAGCGACATTTGACTTTTTCAACGCAGAATTGGCTGGACGCCATGTCGCGTTTGTAGAGGCCCTGATGTGTCTAAACAGTGGAAACCCATCACAAGTGACCCCATTTTGGAAACTAGACCCCTAAGGAACTTATCTAGATGTGTGGTGAGCACTTTGAACCTCCAAATGCTTCACAGAAGTTAATAACATAGAACAGTGAAAATAAAAAATCATATTTTTTCCACAAAAACAATCTTTTCACCCCAATTTTTATTTTCCCAAGGGTAACAAGACCCAAAAGTTTTTGTGCAATTTGTCCTGAGCATGCTGATACCCCATATGTGGGGGTAAACCACTGTTTGGGTGCATGGCAGAGCTTGGAAGGGAAGGAGCGCCGTTTGACTTTTTCAGCGCAGAATTGGCTGGACGTCATGTCGTGTTTGTAGAGGCCCTGATGTGTCTAAACAGTGGAAACCCCCCACAAGTGACCCCATTTTGGAAATTAGAACCCCTAAGGAACTTATATAGATGTGTGGTGAGCACTTTGAACCCCAAGTGCTTCACAGAAGTTTATAACTCCCGGGCATGAAAATAAAAAGTCATATTTTTTCCACAAAACTGATCGTTTAGTCCCCAATTTTTTATTTTCCCAAGGGTAACAGGAGAAATTAGACCACAAAAGTTGTTGTCCAATTTGTCCTGAGTACGCTGATACCCCATATGTGGGGTGGGACCACTGTTTGGGCGCACGGCAGGGCTTGGAAGGGAAGGAGCGCCGTTTGACTTTTTCAAACCAAAATTGGCTGGAATTGAAATTGGACGCCATGTCGCGTTTGGAGAGCCCCTGATACGCCTAAACAGTCGAAACCCCCCAAATCACACCATTTTGGAAACTAGACCCTTTAAGGAACTTATCTAGATGTGTGGTGAGCACTTTGAACCCCAAGTGCTTCACAGAAATTAATAAACGTAGAGCCGTGAAAATAAAAAATCTTTTTTTTCCTCAAAAATGATTCTTTAGCCCGCTATTTTTTTATTTTCCCAAGGGTAACAGGAGAAATTGGACCCAAAAAGTTGTTGTGCAATTTTTCCTGTGTACGCTGATACCCCATATGTGGGGTGAAACCACTGTTTGGGCGCATGGGAGTGCTTGGAAGGGAAGGAGCGCCATTTTGTAATGCAGACTTTGATGGAATGTTCTGCAGGCGTCATGTTGTGTTTGCAGAGCCCTTGATGTACCTAAACAGTAGAAACCCCCTGCAAGTGACACCATTCTGGAAACTAGACCCCCAAGGAGCTTATCTAGATGTGTGGTGAGCACTTTGAACCCCCAAGTGCTTCACAGAAATTTATAAACGCAGAGCCGTGAAAATGAAAAATCATTTTTTTTCTCAAAAATTATTTTTTAGCCAGCTATTTTTTATTTTCCCAAGGGTAACCGGAGAAATTAGAACCCCAAAATTGGTGTGCAATTTGTCCTGAGTACGCTGATACCCCATATGTTGGGGTAAACCACTGTTTGGGCGCACGGCAGGGCTCGGAAGGGAGGGAGCGCCATTTGACTTTTTGAAAGCCACGTCGTTTTTGGAGACCCCATGATGTGTCTAAACAGTGGAAACCCCCCACAAGTGACCCCATTTTGGAAACTAGACCCCTTAATGAGCTTAATGCCTGCATAGCCGCGATCGCAACACCGGGATCGGTGAATACCGACCCGGATCATGTTCTCTGGGGTCTCGGCTACCCCCGGTAGCCGAGACCCCAGAGAATATTTGCCCATCCCCCCACCAGCACAGCGGCACATAGCGGCGGGCGCACTGAGCATGCGCCCACCATTTTCTTAACAGCGCCAGCACCGGGGGACAACGGAGGGCCCGGGGGCCACATGGACTGGATCGGTGGCCACATGGGGGTCCTGGGGACCCTTTTTCTCTGTCCTCTGATGTCCGATGACATCAAAATGGCCGCCATGGTCACCACCCATCCTTAAAAGTTTTCCCCTCCCATATACTAATGTGCCACAAACAGGAACTTGACATCACCAACCATTCCCATTTTATTTAGGTATATCCATATAAATGGCTCACCCTGTATACTATAGAATGATTAAAGCATAAATGGGTGAGTCAATATCTCTATCTAAAACACATGATATTGATCATAAACCAATATAGCACTATGCACTTCATGCATATGCCATAATAGACTAAATGTGTTGTAATGAGGATCATGTTGTAATAATATACGCATATACTGATATGAATCATGCATGGATAACATGTGAATATACACTTGTATTTTATATGTAAAATTTCACTAATTAATTTATCAATTGATGATGATATGATGCACTATATATGTCTGATGTTTAAATCTATTCACTGCTTGAGAAAGGCTTGTCACAGAAGAAACATTGCCACACCATATGGACTTATAAAGTCCACATTTTTTCATCATTTATTGGCATGCTGCCTCATTTTTTTGTTTTTTATTGTTTATACAAATGGATATTTGTTTGGAGGGCCCTGCACCCTGAATTATCTATATGGTGCTGTTCCATTTTTCTATCTATCTATCTATCTATCTATCTATCTTCTATCTATCTATCTATCTATCTATCTATCTATCTATCTATCTATCTATCTATCTATCTATCCTTTATATATATATTTTTGAAATAATAAAAAACAATAAAGGCTTAGAACAACCTCTATTATATGAATGACATAGAGGTCTATTCTTGCAGAGTCTCTCGCTTAGATGTACTTGCTATATGCCTTGCTTTTTATCTGTATGAACAATCTTTTGGCAACTGCAGGTGAATTATGTGGCAGGTCGTAATTCTCTCCTTATTTTGTTAGGGCTGTGGAGAGCTACATGAATAATGTATTGTCCGTAATGAGACAAGCCATTTAAAAATAATCTGTCACCTAGAAAATGACTATTTGCCTGCAGATCCACTGGTAATCTGCAGGCAAGTAGCATTTAAATAATGCCAAGTTGGTTTACTGGAAACATGGCTACAGTTACAAAATGAAGCTATTTTGTCCCTGCAGCTGCTCATTTCCAATCATCAAGGCGGTGCAAAGGCAAGTAATAGTCACCATTCACTACATAGTGAGCATGTTGTAATCAATCTCCCTGCCCCTCGATTGACAGCCTCCTCTGCATCGTAGCTGTCAGTCAAGGTACAGGAGTAGTGATAACAATGTGCTCACTATGTAGTGAGAGGTGATTGTATCAGTCCCCAGCGTAACTGGAAATGAGCAGCTGCAGAGAAAAAATAACTTCATTTTCTACCTGTAGCTGTTCTTCCAGTAAGGCAGCAAGAAATGATTTAAACCCAATTTACCTACATATTACCTCTCTATGTGAAGGTGAATAACCTTTTTGGATGTGACAGGTTCTCTTTAACGTAGCATTTGAGAGGATATGGCCTATAGGCATATAGTTATCTGATCAGAGTGTTATTAGCATAGTCGGCCCAATGTTCTCGGATGTGAGAATACACGCTCGTCTGCACCTGCCCAAATGTTAGTATTTTTCAGTTGAACTTCTGTGTCTAGATATTGATGTTACATAGTTGGTATGACGCCCCCTGATTTTTTCTGGTTCTTTCCCACAATGTCCATGTGGTGTCAATCCTGGTCGTCACTTGTACAGTAGCTCAGCCTCATCTCAGTAGTGGTGGAGTGATCCTTGACAATTTACAAGTCAGTCAATAAGTATGATCACACCAGAAACGGCTTATTCACATCAGCATTGGACACATTAGGTGGATGCTTTAAGTGCCATATCAAGCATGTATCCGTTTCCTAGTCACAGGGGCATTTTTCAATGATGTAACAGACCAAATTAATACATAACTGGACAGGACAATTTTACCACTTTTGTCAAGGATAAATAATAATGTAAATAAATTAATAAAAAATAGATAATATACCCTTATATCCAGATATATTTTATGAGTAAATACAACACACTTTGAAAAAATGGTACTAACCTTTATGCAATTTTACATACATTTTTTTAAACGTACTCTTTCTTGTCCTCTTCCTCTCTGAAAAGACAATTTGCATATTTCCCAGAGAAGCATTGAAGCTTAAAGTCTCTTCTCATCTCGGCATGCTTAACACGTCACTCTACGCAAGGATAAACGTTACCTCTTGGATCCCGGTCAGACGCCTCTCTCACACAGCCAAACCAGATCTCATACTTTCCCCTGATTGAGGGGCAACACCCCGAAACAGTGTCTGCAAATTGAGATTCTGGTTTTGGCTTTTATCCTAAGTCATGTGACAAGGCTCATTCAATGGTCGACATTGACTTTTAGGAATGCGACTTCCTATAGGTGGCACGAGAGTTCTAGTCTCTTCCTCTCTGAATTGACAATTTGCATTTTTTTTAAACATAGAAATTCTTATTATTGCCTAAAAGTCTGAGTCAAGCGAGGATTTAGATGCACAAAAGTTCAGGAAGTGCAGAGTTGAAAAATGTCAACTATTCCTATGTCTCCATGCAAATTGCCTCTTCAAAAAAACAGGACTTGTACTCTATAGCGCCACCTATTGGAAGTAGCGATCCTACAAGTCACAATCAACCCTTTAACGAGTCTTGTAATATGACTTAGGATAAAAGCCAAATCAGTATCTCCATTTGCAGACACGGTGTTTCCGACTATTGGTCCTCGTCAGTGCAAAGTAGGAGAGATCTGATTTGGCTAGATGAGAGGTTCTGGACTAGGGTCTAAGGAGTAAGGTTTCTCCTTGTGGAGAGTGACATACCAGCTCTGGCGTGTCGAGGTAATGGTAAGTTTAGGGTAAAGGGATAACTAGATGTGCAAATGCTCAGTTTCTCACTCTTTAAATAGAAATAACAAAGCTCCCCTATTCTCAAATTTATCAGAGAGCACACGTTCTCTAATTGGTAATGGGGTGATAACATGATGAAAGCTTCTTGTATTCTTCTTCAAGGGGAATCCAAGATGTGATGTTTCTTCTGGGTGTAACCTGCCACAGTCCTTTTAGTTTACGCACAGAATCAGGCAAGGAATCTTTTCCTCCTGCTACCAGACGTGAAACCATAGTTGCACCCCAAATATTAACCTAATCTCAGCTGTAACCCTCATTTTCTTTCCGCTGTGATAGTTAAAATTAAGATGTAATATGATATCTGGCAGTAAAAGGTGTTTTGCTATTAACGAGGAGCTGTCACCAATTCAAAAGTGGGCAGTACTGCATTTATTTTTTATATTCATTTTTCCTATTAATCTGCCATACAGTCTCAGAGATATGAAACTTTTTAGCTTAGTGTTAATTTTTATGATCTTAACCAAGGGGGTAGTGCTCACAGGGTCATTCGGAGGCCTTTCTTTAGGCTGCTCTGAATAATCACCTTGTGAGCATTGTTCCCTTAGTCAGGACCATAAAAAATAGTATTATATAAAAAGGCTCATTTCCCTGGAATAATACGATAGATTTAAAAAAAAATACACACAAGAAAGCAAAATATTTAGGGAGCAGCGTGAATAAAACAAAAGGGAAAATATCCAACTTTAACCTAATGACTGCTCCTCTTGAAATACTATGGGACTGATTCATCAAGATTGGTATAATTCACACTCGCGCTACATAAATCTTGATGGAGAAGAAGAGGCATGTAAAATCATTAAGAGGTGAATGCATCTTAATGAATTTGGCACTTCTTCTCACTTGCATGTGCCTCAATGCGCTTGATCAGATATGCTACTCCAGTCAGGGACTGGAGTAGTATTTGTAGTGTAAAAAAAATGCTGGCAATTAACATGAATCGGATGGGCGTCCCGGAATAATTATCCGCTGTGGCCCGGATCCTCACTAGCCCCACTCATTTAACCCCTTCACCCCCAAGGGTGGTTTGCACGTTAATGACCGGGTGTAATGTATGTAGTACAGTTCATATAGCGTCTTGTGCTTGGGTGCGATGAAAACACAGGAGTCACAGGTTTGATATAGAAAAGTCCTGTATTACTTCATACAAGTTGGCAGAAATAGTCACACAGTTTGCAGACACAGAAACAGGAGACACAGCAGGCCAGAGTAATCCAAGCTCAGCAATCACTCTCCAATACAGATTCAGGATCTTCTTCTCTGTTACCGTAAGTCCATGCAAACGTGGGTCTTTCAAAGAGCAGGGTTCAGAGTCCACAAGTGCTTCAGAGTTCCTCAGTAGGAATAGCTGGAGTACAAGGTCCAAGGCTTACAGGAGTCAAGTCACAGGTTCACTGCAGGCTAGATTCTGAAGCACTGATTGCTCAGCTGTGGCTGCTTAAGAAGCAAAGGAGAGAATCAGGGCGGGAACATGCAAGCTGGAAACTCCATTTTGACTGAGGGCAAGATAGCTGCAGCAAGACAGAAAGTAAAATGGCTGACGAACAAACTGAGTTTCAGGAATATATACATAGAACCTTACATTACTCCCCCCTTAAGGACAACCTCCGGATGACCTCAGACCAGGCTTGTGTGGGTACCTCTGATGAAACTGACGGAGCAAGCGAGGAGCATTAACGTTATTGACCGGTTCCCATGAGTTGTCTTCCACTGGGTAGCCCTGCCATTTAATCAGATATTGTAACTGATTTCTATACAACCTGGAATCTAAAATCCGTTCCACCACAAATTCTTCCTGACCATCGACTAGCACTGGGTCAGGGCAAGGAGAGGAACGTCCAGGAAACGTATTGGGTGTCGCAGCCTTTAGTAGGGATACATGAAAGACAGGGTGGATTCTCATAGTTCTGGGCAGTTGAAGACGACAAGCAACGGCACTTATAATTTTACTGATTTTATAGGGTCCAATGTACTTATGTCCCAACTTAGACGATGGAATCCTTAACTTAAGATTTCTGGATGACAGCCAGACCAAGTCTCCTACCTTGAAAGCTGGTGTAGGTTTACGAAATTTATCTGCTGCTTTCTTGTACCTTTCTTGAGCCGATTCCAGATTTTCCTTTAGAAGATCCATATTCTTCTGTAAAGACGTGATTCTTTCAGCCACTGCTGGTAAAGGCGTTTCTATGGGAAATCGTGGTAGAATGTTAGGATGATAACCTAGATTAGAGTAAAAAGGAGACTGTTTAGTGGAGGCACTCTGAGAGTTGTTATACGAGAACTCAGCTAATGGAAGTAGATCCACCCAATCATCCTGTAGGTGGCAGATAAAGCAGCGGAGATACTGCTCCAGGGTTTGATTGGTTCGTTCGGTCTGTCCATTAGTCTGGGATGAAAAGCAGAAGAAAGGTTTACTTTAATGTCCAATGCTGCACAGAAATTTTGCCAAAACCTAGAAGTGAATTGCACCCCTCGATCCGAAATAACCTCATCCGGTACTCCATGTAAGCGAAACACATCTTTAATCATCAAATCTGATGTCTGTTTTGCAGTGGGTAAGCCGACACAAGGGATAAAATGAGCTGCCTTTGTTAGACGGTCAACCACCACTAGAATGGTGTTCTTTCCCTGAGAGGTTGGTAACTCCACAATGAAGTCCATAGAAATGGATCCCCACGGGCGGGACGGGGTGGGAAGAGGCTGTAACAGACCAGTTGGTGAGGAGCGAGGTGTTTTGCATCTTGCACAGACCTCACATGAAGTGACATAATTTAAAACATCCTTCCTGCAAGTGGGCCACCAAAAGAAACGAGAAAGAAATTCCTGTGTCTTTAGAATTCCTCTATGCCCAGCTATCTTGGAATCGTGAATGAGTTGCAATACTCTTAATCTGACTGTTTCAGGAATATACAGACGTTGTCCCTGAATCCACACACCATTCTTAAAGACAAGACTTACGTCCCTTGGGGGTTGTGCCAAAAAGGAATCCGCATGGTATGCTTCCTTGATGTCCTTAAGTAGGTCTTGATTATGAATTACTCCTAGGAATCTAGAGTCAGGAAGAATAGTCTTAGGAGGAGTAATTGGACGTGTCTCTGCTGAGTAAATCCTAGAGAGTGCATCAGCCTTTCCATTGCGCGATCCTGGTCTATAAGAGATGATAAAATTAAATTGGTTTAAGAAAAGATTCCAGCGAGCCTGGCGAGGAGTCAGGCACTTAGCCGACCTGATAAACTCAAGGTTACGATGGTCTGTCAGGACGACTATTTGCTGTGCAGCTCCCTGAAGAAGGTGTCTCCATTCTTTGAAGGCGGCAATAATGGCCAACAACTCTCTATTGCCCACATCGTAGTTCCTCTCAGCCGAAGACAACTGCTGGGAAAAGAAGGCACAGGGATGCAAGACATTCTTCTCACCTGTTCTCTGAGAGAGTATAGCTCCAACGGCACAGTCTGAAGCATCCACCTCTATTATGAAGGCAAGCTCGGGGTTGGGATGTACTAGGATAGGTGCAGTGGTAAATTTATCTTTTAGACGGGAAAATGCTTCCTGGGCTTGGGGAGTCCAGGAAAACCTAGACTCTTTCCGGGTAAGTTGAGTGATAGGTGACACTACCTCAGAGAAATTTCTAATGAAACGTCTATAGAAGTTGGCAAACCCGATGAAGCGCTGTACCTCCTTCACATTTCTAGGACTTGGCCAATCCTTGATGGCTTGGGTTTTGCTTCCATCCATACTAATTCCTTGTGTAGACAGTACATACCCAGAAATTGAATTTCGGTCCTATGGAATTCACACTTTTCAAGTTTGATGTAAAGATGATTTTGTCTTAGACGTTCCAAGACCATTCTCACATGTCCATGATGTTCCTCTGTGGAGTTAGAAAAAATTAGAATATCATCCAAATAAATTACCACGAATGTATCTAGGAGATCCCTGAAGATGTCATTCACCAAGTGTTGGAAAGTGGCTGGGGCGGTACTCAGACCAAAAGGCATAACTAGATATTCAAAGTGTCCATAGCGTGACCTGAATGCAGTCTTCCATTCATCCCCAGGTCTAATACGGACTAAGTTATAGGCCCCACGAAGATCTAGTTTAGAAAAAATTTTGGCATGTCGCACTCTCTCCAATAACTCAGGGATTAAAGGCAATGGATAACGGTTTCTAATAGTAACCTTATTGAGTTCCCTATAGTCTACGCATGGTCTCAGAGATCCATCTTTCTTCTTTACAAAGAAGATGGGTGCACCTGCAGGAGATGAAGAGGGGCGTATGAAGCCCTTGGCTAGATTTTCATCTATGTAATCCTTTAAAGCCTTTAGCTCGGGCCCGCCAGGGGGTAGATCTTACCAAAAGGTATCTCTGCTCCAGGCAATAATTCAATTGGACAATCATATGGACGGTGAGGAGGAAGCTGGTCAGCGTTCTTCTTGTCACATAAATCCACATAGTCCTGGTATACAGCTGGTAGTTCAGGGACTGACATGATTCCTTTAGGAACAGAGCAAGCTGAAACTTTTGGACTCATCTGTTTCTCTGGAAAGTGTAATTCCTTGGTCTCCCAGTTAATGGTAGGATTCTGAGCCTGCAGCCATGGTAGCCCTAGAATAATGGGAAAGTGGGGAGAAGAGATAAGCATAAAGGACAGTTTCTCTTGATGATCTTTACCCATAAGAACCCTCAAAGGCTCTGTTTCCTGATCCACTGGTCCAGAGGTCAGCAGGGAGCCATCCACAGTTTCCATCTGTACTGGAGTAGCCTTCTTCACTGAAGTATTCCCTGTTTCAGAGCAAAGGAGACATCCATAAAATTTCCACTTGCCCTGAGTCGATCATAGCAGAGCTAGACACCCAAGCTGAGTCAACCCAGAGTTTGATGGAAAGAAAGCAATGAGAATTGTTTTTCTTACAACTCAGCTGGGACACCGCTGAGGAAACTTGAAAAATGGCAGCGTTTACACAGTCAACGTCCTCAGAGGTAACGGAGTTTAAGTCCGAGAAATCAAGATCTGTTGCTGCAGATCTCTCTGGAGCCTGAGGCTCGGACCTGACAGATCCCCTCTCGCAACACTCACAATGAATGAGTGCTGCAGTAGTCTTACGAGAACGGCTGGGGCAGTTTATAATGAAGTGCCCTGACTTACCACAATAGAAACATAGATTCTCCTTAAAACGATGTTCCTTGCGTGCATCACTAACCCGTCGTTGTAAAGAGTCTACCTGCATGGGTTCAGGTTCAGGTTCCCGTGTAATCCTACTCAAAGGTTCCTTAGCTGGAGAGGAAGGTAGGAAAAGGTTAGTACGATTGCTTTCGAACCATCTCTCTTGCCTGCGTTCAGTCAGACGAGTATCAATACGGATGCAGTAGTTAATAAAGTCACCTAACGCAGTGGGAGGGTCGGCACGAGCAAGTTCATCCTTAATCAGTGGAGATAACCCCTTTCGAAAAATAGATTTTTTGGCGGAACTGTCCCAGGTGGTATCAAGGGCCCATCTCCTGAAATCCAAGGCATATTCAGCTACCGAGTGCTTACCTTGGCGCAAAGCTAACATGGCTGCTTCAGCTGTTGCACCTCGATTGGGGTCATCAAACACCTGCCCCATGGCTGAAATAAAATCATCAAGGTGATTCAAACAATCATCCTCAGTCTCAATCAGAGGGTTTGCCCACATTAAAGCCTTGTTGGTAAGCAACATAATTATAGTAAGCACCTTAGATCGTTCAGTGGGAAATTGTGAAGCATGTGCAGAAAAAAAAAGATTGCATTGATTAATAAATCCCCTGAATTTCTCACGTTCACCGCCAAAACGAAAAGGAGGCAACTTGGGAATCCCAGCACTCGGGGCTACGGCAGGAGCCTGGACTCGCCCCTCTAGAACCTCAATCCTGGCTCGCAAATCCTGGGTAGTCTGTCCAACCACTTGCAAATTGTGATTATTGAGGTCCTGTAGATTTGTAAAACGGGTCTTTATATTCTGCAAATCTGCAAGGATATTATCAGTCACTCCGCAAAGTTCCTTTATGCGGGCCTCCATTTTCCAGATCTTTTAAGACAGGATTACTGGAAGAAGAGGAGAGAAAAAAAAAACAATAGTGTTCACCTGTGGCAACACTGCAGAGAGAAAAAAAAAATTAAGGGAACTGCTCACCTGGAATGGTTGTGAGAAGTCACAACCACTATCATCACAGAAAGTTTCAACCAGACATCTGATATCCAGAGTTACAGCAGACAAAAAAGAGAAAAGAAAGGAAAAAAAAAAAAAACAATAGTGTTTACCTGTGGTAACACTGCAAAAAGAAAAAACTTAAGGGAATTGCTCACCTGGAATGGTTGTGAGAAGTCACAACCACTGTCATCACAGAAAGTACAACCGGACGTCTGATATCCACAGTACAGCAGACACAGCCTTCCAGACCCAGCAGACACTAACGTTTTGGCTTCAGAATCTTGTAATGTATGTAGTACAGTTCATATAGCGTCTTGTGCTTGGGTGCGATGAAAACACAGGAGTCACAGGTTTGATATAGAAAAGTCCTGTATTACTTCATACAAGTTGGCAGAAATAGTCACACAGTTTGCAGACACAGAAACAGGAGACACAGCAGGCCAGAGTAATCCAAGCTCAGCAATCACTCTCCAATACAGATTCAGGATCTTCTTCTCTGTTACCGTAAGTCCATGCAAACGTGGGTCTTTCAAAGAGCAGGGTTCAGAGTCCACAAGTGCTTCAGAGTTCCTCAGTAGGAATAGCTGGAGTACAAGGTCCAAGGCTTACAGGAGTCAAGTCACAGGTTCACTGCAGGCTAGATTCTGAAGCACTGATTGCTCAGCTGTGGCTGCTTAAAGAAGCAAAGGAGAGAATCAGGGCGGGAACATGCAAGCTGGAAACTCCATTTTGACTGAGGGCAAGATAGCTGCAGCAAGACAGAAAGTAAAATGGCTGACGAACAAACTGAGTTTCAGGAATATATACATAGAACCTTACACCGGGCCAATTTTTACAATTCTGACCACTGTCTCTTTATGAGGTTATAACTCTGGAACGCTTCAACGGATCTTCGCGATTCTGAGATTGTTTTCTCGTGACATATTGTACTTCACGTTAGAAGTAAAATTTCTTCGAATATAACTTGCGTTTATTTTGAAAAAAACGCAAATATGGCGAAAATTTTTAAAATTTTGCAATTTTCAAACTTTGAATTTTTATTCCCTTAAAACAGAGAAATATGTCACATAAAATAGTTAAGAAATAACATTTCCCACATGTCTACTTTACATCAGCACAATTTTGGAACCAAAATTTTTTTTTGTTAGGAAGTTATAAGGGTTAAAAGTTGACCAGCGATTTCTCATTTTTACAACAAAATTTACAAAGCCATTTTTTTAGGGACCACCTCTCATTTGAAGTCACTTTGAGGGGTCTATATGGCAGAAAATACCCAAAAGTGACACCATTCTAAAAACTGCACCCCTCAAGGTACTCAAAACCACATTCAAGAAGATTATTAACCCTTCAGGTGCTTCACAGGAACTAAAGCAACGTGGAAGGAAAAAATGAATATTTAACTTTTTAGCCACAAAAATGATCTTTTACAAACTTTTTTTTTATTTTCACAAGGGTAAAAGGAGAAAATGGACAGAGAAGGTTGTTATGCAATTTCTCCTGAGTACGCCAATACCCAATATGTGGGGGAAAACCACTGTTTGGGCACACGGCAGAGCTCGTAAGGGAAGGAGCGCCGTTTGACTTTTTCAAACTAAAATTGGCTGGAATTGAGATTGGACGCCATGTCGTGTTTGGAGAGCCCCTGATGCGCCTAAACAGTGGAAACCCCCACAAGTGACACCATTTTGGAAACTAGACCCCCTAAGGTACTTATCTAGATCTGTTGTGAGCACTTTGAACTCCCAAGTGTTTCACAAAAGCTTATAATGCCTGTGTGTGAAAAAAAAAAAAAACAATTTTCCACAAAAATGATTTTTTAGTCCCAAATTTTTGAATTTTCCCAAGGAAATTGGACCCCAAAAGTTGTTGTCCAATTTGTCCTGAGTACGCTGATACCCCATATGTGGGGGGGGGAACTGTTTGGGTGCACGGCAGGGCTTGGAAAGGAAGTAGTAACGTTTTGGAATGCAGACGTTGATGGGGGTCATGTTCCGTTTGCAGTGCCCCAGATGAGCCTAAACAGTGGAAACCCCCCACAAGTGACCCCATTTTGGAAACTATACCCCCTAAGGAACTTATCTAGATCTTTGGTGAGCACTTTGAACCCCAAAGTGCTTCACACAAGTCTATAATGCCCGGGCATGAAAATAAAAAATCCTATTTTTTTCCCACAAAAATTATCTTTTAGTCATTAATTTTTTATTTTCTCAAGGGTAACAGGAGAAATTGGACCACATAAGTTGTTGTCCAATTTGTTCTGAGTACGCTGATACCCCATATGTGGGTGGGAACCACTGTTTGGGCGCACGGCAGAGCTCGGAATGGAAGGAGCACCATTTGACTTTTTCCAACCAAAATTGGCTGGAATTGAGATTGGATGCCATGTTGCATTTGGAGAGCCCCTGATGTGCCTAAACAGTGGAAACCCCCCACAAATGACCCCATTTTGGAAACTAGACCCCCTAAAGAACTTTTATAGATCTTTGGTGAGCAATTTGAACCCCCAAGTGCTTCACACAAGTTTATAACGTAGAGCCGTAAAATTTAAAAATCATATTTTTTCCACAAAAATTATCTTTTCACCCCAATTTTTATTTTTCCAAGGGTAACAAGACTCCAAAAGTTATTGTGCAATTTGTCCTGAGTGCGCTGATACCCCATATGTGGGGGTAAACCACTGTTTGGGTGCATGGCAGAGTTTGGAAGGGAAGGAGCGCCGTCTGACTTTTTCAACGCAGAATTGGCTGGACGCCATGTCGTGTTTGGAGAGCTCCTGATCTGCCTAAACAGTGGAAACCCCATAAATGACGCCATTTTGGAAACTAGACCCCTCAAGGAACTTATCTAGATGTGTGGTGAGAACTTTTAACCCCCAGGTGTTTCACTAAAGTTTATAACGTACAGCCGTAAAATAAAAAATCTTTTTTTTTTTTTACAAAAATGATTTTTTCGTCCCCAATATTTTATTTTCACAAGGGTAACAGAAGAAATTGGAACCCAAAAGTTGTTGTCCAATTTGTCCTGAGTACGCTGATACCCAATATGTGGGAGAAAACTACTGTATGGGCGCACGTCAGGGCTCGGAAGGGAAGTAGTGACGTTTTGGATTGCAGACTTTGATGGAATGGTCTGGGGGCGTCATGTCACATTTGGAGAGCCCCTGATGCACCTATACAGTGGAAACCCCCCACAAGTGACCCCATTTTGGCAAATAGACCCCACAAGGAACTTATCTAGATGTTTGGTGAGCACTTTGAACCCCGAAGTGCTTCACAGAAGTTTATAACGTACAGCAGTAAAAATAAAAAATCTTTTTTTTTTTTACAAAAATGATTTTTTCGCCCCCAATATTTTATTTTCACAAGGGTAACAGAAGAAATTGGAACCCAAAAGTTGTTGTCCAATTTGTCCTGAGTACGCTGATACCCAATATGTGGGAGAAAACTACTGTATGGGCGCACGTCAGGGCTCGGAAGGGAAGTAGTGACGTTTTGGATTGCAGACTTTGATGGAATGGTCTGGGGGCGTCATGTCGCATTTGGAGAGCCCCTGATGCGCCTAAACAGTGGAAATCCCCAACAAGTGACCCCATTTTGGAAAATAGACCCCACAAGGAACTTATCTAGATGTGTGGTGAGCGCTATGAAGCCCCAAGTGCTTCACAGAAGTTTATAATGTACAGCCGTAAAACAAAAAAATATTTTTTTTTGTACAAAAATGATATTTTCGCCCCCAGTTTTTTATTTTCCCAAGGGTAGCAGAAGAAATAGGACAAATTGCACAATAACTCTTGGGGTCCAGAGTACGCTGATACCCCATATGTGGGGATAAACTACTGTTTGGACGCATGGCAGAGCTGAGAAGTGAAGGAGCACCGTTTGACTTTTTCAACGCAGAATTGGCTGGAATTGAGATCAGACGCCATGTCACATTTGGAGAGCCCCTGATGTGCCTAAACAGCTGAAACCCCCCAATTCTAACTCCAACCCTAACCCCAACACACCCCTAACCCTAGTCCCAACCCTAACCACAAACCTAACCCTAACACACCCTAATCCCAACCCTAACCCTAATCCTAACTTTAGCGCCAACCCTAACCCTAACTTTAGCCGCAACCCTAACCCTAACCCTAATGGGAAAATGGAAATAAATGCTTTTTTTTTATTTTATTATTTTTCCCTTACTAAGGGGGTGATAAAGGGGGGTTTGATTTACTATTTATAGCGGGTTTTTATGATTGGCAGCTGTCACGCTAAAAGACGCTTTTTATTGCAAAAATAGTTTTTGCATCATCACATTTTGAGAGCTATAATTTTTGCATATTTTGGCCCACAGAGTCATGTGAGGTCTTATTTTTTGCGGGACGAGTTGACGTTTTTATTGGTACCATTTTTGAGCACGTGACGTTTTTTGATCGCTTTTTATTTCGATTTTTGGGAGGTTAGAATGAACAAAAATAAGCAATTCATGAATTTCTTTTGGGGGAGGCGTTTATACCGTTCCGCGTGTGGTAAAATCGATAAAGCAGTTTTATTCTTCGGTCAGTACGATTACGGCGATTCCTCATTTATATCATTTTTTCATGTTTTGGCGCTTTTATTGAATAAAAACAATTTTATATAAAAAATAATTATTTTTGCATCGCTTTATTCTGCGAGCTATAACTTTTTTATTTTTTCGCTGATGATGCTTTATGATGGCTCGTTTTTTGTGGGACAAGATGACGTTTTCAGCGGTACCATGTTTTTTTATATCGGCCTTTTTGATCGCGTGTTATTCCACTTTTTGTTCGGCGGTATGATGATAAAGCATTGATTTTTTGCTTCGTTTTTTTTTTTTTTTTTTAAGGGGTTCACTAAAGGGGTTAACTAGTGGGATAATTTTATAGGGGGGATCGTTACGGACGCGGCGATACCAAATATGTGTACTTTTATTGTTTTGTTTTTTTTATTTACAGGAAGAAGTGAATTTATTGGGGAATATTTTTTTTTTTTTTAATTTATTTTGGATTTTTTTTTTACACATGTTTATTTTTACTTTTTTAACTTTTTTATTTTGTCCCAGGGTGGGACATCACAGTATTTTATCAGATCGCTGGTGTGACAGTGTGCACAGCACTCTGTCACACCAGCGATCGCACAGGCATAGATGCAGGCTTCTCAGTGCCTGCTCTCGGCAGGCACTGAGGTAGCCGCCTCCCTCCAGGACCCCGGCGCCATCTTGGATCCGGGTCCTGGGAGGGAGGAAGCCTCAGAACAGCGCGATCACATCGCGCTGCTCTGAGGGTCTCAGGGGGGCGCGCAGGG
>JARQOD010000006.1:33610574-33646923 GCA_033576555.1 Oophaga sylvatica
AAACGGATACAAAGCACTGACATGCGGCGCCATCCGGCGCTAATGAAAGTCAATGCAAAAAAAAACCGCATCCGGCATTACATTTCGCCGGATGCGGTTGGACAAAAAAATGCCGGAGGGCGCCGTCAGGCGCACAACGGATGTGTGAAAGAGGCCTATTTCTCCTGGCTTGCTGAAAATAGACGTCTGGTTAATTAAGATAAAATACTTTGTTGTCACAGTTAACAAAACAACAACCAAAAAGGATGAGAACAGAGAAATGGCTTGTGGTCACCACCTGCAGAACCTCTCCTTTATAGGGGTTGTCTGGCTAATTGCCTATCATTTCTATCTGTTGTCCGTTCCATTTGCACAACCGAAAGAGAAATTGATTCACAATTGGTGTTGCTTCGTAACTGGACATGTTGATTTCACAGAAGTCTGATTGACTTGGAGTTACATTGTGTTACTTAAGTATTCCCTTTATTTTTTGAGCACTGTAGCTGCAGGATGTTGTTTAGCATTGTCTTGCAAAATATGTAAAGTCTTCCCTGAAACAAATGTTCTTTCTATGACAGTATATGTTGTTCTAAAACCTTTATATAGTGCTCAACATTGATAGTGACTTTCAAAATGTGTAATCTGTGGATGCCACAGTCACTAATCCAACCACATACCATCAGAGATTTGGACTGTCTACTGATAACAAGCTGGATAATTTGGTTGCTCTGTTCTTGAGTCCACAGGCCATTACAGCCAGAAAGAATTTCACATTTTAATTCATATGACCACAGAACAGGTTTCAGTTTTGCTTCTGTCCATTTTAACTGTACTTTGGCCCAGAAAACACAACAATGTTTCTGGATTGTGTTGGTATTTGACTTCTTTGCATGATAGAGCTTTAACTTGCATATTTATATTGCACAACTGTGTCCACAGACAATGATTTCTTTAAGTAGTCATAAGCCCATGCAGTGATTTATATGACTGAATCATGCGTGTTTTTATTCCTATGACGGATGAGGACCCGTAAATCATGAGCATCCAATATTCACCGTCGGCTTTGTCCCTTGTGCACATGGATTTCTACAGATTCTCAGGAATTTTTGATGATGTTATGTACTGCAGATAGTGGGATATTCAAAGTCTTTGCAATTTTATGTGGAGGAACATTTTTGTGAAATTTTTTCCCAATTTTTAAATGCAGTTGTTCACAGATTTGTGAACCTCTGATCATCTTTGCTTCTGAGAGACTTTGCCTCTCCAGCATGCTCTTTTTATACACAGCCATGTGACTTAATTAAAAATTGCCAATTGTTTTTCATTAGCACCACTTGTTCAGCATTATGTTAACCCTGTCCCAACAATTTTTGAGATGAGATGCTGCCATCAATTTCTAAACGAGTTGATTTTTGTTTCATATGAAATGGAAAAATGTCAATCTTTCACCTTCTGATCTATGCTATGTGTTCTGTTGTGAATAAAATATGGCTATAAGAGATTTCCAAATCATCCCAATCTTGTTTTCTTTATATTTTACACAGTGTTCCAACTTTTTTGGAAATGGGGTTGCCCAATGGACATCTTTGAGAGAAAAATGTCATAAATTGCCTGAAAAACACTATATCTAGAACAAACTGCAATTTTAAAGATACATTAACATTTAATATTTCCACTAAAAGCACAACATATTCCCTAAAAAACCAGTGAAGGAATAATAAAGTCATCTTAATGACAGATTCAAACAAATCCATCAAGACATCTAACCATGATATGGTCTGTTATGCATGTTCATGCATGAAATGCTTAGGTGAAATGCTGACTTTACATTTCCATTTGATCTTAAATAGCTGTTTTGCACTGAAATAGATCCCACAAAATATTTGTGGCAAAGTGAGTCAGGCAGATGTGTAGCTAAAATTACAATTACACGTGTAAAATGGAATGACGGTGCAATATATATGAAAAGTAGACTTGCGTAATATAATGAGGGCAAACTAGGAATACAACTAACACCAAAGAGAGAACTTCTGTGTTATGCGCTGTCCCCACTGTTCCTAAACCAGACTAGGTTAGCATCTTATCCAAATGTATCACACTGCTTTATGCTGTGTGACAAATCTGGCACATTTTGCTATACACGTTCGACCTTTCCTGCTGCATATGCAGCCTACTGGTTGACTTACTTTTGACCAATAATTTGCTGCAAATGTTAATCTATGATTCCCTGCTCATTTGCAATTTTTTTCTCAGCTGAAATCGCACTGAGTAAAAAAATCACAGCATGCTGCGATTGTCCTCGCATCTCAGATGGAGAATCGCCATTGCAAGTCAAGGGTTTGATAAAAAAATCATGCAGCACTCAGACCATTCGAGTGCCGTCCGATTTTTACACATCAATGTACTTGAAAACCCAATATTTCAGCAATCGCATACAGTAAAATCACAGCGTGATCTGACAAAATAGAATAGATACATACACATAGAATAGATAGATATAAAGATGTCAGTGACATATATAATTAGTACAGTGCTTGTGTAGCTTACTGTACATGTATTTAATTAATAAATATCAAAAAAATGATGTGGAATCCCACTAAATTTTATTAACCAGCAGAGGGAAAGCGGACAGCTGGAGGCAGATGTTTATATGCTGACGTCATTAAGATGAACTGAGTTCATTAGCTCTGATCGCCGATGACCTTTCTGACATCACCATGAGGGTGAGAACTTTCTCACGCTAGCGGTGATGTCAGTGAGGTGAAAGGAGTTCACCGCGAGGCACTGAGCTGAGCAAGCACACGCAGCTCAATGTCTTTGCTGGATGGCAGGCTGTATATCCACATCATGCAACAATGCAGCCTGCCATCTAGATGTAGCAAAGCTAGACGCGCCGCGGGATAATTAGATTATTAACTTCTTAGCGGACAGGTGAGGAATATGGTTGTTTATTATTTTAATTATTTTACAGGAGATATTGGCTTGAGTGGATTGGGCATTGAGGTGAGAATAACTGTCTAAATTTAGATTCATTAAACGAGTCTGCGTAATTTGTTCAAATAAAGTACTTTATTCTGTCTGTGTATTTTTTCACTATGTGTTAGTAATGGGGGCATCTTAAAGACACCTATCCTTACTAACCCCTGGGCATGACATCAGCTGACAATACAAAGCTGACATCAACTACCCAACTATAACCCTGCTTGCCACCGCACGAGAGCAAGTGGCAAGAGAGAGGCTAAGTGCCAGATTTGGTGCATCTTATGGATGCGCCATTTCTGGGGTGGCTGAGAGCTGATGTTTTTAGTCTGGGAGGGGTCAATATCCATAGCCCCTTCCTAGGCTATTAATATCAGCCCGCAGATGTCTGATTACACTTTGCCGGTTATTAATTCTAGGGCGACCCTATGTCATTTTTGGGGGGTCCCCATTTTAATAACCAGGAAAAGCTAAACATACAGCTGTGAGCTGATATTAATAGCCCAGGAAGCTCCAAGTGTATAATTTTTCATCTGTGCCACTCGATTTCAAAGTGCTCCCTGATAGTAATGAAGAAAATTTTCTCTTGAACTAAAACGGCATATATCTCTTAACTTCTGGTTGAGAAGCCGTGCCAACATCATAGGAGAAAATTTGAAAGGTTAAAGAGAAAATTTGCTTCTTTATGATTTAGGGGTGTAACTTTTGGATGGAAGGGCACAGGGAAAAAAAAGAAAACTGTTCCATAATTATTGGAATAGCAGCAATTAGAGGAGGCACTCAGTTCAAATTAAAAGATACACTGAAAGGTCCTCTATAAATAAAATCTGTCACCAGCTTTCCCATTATTAATTTGCTGCTAGCACATTATGCCATTCTTAATTAGGGTTATAATGATCCTTATCCTTTGCGGGCATCGCGCATCCTAGCATGTTTCTAAAGATGACCTTGCTTCACCACTCTGTTGCATGGTACTTGACGCTTTGTCCAGATATTCCTTAGTACCTGCAGTGAACTCCTTAGCCTGCCCCCTCTGATTTTGAATGGTTGGGTCAGGTTAGCCAATTCACTGCAGGCTGCCAATTCACTGCTGCAAAGTTGGTCTGTGCATGCCCATCAGACAGCATGACACCGAGTACCATGTTGGAGAGCAGTGAATAAAGATACTTTTTAGAGGTATGACAGGATAGGTGCATGGCATGGATCATTAAAATTAGGAAGAACAAAATGTACTGGCATAAGTTTAATAACAGGAAACCTGATGAGAGGTTCTCTTAGAAGCCATGTTTACACATAGTTTTTTAGTAGAGGATCCACTTCCCAATCTTACACATTACTTTACTGCTTGCAAAACTCTTCTTATTCATTTCCATGGGAATTCCACTTTGCTGTTGGAATCCACTTCAAATTAGGCACTGTCAAATCAAAAAGCTGCAAAAAATTGTTTCAGGAAAAATCTTTTCCCAAACTCTTCAAAACTGATTCTGGAAACACTTCAGAAAAATAAAAACTTTACCAAAATCTTCCAAAAATAGAAGCATTTCCTGAAGTTGGTAAGCATGTAAGGTATCCAGCACGTCCATTGGCACCTGTGCTAGACTTCAATGTCAATTTTACAACTTACTGCAATAATGTTGTAGTATTGCAGCATATAGAACAAGACTATCACATAAACATAAAATATAAAATGTAGAGTGAAAAAAAATTGTAGTCTTATTAAAAAAATGTAAAAATAACGTAAAAACAAAAATACAAATATATTTGGTATCACCAAATTCCCATTCTACTGAGCACTTCCACGCATACAAGCAGTCCCTTGCCAGCTTCAACCAAGCTCTGTAAACAAACTTACTTCGCATCTCTCATATCCTCCCTGTCTCACAACCCTAAACAGCTCTTCAACACTTTCAATTCTCCTCCCTCTCCTCTCATTTATGCTGAAAACTTTGCCTCCTTCTTTAAACAGAAGATCGATACGATCAGAGGAAGCTTTGGCCCGCAGCCCTCAATGCCCCTCTTAGCCACTCAGCCCTGTTCTTCCAAAACCAGCTTCTCCACCACGACAGAAGATCAGCTCTCCATCCTCCTGTCAAGATCACACCACCACTTGTGCGCTTGGGCAACAGGGCAACAGACGCATTTCAATACAAATACATGACATTAGACACTGTTCAACAAATACAACTCATACAGTACCGGTGCATAACATATATACACGAAGGTGAACAGGGGGGCACATGAAAGAAAGAGAACGCGCTACTGAGAGGTCCGGCCACCTCCTTACAAATTTTACCAAACAATGAACACTGTAAACACAAAACCCAAAACACAATAGCAGAATTGTATTTTTTTTATTATATTTTTTTCCACTTCAAAGCACACTATATGCAAAAATAAGTGGTGTAATTCAAAACTACAACTCATGCTGTAAACATAATAATTCATACATAAATAAATAAAACAAGACTCTTGGAAGAAGGAGAGGAAAAAAGATAAAGCTCAGAAACTAAAATTGGAAAGATTGAACATCCTTTGATAGAAATCCTTATCGATGTTAAAACATAAACACCCAATAGGAAATCTCTCTAAATCTTCCTGGTATAGTTACTGGTGATTTATTTTCCTTAAACATGCCGGCTTACCTGACAGTGACAGCAGTTACTTGACGGCTGAAATCTCAGCTTGTTTCTTAAGACAGCTAATTACATTGCCAGGTTTTCTGATTGCAAAGCTGAATAAACCATTACAAGCAAGTCTCAATCAACAAGAAAATGAAGCAGAAGGGTTCTTTATTATTGAAGCTTCTTGGCTCAGAACATTAAAGGGGCATCAAACTAGAAACTAATCATAGCACGAACAGAAGATTCTTAAATGTGTTTGTAAATCTTCCTATCGGGTTCTTTCTGATTTATGGTAAATCATTCACAGTGAGTTTCCTGTGTTTTGTTAGTTAGAATTCATTTACTAGTTTCTTTTCTATTGATTCGCTGGCTTAATTTTATTTTTGCTACAACTGTTAAAGTGATGTTTCGGCAGAACTTTCTGCTACTTTCTTTCTTTCCATATGGTCTTGAGATGAAGAAATACATATGACAAAACCTGTACTTCTCGTCCGCCAGTTGAGGAGATGTGAAAATTAGAAATTACAGCTCATCAAAATCAGGCTGGTTACATAGACAATTGGGTCAATATGCTTGAAGATTTCAGGTGATGGTATGCATTCACATTCTAACTTTTTGGTATTATTATAGTCAGTTTTATCATCCAGTTTACTAAAAATAACAGTTTTGTTCCTCATGGGTGGATTTTTCCTGTTAATTTAACAGCGGGAAACTTCTTTATTCTATGGCAAAGAAACAATTTTCACCCTACCACCTATCCAACGGTAATTTCACATGTGGTTGTAAGAGGACCCACTGTGTAGGATCTAGATACATTATATGAACCTGTGGCTCATCTGTGAAACATTGGTTTAGGTTAGACCAAGCCAAAGAATCTACAGGTAGTTATATACATGAGTACATCCTCGGACAGTGAAATGTTTATAGAGGTTTCAAAACTTTCTTCCAATGGCTGAGGTCATGGGAATGTTGGATTTCAATATAGAGAGAGTAGCCGATTGAAATGATAAAACTTAACCTTTAATCTACTATTAAAAACAACAGAGGTGCATTTTGTGCTTAAAGTGCATGTGCAAAAAAACAAAACCAAACAAACAGAAAGTGTCTATGACCTTAAAAGACAAAAAAGGAAAATCCAATGGTTTACCAGAAACCTCTAAATGGACAACAGTGCATCTATATAGACATGTTCCTCGCAATATTAAATGGAAATGTTTCGAAATATATTTCCCTTATATTGGTGGTATTAGTATGGAATAAAAAGTATTCCTTTCTTACAAGTGGGCCTTTATTGTAACATCAGTGTTTTCTTCTCTATCACTGATAATGACCCCCTGTATGCACGTTATTCATATATAATTCTGATATATCTGGTTTTTGTGGAAACAAATAAATGCTCCTTAATGTTTGGAGCTTTTAGTAATTATTCTCCTGTCATATTAATCCATAAATTGACATGCCCCTCAGAGCTGAATGAGCACAATCCCATCAGGGGAGTAACGGGGTAGCTTGGACCCGGTCAATATTAACCCCCACTGTGGTTTTCAAATATTTATGATACTCATCTGCGGCTTCATATTCGGGCATGATTCTTTTCGCCTTGGGGAGATCCATCCCGTACATATATGTCATGTTAGGCGGTCTCTACCCAAGGGGCGTCTCCCGACGCGTTTCATCAGTTTAAGAATCCTCAGGGGAGATTTTAGACGTGTTGTGCTGAGACAGGACCTAACGGCGTGTGTGCGATCATGTCTTTTATAAACACCAGGTGTGTCGTTCGGTCTCCTGTTCCGGACGCTAAATTCGTCACATCCGGTAAATGGAACGCATATGCTGGTCATGTAGCGCATGCGCTATGATCCGAGCTGTTTCAACCTCGAGGAAGTCATTTCCTGTTTACGGAAGAAGGAATCCCATAGTGAAGAACGTGTATAAGTGTCTGCAAAATATGGCGATTCGTCCCTATAAAGTCTGCATTTGCAGTATCGAGGTAGAAATTATATGTACCTCCTAAAAATGAAAACTGAATGGGAGACACATATATATTTTTGTTTAAATGGTGTATTGATATAACATTGACTTGATATGTAATTACATGATTACATATCAAGTCAATGTTATATCAATACACCATTTAAACAAAAATATTTTTTCTTTTATAACATACCCATGTTACTGATTTAATGGATATGATTTGCTCAGTATTCCAGATATCGCCATGAATGGATCTGTTATCTCCTGCAAATATTCACAAATATAGGCATAATTTCCGGTAGATCTTTTATCTAAAGACTCTGTACCATAATATATATGTGTCTCCCATTCAATTTTCATTTTTAGGAGGTACATATAATTTCTACCTCGATACTGCAAATGCAGACTTTATAGGGACGAATCGCCATATTTTGCAGACACTTATACACGTTCTTCACTATGGGATTCCTTCTTCCGTAAACAGGAAATGACGTTCCTCGAGGTTGAAACAGCTGGATCATAGCGCATGCGCTACATGACCAGCATATGCGTTCCATTTACCGGATGTGACGAATTTAGCGTCCGGAACAGGAGACCGAACGACACACCTGGTGTTTATAAAAGACATGATCGCACACACGCCGTTAGGTCCTGTCTCAGCACAACACGTCTAAAATCTCCCCTGAGGATTCTTAACTGATGAAACGCGTCGGGAGACGCCCCTGGGTAGAGACCCCTAACATGACATATATGTACGGGATGGATCTCCCCCAGGCGAAAAGAATCATGCCCGAAATATGAAGCCGCAGATGAGTATCATAAATATTTGAAAACCACAGTGGGGGTTAATATTGACCGGGTCCAAGCTACCCCGTTACTCCCCTGATGGGATTGTGCTCATTCAGCTCTGAGGGGCATGTCAATTTATGGATTAATATGACAGGAGAATAATTACTAAAAGCTCCAAACATTAAGGAGCATTTATTTGTTTCCACAAAAACCAGATATATCAGAATTATATATGAATAACGTGCATACAGGGGGTCATTATCAGTGATAGAGAAGAAAACACTGATGTTACAATAAAGGCCCACTTGTAAGAAAGGAATACTTTTTATTCCATACTAATACCGCCAATATAAGGGAAATATATTTCGAAACATTTCCATTTAATATTGCGAGGAACATGTCTATATAGATGCACTGTTGTCCATTTAGAGGTTTCTGGTAAACCATTGGATTTTCCTTTTTTGTCTTTTAAGGTCATAGACACTTTCTGTTTGTTTGGTTTTGTTTTTTTGCACATGCACTTTAAGCACAAAATGCACCTCTGTTGTTTTTAATAGTAGATTAAAGGTTAAGTTTTATCATTTCAATCGGCTACTTTCTGAACTATTTGTGATTGAATACGATTGCCTTTGCTCATACATGGATTTCAATATACACTAGTCGTCTGCTGGGATTTCATCTTCTGCCAGTACTGTCTCTATATTAAATTGTATGTGCCCACTTCAGGGATCTCATGTAATTATCAGCCAACACTTCACATGAAGATATGTTTTTCCAAGTGCCCATATGTAACCTCTGGTTAGTGATGAGTGCCAGGATACTGGAACAGCGGAGTCACTACATGGAAGAAAGCAAGTGACTGATTGTAATCAGAAGAACAGAATGGAGAAAATCTGACCATACACATTGGATTAATGTCAAATGCACATCTGGGCTAGATCTCTACATAATGTCTGAAGAAACAAGAATTGATTGATGTGCTGGATTGCAATGTCTTCGGAGGGGGTATCTCTTTTTGAAATGCACAATCAACACTTGAGGCAAGCATGTATATAGGTAAGCCGTGAAGAGGAAGGTGTAGCTTTTGGTCAGTAGCTATTACGGTATATGTATGATAAACATTTTGAAGCCAAGACCTAAACAAATGAAGCCAAGAAATAAAAAAAAAGTCCCAACAGAAAACAAACCAAAGCCAGGATGCAAAATTAAAGAGTGCTCTATAAACAGGAACAAACATAGAGTAAATGTTAAAATAATCAGATTTCATACTAGGAACCAAGGCTAGAGTCAACGTCATACCTACTATTTAATTACATAATTGATTGTTGCTGGATTTCATGACCATACATCTTTACAATTTGTTAGCTCAACAACTATTTCTCCCGATTGTTCCTCCTTTAAAGTACATACTTCTGGTTTCAATGGAGAGTGGGGGAATAAGCAAGTACCAGAAATATTTTATAGCAGCTCGTCTCCTTTGAGAATATATCATATCAAACAGGGCATATTTGTTATTTCCTGAATATCAGGGAGAAAGTTGGGATACCTCTCTACACTAGATGGTCAGATGGTTCCATTAATTTTCATTTAATGTGTCAGGAAACATTTAACAATTCCAAAGAGTTTTGCAAGACTAGTATATCTAATGGGCTAGTAGCCCTGAATTCTTTGATCATTTATTATTATTACCAAGGGAGAGAAGTCACTGACACAGGTGTCTGACAGCGGCTCATTTCCTTCTCCCTATTAAGAACGCATGGACACTTGACAAGGTTGAACATGTGTATTGGAGAAGAGTATGAGAGGAATAATTGTTGAACGAAAGTGCGTTTACAAGTCATAAAAGGTGTATGTACACTATTCGCTCACCTAACATGGAACCTAGTTGCAATTTTAGCTCCAATGTTCCTAGCAGAATGGAGAACATGCATAGGGTGATATCAGGAATGTGGAAGGAGATGAAAGGTGGTGCAGAATTGTGGAAAAAATTGTGGGAGAGTGTGATATGTTTATGTTTTATTCTATAGTTGTTGGCTAACCAGTGCAATGACTGGCACAGAGTGGGGGCATCTATGCAGCGGCTGGACAGAAATATGGGCCTAGCTGCTGCGTTCAGGATAGAATGGAGAGGAAAGAGTTTCGAGAGAAAAAGACCAAGTACTAGTGAGTTGCAGTAGTCCGTATGGGAATGAATAAGAGCGTCAGCAAGATGTTTTTGCAATTTTGGCACTTGGAACATTATTGAGGCAGAAAAATGGTAGCTCTAATTTACTGAGACGCTTTGAATATTTTCATAGTAAACAAGGCACCATATTGAACTACTATTATCTTCACTATGACAGGATATTAATAACAAACTGGAAAAATCTATAGCTGGAAGCTGTGTGATATTATAAAAGCTCTACAAAAATTTTATTATGTAACCATTGATTTTCCAATTTCTGCAATGATAATATCACACAGTAATTATTAATCCAAATCATTACACTTTATAAACACAGACATTTTAAATGCATTTTTAGACCAAATTGACAGATCTTTAAGAGATTTTTGTTAATTCCCTGAATATTTACTGGAGGATAATTCACCCACAATATGCTGCTTTACTAATACAGTACTTACATCGCCAATAATGTGTGTTTCAAGCTAAGGCAAAATGACTTTTTCCCCAACATAATAACAACATGGTCCATTAAATGTACATTACATGCTGCTTGTACTAGAGATTCATGCAAATTAAATTATGTCCCAAGGACTAGATGAGCATTGGTTTAATGATGTAGAAGTAGATTTTTTTTCTCCTGTTCAATCAGGCAGAAAGATTCATATTTGCTGAAAGCTGATATTCCTTGGTGCTATATGATGGAATCAAAATGTTTTCTCGTAATTAAAGATTGAGTCAGGGACATAGCTGTAAGGGGAGTAGAGGAAGCAGATGTACTTGAGCACTGCAGACTGAGAGGACCCATAGGCCGAACAAGACACTAGTACTATAAATACCACTTGGTAGATCAGGGTCTCGTTGCAGTTCTCGGGTCAATCCATCACAAGCTACACCTTTTGATTGGGTTAATTAGAACAGGCAATTTGGAAACTGCAGCATAATAAGTTGTATTCATTTGCAAGTCCCTTTAAACAAGCCATAAACATTAATGTGCTATCTGCAGAATCGGCCATGTACGTTAGGGTCTGCAAATGGTCTAATTTGGAATAAGACTAAACACCCATGGGTTTCCTAATAAAGGAATCAAACAAGTCTTGATGTAATAGAGCATTCTCTATAGACCGTCAAAGATAAGCAGCATCCAACATCAAATTGGGATTCTATTGACCCATCAGTGAAAATGTTTCGGATGGCCTACTGCAATCTGTTCTAGGAACAAGTTTCCTGACAAATCCATTTAAATACTGCAGTAGTGTGGAATCTAGTAACCACATCTAACCCTACTGTCTGATCAAGGTCAGACTTGGACACTCTTATCAGCCTCATCTAAGGAGCAACCTAGTTTTCTGAATGAGTAGTCAAAAAAGTCAGAACCAGAGATTAACTAGTTTATCATATAAGCAGAGTCCAAGTGCAAAGTCAGGAAGAAGTCAAGTTACAATCCAGGCAAGACATGCATAACAATAAGGAAGGAGGGAAACAATCCAAGATCAAAACCAGAACAAGAGAAAAAGTTAGTCCAGTAGAATAGTATAATAGCCAGGTCAGAATACAGAAGAACAATCCAATATAATATAAAGTGCACTAAATAGTAATATATAAAATAAGGATGAGACTGATGTTTCCATTGGCCAGAAGGACGGGATCTCTTAGTGGCTGGAAGCATTAGACATATGTTGCCCAGCGGAGTGGTGACACCTTGTAGAATAAAACACTGCAGGAGAATGTGACACCAGGCTGTCAGTCATGCCTCTCAGAATAAAGTTGACACCAGTTTTGTGGTAAGTATATTCTAATAATGTTTCAGTGCAAATGTACTACATTAATTATTAATATATTTATTTTTTGACAACAGGAACAACACCACCTGAGGTTATAATAGTAATAATAATCTTTATATAGCGCTAACATATTCCGCAGCGCTTTACAGTTTGCACACATTATCATCGCTGTCCCCGAAGGAGCTCACAATCTAGATTCCCTATCTGTATGTCTCTGGAGTGTGGGAGGAAACCCACGCAAACACGGGGAGAACATACAAACTCCTTGCAGATGTTGTCCTTGGTGGGAATTCGAACCCAGGACTCCAGCGCTGCAAGGGCAGTGTTATCCACTGAGCCACCGTGCTGCCCGTATGGTTGTGGTTGTGACCAGATAACCTTCAATAATACTAAAATACTTTTTTTCTTTACATAATGAGTCTCCCAAGTTAAACATTAGTCATTGGCAGAGCTGATCTATGTCTGATAACACTTGTCAACTCTGTAGTGCCGAAGAAGCACCCAGTGATTGTGTGATCATCAGGTCAGCATAGGCACTGCCGATACTTCCATTCTCTAAATAGTTTTCATTGAGCGCTATTTTGGCTAAAATTGGAAGACAGACATTATTAGAATCTAATTTTTTTTATCTCCTTAGGGTCCTAGTGTAATGGGGCTCGGAGAGGTAGCCGCGGGCAAGGTACTTGTCTTCCGCACCCCGGCTCGCTACAGAAAAATGGAGTTTTGCTTTAGTGTGTGGGTGTATGTTACTAGAATAAACACCTCCCAACTCTGTTTCGCCATGTATTGCATAACTCCGGTTCCCATTGACCCCACAAACAGGCGGCCACACCAATTCATAAAACAAAATTCTTTTACTAACAGTTTTACTTGAACACACAGAACAGCAGGAGATGCAGTTATCCTCCTCTTGATTACAATACAGAGGCATGTTTTCAGTAAACAGCTTCAGTGGCACAGTAGGTACATTGCAGAACAGTTCGGAGACATTCATCCTTTCATATACAGTGTCACTTTAAGCTGTGCTTTTTACCTGTGATCACTATCCTTCAGCCTACTTTTTTGGAACTGCACAACAATGCAAATGTGGCTGTCACTCTGCTGAGTGTGCCCCAACCTTTCTGACGCTGTCCCTCTTGGACTTGCAGCTTCCAAGGTTTTGCCGACACTTGTCCATTCCCTAGAGACTTTTATGGACTCTAATTCCTGACTGCACGTTCCCCTCCAACTTTCCTGCTAGGATATAATTCTGCTGCCAACTATGGAGATTTTTCTTAAGCGCCTTCTCACTACTTTCTCCAGTCTTTCCCACACCACACACTAGGTGATGATACCCTATTTCCTGAGGGTGTGCTTTCTTCTTTCTTACCAATCCTTAACTAACTTTTCTAATCCTGCAACTTACCCACAGATTCTAAATCCCCCTCTCCAACTCAAGGTACTGCCACACTAAACAATCCCGCTAGCGATCACGATAACGACGCATACTAATGCGATCGCTAGCGGGATTGTTTCTATATCGCTAGTAGCAGCCTATTTTAGCGATATCGTTAAGGACGCTATCGCGGTTAGCGATCTCCTTAACGACTTTAGCGGTACAAAAGTACCGCTAAATCGCTAACAAAAGGTGCCACACTCAGCGATATATACTTACCAGCGGGGCGCCGACGATAAAAATAGGGTCCGGAACGATGAGAACGACGAGCGAGATCACAGCAGGATCTCAGCAGGGGCCACGTCGCTGGTAGATGCCGCACACAACAACATCGCTAACGGGATCGCTAAATAGTGACGTTTTTTAGCGATCCCGTTAGCGATGTTGTTTAGTGTGGCATACCCTTAAGGGCTGGCACTAAAGTTGACCCTGTCCTACCTAACTAACAGGAACTGCAGGCTAACAGTAGGATAACAGTAAAATACAGTACATTTTACACAAATAAAACGTCAGTAGTTGTAATAGAGGTCGAACTCCATACTCTACATCCTCACACTAGGTTGCAAGAGTTTTAATACACCAATGTTAAAAAATGTTTCTTAAGATAAGAGACTTGCACTACCAGTAATGAAAAGTTGGTAGGCTGTCGTTCTTCAGATGATAACATTGATAGCCTACTTCTAAGACTCTGGAGGATGGACACCTTCCCCTACCTATCATTGCATTTGAGGTCATGCCTGTAATGAAGCCTAACCTATCTCAACTTATTTACCTGTAAATTCAACTTTCCATGTAGAGAAAATCATTAAGGAGACCAGTTAAGAATGACCATGTTATAATTATCATACTACTGCTCGTGCAACGCTAATATGGAAACCATTATTGGTGGTCATGTTGAATAATTCGTAATCCTATCTTTGCTCACCCCAAAATCAATGACAATTCAATCTTCTCTTCCTCCTATTATGAACAGCTGCACGTACAACCCAGGGACATTAGCAAAAACTCAGTGACTATCCATCAAAACTCTGTCTTTCCCAGTTGAGATAAATGAAACACGTGTCTTTAGCTTAATTAATCAAGTGATGCAACATTCAATTTGCTCCTTTTTTTTTCTTTTTAGGACTGAATATCCAGTCCATTTTAAATCATTCAGTTCTTGCATGGGATACAATAAAAGAAAAATACTCAGACCTAAAAACATTGCATAAAATGTCAGTACAAAAGAAGGATATAGTTACATGAGGAAGTATAGCAAGGTTTTGTAATAAGTTACAATGCTCAGCATAAATGAGTACACGTCCCTTTGAAAAGTAAGAGTTTAATTAATTTCTCATTAAACACAAGAGCAATAGTTTATAGAACATTTTTTAACGCATAACATGAAAGTAAAGTTAATAATATAACTCTTATTACAAAATCTTCAGGTTTACTAAAATTAGTTGATGCAAAAATGAATATAACCCATATAAATAAATAATAATCTTTATTTTTATATAGCGCTAACATATTCCGCAGCGCTTTACAGTTTGCACACATTATCGTCGCTGTCCCCAATGGGGCTCACAATCTAGATTCCCTATCAGTATGTTTACAGATGTTTACTACATCTAGTCTTGGGTATGACCTCTATTTCATTTAAGAAAACTTAAAGCATATGTGGGGCTAGGAGTCAGTGGAGTAGATGCATAATTTGGGCACAATTTATGGTTAAAAATGTAAACATATTCCTGTATTTTCAGTTATGGCACGTGCATGCGATCATTTAAATTGGGTGAAGGCTATCCATGGCTTTACCAGATAGCACTCAAACCCATGTTAGTCTATGGGGTTGTGCATATGTCCGATTTTTTGCACAGACCGAGTCATCAAAGGAATTGACATTGACATGTCCGATAAAAATTGACAGTGCAAGTCTATGATTCCATGGAAAACATTTGACCGCACTCGGATGGCACAGACTGACTAAATGGAAAAGGTGTAGAAATTTTGTTTTCTCTCCACCTGCGAGGAAAACATATCCCACTCTTATCAAACTCTGATCAAACTCTGATTGGAGTCTGATTAGCATAATAGTAGCATTTTTCTCTGATGGAGAAAAAATGATTGTGTGACCCTAGCCTTAAAGTGCTGTTATGTTTTGGTAGCTGAGGAGGCAGGAGCAAAAAACCGCATAGGCAGCCTAACACCAGAGAGGTTGGAAACTAATAGGTTGCAGACCTCTAAACTAACCGCACAACTAGAAGCAGCCGTGGAGCGTACCTACGGTGGTCCTAGACACCTCAGCACAGCCGGAGAGATAGCTATCCCTGAAGATGGCAAGAGGAAAGCTAACTGCCCCGGAGTAGACCCCAAAATTGTAGGAAGCCCCCAAACATATAATGGCGATTAGACAAGATGAAAATACGAACACAGACAGAAAATAGATTGAGCAAACGCTGGGGCCCAAAACTGTCTAGATAGGACAGCACAGGAGAGAATACTGTCTGCAACCCAGAAAAACCCTAGAAAAAACTCCAACACTTCTGAATCCAAAAACACTGAGACCACACGGTCTCGACCACCTATATCAGATCTCTGATGTGGACACGTAGCTACCCAGCAGTAAAATATCACAAGAACTGAGCAAATGAACAAATACAAAAAAACGAACAGAGACCAGCCAAAGCCCCCCAAAGGGGACCCGGCTGAAGACAAAAAGCAATGCAGCAAAAAGCAAGGAATTAAAACCACAGTAAAAAAAACTGAAAGAGACTTATCTGAAAGCAAGCAGGAGACAGTAGGAAAGCAAGCTGAATTCCAACCTAGACCGGGAAGCACAATTGATCACCGGCGAGGATCATGGGAGGTCAGCTCACTTATATCAGGCCAGTCAGTACCACCTGACAACCACTCGTTATCTGCAGGTGTAGGACTCTTGGTATTCAACATAGGTTCAATACCCCCAGCAACCACAAGAGGGAGCTTCAGCTCCGAAGTTGTCTCCAAAACGTTCACAACAGAGTGCCTTTTAATGATGTAGTAGGCCTGTGCGTTTCTCTTGAGTGCATTGGTGACAAAATGTTGCCTATCACACAGATGTAGTAATGAACATGTGCCAAGGGGTGAAAGGAAATGGGGACTATGTATTATACGGTAAATAAAAAGTCCAGAGATCGCAAGAGAAGGTTGGAGGGGGTGAATGATTTCCATCACAAAGTTATCTGAAACTGCTGAACTTCAGGTTAAGAGGATATGGGGAAACACAATCTGAAACCCCTGTCTAGTGAACCCAAAGAATTTTAATGGCAATAAAATGTAGCCATCGCTGGCAAGAGTAGTTTCCAAAAATCATTAAAATTTTAAAAGCTAGCTAAAGATTATAATATGAATGATGTATGAGAAGCTACATGAGATACATCTGAAAATAAAGAGCAGAGAAATACATATAAAGCAGTGAAAATAAATGATGCACATTATAAAGCAGAGTTGGGATTTAAATTACCAGTCTTTCAGAAGGATGAGTTTCTCCTGCCAAATGCACTGTAAGCAGATAAAAAGCACATTAAAAACACATGACAAAAGCACAGACTGCTATGTGGAGGATTCCTGCTCACTTCTGCCGGCAGAATGGAAGTCTTTGCTAATTCTACATGAGCCCTGGGAGAACAGACTTATGCTAATCATAGCAGAAATGCTGGATATTTTGCCCGCTAGGCCTTAGGCAGATTGGCGACTACTATGGTTCCTTCCAGCTGTTTGCAAAATGTAAATGCTCTTCCCACCAACAACACCGAAGGCTAGGAAAGTAAATCTTTGTCCCCTAACCCATTTACTGCCAGTTATAGGTAGGGTGCTATATTTGTTCAGGTGAACTTGAATTTGTTTTGCCTCCCTAGTTTTCAACAGTGACAAGTTTTACAGCATTGTCTGTGCTGTGTGATGTATTTTTCATTGCAGTGGGGAGAGGATCTAAGGTGACAAAGTAGTTTACTATACTGTTTATTGAAAATTCAAAATAGCTCAAAAGGACATCCAACGAAAAACAAAAAATTAGTTACGTTTTACTAGTAGGAATTTAATCTTTCGGTTGAACATTGGGTGACAGTTGTAAGCCATTTCTCTTGATATCTATCTATTGAGCCACCACAAGTGAACACAGAATCAGAGGAAATCTATTCATAAGGTTGTGTTCCCCAACAATAACTCCCAGCATGATCTGATGGCCTGCAGCTACCAAAATAAAATATGAAGGATATCACTTAAAATCACCAGATCTCTTGTTGTGAAAACTGGTGGCTGCGTGGAGCCAGTGGCAATGTCACTCTGAAGCTTTACAGATGCCTTGGAAGACTTTGAACTTAGATTTGAAGTGCCGATCACATTGAAAACGGCTTTAATAATGTATGAAAATGGCTCATAGAATAGGTCATTACATTCAAGTTTATGCTAAAAGCAAAAGAACAGCAAACAATCAACTTAAAGACAGCCATAAATTTTATGGTGACCCTGACAATAAGGTTCTATTATTGCATTTGCAATTTAGGCCAACGGCATAAAAAATTAAAATGACTTTTAAGAAATACATTGATCATCTGCTTGATTCAATATTACCCTAATCTCATAGTTATTTTCTGAATTCAGAAGAAAATTGGCTCAGTGGAGAAAATGGTATTTGTTTTTGCCCAATAATCTTTTTTAAGTCCTGGCAGCAATGATGTGCCCGCATATGTACTCGACTACTGGATTCACTGGCCTGAGCAGTTACATGGTGTATAAGCCCATTTAATCAATTTTCTTCCAAAGTCAAGCATCCATTTTTGAACCATTTTAAAGTTGGACATACAGTGGCATGTAAAAGTTTGAGCACCCCTGATCAAAATTATGGTTATTGTGAACAATTAAGCGCACGGGTCGACGCTTCTTATGGCGATATTGAAGTTGAGGCTTTTTCACCTTTTTTGGACCACCATTCTAGTCTTGTGTAGTGTGCATCGCACGGTGCTTGCATGGACATCTGTGATCTCACTATTACAAAGCATACGAGCCACCTCCACTGCCGGGTCTGAACTGATAGACCTTGTGGTGAGACGACTTATTGACATCGATATTTTGCCTTTTGACTTTTGAATGGATGGATGGACTTCATTTTGTATTTGTCACGATTCCTCTGCTCAGAGTGTCTGGGACTTGGTGATGGACAGCTCTGTCATGCTATCCTGTGCTGGGGCGTGCTGAGCTATCGGTGCTTTGATTGACAGTTCGGTTGACCTATCTGAGACTCGAAAGGGCAGAGATTTGCACAGGTGCTCCCTGTGCTTGGTGATTGCCCTGCTATTTAGGTGAGCTGTCTGGCCCAGATCACTGCCAGTCAAAAGTTTGTTCTACGTTTGTGCTCCCTGGTGTGTGTTCGTCTGTTCTCTGTGCTGTAAGTTCTGATCGACTGCTGCTGATCTTTGGAATGTGTTCAGACTACCCGTTTGTTATTGCCCCTTTGTATTTGATATTCTGCTGATGACCTTTGGACCGTGTTCTGATTACCTGCTTGTTATTGCCTCTTTGCTTATCCACTATTTCTCTGGTATTCTGACCCTGGCATGTGACCTGATGTACGACTTTGTATTTTCCCTTGGTTTACTACGTTCTCTTTTGGTATTGACTTCGCTGACTCACGGCTTGTCCTTGGGTTGTGACTAGCGTCACATTATTCTTCCAACTGTCATGGCACTCACATGATGCAGTTTGGCAATTTTCTTCAAAGACCACTATTGATGAGTTGGATGATGCTGTTTCTCTTTTCTTGAGAAATCCTCTTCATGGCTGCTCCTCAATTCGAGCCACTGACCTTCCAACCTAATAACACACTGAGCAATTAGGGAATGTGATAAGAATGTGTTGTAATTTGTAGTAGAAAAACCAAGAATTGATCCCGCAGGATCCTACACAAGAGAAAAAAACAAAAAGCAAAAACACGGATCCTAAAATGTAAGTTTTAATAGACAAAGTTAAAAATTGTTCAAAAAGGACAACAATAGAATTAAAATAAATATATCAAAATATGCGCCTAATAGGCCCTACAAAGTAACTGCAATAAGCCCTGCCTAGCAGTGGAGGTTGGCAGCCTACTTTTCTGCTGTTGGCGCCCCCACTCCTCGGCGCCAATTTGTAGTATACAGGAAGAAAAAGATTTTTCCACTATCAAGAGCAAAACAGTAACAATGCAGTGACATGACTAATCATATGTGAAATAGTTGCAAGTCAAATTTATGTATGAGATAGTATGAGATAGCCAAGATGATTGTGTATAAATCATGGTAGTTTCATGTTTGAAGCAATAGTGGATATATGGAGCCTGAAAGTCAAAAGTTCAAAACATTTTTACCCTTTTGTTCGTCTGTGTATAATATATAGTAAAGATGAATATCTTCGTACCGTGTTAGCCAGTAGATAGAAAAATATTTAGAGTTGAGAGTCCTCAGTGGTTGATACCTTTTAATGGCTAACTGAAAAGATGGTAACAAATTGCAAGCTTTCGAGACTACTCAGGTCTCTTCATCAGGCTGAACTAATACAAAATCTGAAGAATCACATATTTATACACAAAAACACAGAAAAAATGCAATAGGTAAGACAAGTGACGTGAAGCAGAATAGTCATTATGGCAGAGGGATGAGCATAAATATTGGAACAGTTCATAGATAAGGAGAGAAAGTTTTATTACCCTCTGATTGGGGTCTGGTAATGTTTTGTGATGTTTTCACAGGGTATTTGGAGTAAATTCCTTAATTGATGTAATAGGCCATAAAACCATGTGACAGGTTCATCCCAGCATTAAGAGTGTCAAAGGTCACCATCAATTTGTATTCGCAAATTCTTCTCTGTCTCTGAGATGTGAATCTGCTTCTTAGTACCAGTATTTTCATATCTGACATGCTATGATCAGGGGAGCAAAAATGTTTTGCCACAGGTAGATCCATTCTTTTTTCTCTTATTGTGTGGCGATGAGAATTCATCCTTTTTCTCAGTTTTTGCCCGGTCTCCCCCACATACAGACCCCCAGTTGGACATTTAGTACATATAATTAGGTACACAACATTAGATGTGATGCAGCTGAAAATACCTGGTATCTTGTAGTCCTGATGGGAGTTGGGGATCTTTATCTTGTCCGTGGTCATTATAAATGGACAGGTTTTGCATTTCTTCTGATTGCAAGGCAAGGTTCCTGCAGCTGTTGGGGAGGACAGGGAACTTCTGACAATGATGCTTCTTAGATTTGGGGGCTGTCTAAAACACAGTAGTGGGGGGTCTGGAAATATGGATTGTAACCGGGCATCTTTTTGTAGTAAAGGTTGTAGTTTCCATGCAGCTCCCCTTAGCACCTCCAGATTTGGATTGTAGGTGACCACTAGAGGCACCCGGTTATTTTCTTCTTTAGCTTTGTAATGTAGCAGGTGATCCCTTGATATTCTGGTGGCTCTTGTAATTTGGTTTTCAATTGTTCTTGGATGGTAGCCCTGATTTAAAAAGGTCTTTCTAAGGCGACCAAGGTGTTCATCTCTATCCATGGGGTTGGAACATATACGGTTGTATCTGATGGCTTGGCTGTAGACAATAGAGTTTTTTATGTGTTTTGGATGGAAACTGTCCCATTTAAGGTATGTTGGACGGTCAATTGGCTTCTGATACAGGGATGTCTCTATTTCATTGTCCTTCAGTTTAATGATGGTGTCCAAAAAGTTAATTTCAGTGCTGGAGTAGTTAAGTGTTAAGTTGATGGTGGGATGAAATTGATTGAACTGTTCGTGGAACGTCTTTAGCTGTTGCTCAGACTCCGTCCAGATGATTAAAATGTCATCAATGTAGCGGTAGTAGGCCCGAGGCCTGGTGGGACATGAGGACAGAAAGTCGCTTTCAAGCTTGGCCATGAAAAGATTTGCATACTGTGGAGCCATTTTACTTCCCATCGCTGTGCCAGTCTCCTGTAAATAGATCTTGTTGTCAAATTCAAAGTAATTGTGGGTGAGGATGAATTTTGTGAGTTTCACCACAGAATCAGCATCATTCGCGGTGTTTTTCATGAAGTCATGAAGAACTGTTCCAATATTTATGCTCATCCCTCTGCCATAATGACTATTCTGCTTCACGTCACTTGTCTTACCTATTGCATTTTTTCTGTGTTTTTGTGTATAAATATGTGATTCTTCAGATTTTGTATTAGTTCAGCCTGATGAAGAGACCTGAGTAGTCTCGAAAGCTTGCAATTTGTTACCATCTTTTCAGTTAGCCATTAAAAGGTATCAACCACTGAGGACTCTCAACTCTAAATATTTGTGTATAATATATGCTCCCAAAATTTCAGCAAGTGGATTAGAATATGAACTCTTTTTATGATCCATGTTTTACAATAAAGAAAGGCATAATGTGGTTTATAGCAAATTGAATTTTTTAACCTGATAGGTTTACATATTGTGAATTTGTCATTTACCACTCATTCACCATTTTGACTTGATGGCTTTTTGAACCATAAGGGTGCATTTACACTTGCTGATTTGTGGTGTTAAACAACCGTCGATTGGCTAAGTGTTTGCTAATTGTTGGTAGTTTAACAGAACCGACCAAACTAGTAGTGCACACAGAACAATTGGTGATAGATCATTCCAAGAGAATAAACTGGCAATATTCTAAGCAGCACATGTAGACAGGATGTGCTGCCGAAAACAATGATTTTAAGCAAGCTTAAACATTTCACACAACAAATGAACGTTTTTCTGGTTCGTCGAGTATTGGCTAGCCCGTTTACACTTTCTGATGATAGGGAAAAGAGCCTTTCTAGGAACTCTCATTGCCGATTATTAGATAGTGTAAATGTCCCCTAACTTGCCTTCTTGAGTTTGCTATGGCCATTCAGAATAAACCAGCTGCCCACTTTGGTTTGCCACAGTCAGTTAAACATTTTAAGACATTTGGGTGATTCACTAAACAAGAGCTAAAGCATTAAAATAACCTAAATGAAATTAAACACAGCCATACTAACCTGATTTACAATGATAGATTGGGTAATGGGTTTTAAACAAATTTGATTTGAAATGATATTCTCGGCAAGGAAATAAAATGAGGGTCAGCCATATGAAACCCATAAGGTTTAAAGCTGACAGTTCTAATATATTACATTACCTTTTTAGCAGCCGTTTAGAGTCATTACAGAAATCATTTAAGAAAATGTTCAATTTACATTTGCCAGATGTCATAGTATGTCAGCTGTGCGGAGAACCTTAACGGGGTCAGCGACAAGGCCAAAAGGGCATGAAGGGTTAGAAAACATTAATCACTTATAAGTAATTATTTGTTTCCTATTGCTTCACTTGCCCATTTGATGTTAGGTTCTCGCTGTCTACAGTGTGGAATACAGGGAAAAGCTGAAAATGAAAGTCTGTCTGCCTCTAAATCCCATTAACTATGTATCTGCTTTTATAAACTATGGAGTCATTTTACTAAATGAGATCCAGAATTAGGCTGCAATGCATTAGAGTCTCAAAATCCTAAATACTAATATAAATATTTGATGCAAGAGCACAAGATGAAGAAAAAGCTTGATAGAGAAAACTTCCATTTGCAGCCAAGGTCATGACTTTAATTCTCATTGCACTACATAGATAATATACTCACATGAACCACGCTTGCTACAATAAATGCAAATTAAAAACAAAATTAAAGAGCCAAAGCATAAGATGGTATATGTGCAAAGTGCAAGAGCACATTCCCACGGTGGCCAATTCACAGACAAAACCCAAGAAAAAAACAACATGAGCATATACCTTGTAGTATGTAAATAGTAGTAGTGCATGTAAATAACATAGGGTACTTAATTATCACTATTTTGATCAAAACAGCATAAAAGTAATCCCAGTGCGACAAGGTGTACCCAGTCGGGACTGTCTTGTCTCTAGTATTAAAACCTTACCATCTGTCAACCGATCTCAATGTGAATAATGCCAGAGCAGGACAAGAGACCGACTAGTTCAGACACCTGCCCATGAGAAGCTATATGGATAAATTGCTTAGCGGCTTTTTGTCCGAGCAAGGCATGTTATCTATATAGCTTCCCATGGTCGGTTGACACATGGTAAGGTTTTAATACTAGTAACAGGCCCGGCCTGACTGGGTACACCTTGTCGCTGTGGGATGGCTTTAATGCTGTTTTGATTAAAATAGTGATAACTAAGTACCCTTTGTTAGCTACATCGACAATTACTATTTACTTATTTACTTACTGTAGGATATATGCTGATTTAGTTTTGTTTTTGGGTTTTTGTCAATAAATGCAAATTTTATTGCTGTATGCATACACACATCTCAAAAAGACAGGAGTTAGCATGTAGAAGAAAAAAAATGTCAAATATGTCAAATTTCAAAATGAATCTGTCATTTGATTTATGATGCCTAAACCACGTGCAACATGAATCAGAGCCTGGCTAAATGAGCGTTTCAGAGAAAACTTAGATTGAGCCTTGGACTATAGGGATAGACTTAACAAAAGACTGACTGACCGTCACTTCCAAACAGAAAACTGGTGTGAACAGGTGCATAGTAAGAGTAGCCATCTCTATGCAAAACTAACAAATAAAGTTGTACTATGTAGTGCTACAGCATGTAAATATAATACATTTGAATTGCATTACTGCTCTAGATAATAGGAAAAAATAGAGATATTCAGCACATAATTTGGCCAATTCATGCATGCCCAGCAGCCAACGACAAAGTGATCTCCTGTTGCTAAGCTGAAGCCTACATTTATATGGATGGGTAGGATCTTGCTGAAATTAAAACTGCCATGGGCTAATGGGTGGAGTGCTCAGTGAGAGAGCCTACTTATAAATAACATTAGACTGACCATCACTTGCAAACAGAAAACTGATGAGTACAGGTGCATACTAAGAGTAGCCATCTCTATGCATAGCTAAGTTGCCCTCTGTAGCGCTATAGCATGTAAACATGAAATATATGAAATGTGAATTGCATTAATGCTCTAGATAATAGGGAAAAATGGAGGTACATATAAATGTAGGCTTTAGCATAGGAGAGGATTCACATCAGGTTAGATTCCCAGCAACAAGAGATCGCCTTTTCATTGGCTGCTGGGCATGCATGAATTCGCCAAATTATGTGCTAAGTATTTCCATATTTTCCTATTATCTAGAGCAATAGTGCAATTCAAATGACAAATATTTCATGTTTACATACTATAGCACTTCAGAGTGCAACTTTATTTGTTACTTGTAGTGATAGATTTGACTGGTTCAGCACCACCCCTGGCAGGCGTCTCCCCGCATGGCTCCAACTGCTTGACAGGTCTTTCCCTGTGTACACATATGTCAGGAACCTATCAATCAACCAAATAAGGGCAGGGAGCAGCTAGCTTGGGATGGCACCAGATTAGTCTCAGTTCCTACATTCCCCAAGCTGGCTCCTTATACTCCGGCATTTCAGAGAAAAACAGACCTGGCTGCAATTGTGGTTTAGGGAGCATGAATTGAGTGACATAGTTCCCTTTAATCGCGTTGTCCTATTTAAACAAAAGACCATATAAGTGCATATAGTTGTCATAGGCGTAGAGAAAAATCACTACTTTTATCCTGACCAAAATGTAGCTCTTGTTTTGTCAGATTAAGTATTACATAGCCAGCCATAAAAGGGAATCAATTGGCAGGATTTCACCCCCTAAAACTATTTATATGCACATATAGTGCTTTCAAAGACAAGTCCAGTAATACCTTTACATGGTCAGTCTTTTCCTCCATTACTGAAAAATTTGCGTTTTAATTGATATGCAAAAGAATTATGGTATCACTGAAGCCTCTGTCAATCCAGCTCTAATGCCTGCCCAATGCTATCCCCTTCTGCTTAACCCCTTCACCCCCAAGGGTGGTTTGCACGTTAATGACGGGCCAATTTTTACAATTCTGACCACTGTCTCTTTATGAGGTTATAACTCTGGAACGCTTCAACGGATCTTCGCGATTCTGAGAATGTTTTCTCGTGACATATTGTACTTCACGTTAGAAGTAAAATTTCTTCGATATAACTTGCGTTTATTTTTGAAAAAAACGCAAATATGGCAAAAATTTTTAAAATTTTGCAATTTTCAAACTTTGAATTTTTATTCCCTTAAAACAGAGAAATATATCACACAAAATAGTTAAGAAATAACATTTCCCACATGTCTACTTTACATCAGCACAATTTTGGAACCAAAATTTTTTTTTGTTAGGAAGTTATAAGGGTTAAAAGTTGACCAGCGATTTCTCATTTTTACAACAAAATTTACAAAGCCATTTTTTTTAGGGACCACCTCTCATTTGAAGTCACTTTGAGGGGTCTATATGGCAGAAAATACCCAAAAGTGACACCATTCTAAAAACTGCACCCTCAAGGTACTCAAAACCACATTCAAGAAGATTATTAACCCTTCAGGTGCTTCACAGGAACTAAAGCAACGTGGAAGGAAAAAATGAATATTTAACTTTTTAGCCACAAAAATGATCTTTTACAAACTTTTTTTTTATTTTCACAAGGGTAAAAGGAGAAAATGGACAGATAAGGTTGTTATGCAATTTCTCCTGAGTACGCCAATACCCAATATGTGGGGGAAAACCACTGTTTGGGCACACGGCAGAGCTCGTAAGAGAAGGAGCGCCGTTTGACTTTTTCAAACTAAAATTGGCTGGAATTGAGATTGGACGCCATGTCGTGTTTGGAGAGCCCCTGATGCGCCTAAACAGTGGAAACCCCCAGTTGTGAGCACTTTGAACCCCCAAGTGTTTCACAAAAGCTTATAATGCCTGGGTGTGTAAAAAAAAAAAAAAACTATTTTCCACAAAAATGATTTTTTAGTCCCAAATTTTTGAATTTTCCCAAGGAAATTGGACCCCAAAAGTTGTTGTCCAATTTGTCCTGAGTACGCTGATACCCCATATGTGGGGGGGGGTGAACTGTTTGGGTGCACGGCAGGGCTTGGAAAGGAAGTAGTAACGTTTTGGAATGCAGACGTTGATGGGGGTCATGTTCCGTTTGCAGTGCCCCAGATGAGCCTAAACAGTGGAAACCCCCCACAAGTGACCCCATTTTGGAAACTATACCCCCTAAGGAACTTATCTAGATCTTTGGTGAGCACTTTGAACCCCCAAGTGCTTCACACAAGTTTATAATGCCCGGGCATGAAAATAAAAAATCCTATTTTTTTCCCACAAAAATTATCTTTTAGTCACTAATTTTTTATTTTCTCAAGGGTAACAGGAGAAATTGCACCACATAAGTTGTTGTCCAATTTGTCCTGAGTACGCTGATACCCCATATGTGGGTGGGAACCACTGTTTGGGCGCACGGCAGAGCTCGGAATGGAAGGAGCACCATTTGACTTTTTCCAACCAAAATTGGCTGGAATTGAGATTGGATGCCATGTTGCATTTGGAGAGCCCCTGATGTGCCTAAACAGTGGAAACCCCCACAAATGACCCCATTTTGGAAACTAGACCCCCTAAGGAACTTTTCTAGATCTTTGGTGAGCAATTTGAACCCCCAAGTGCTTCACACAAGTTTATAACGTAGAGCCGTAAAATTTAAAAATCATATTTTTTCCACAAAAATGATCTTTTCACCCCAATTTTTATTTTTCCAAGGGTAACAAGACTCCAAAAGTTATTGTGCAATTTGTCCTGAGTGCGCTGATACCCCATATGTTGGGGTAAACCACTGTTTGGGTGCATGGCAGAGTTTGGAAGGGAAGGAGCGCCGTCTGACTTTTTCAACGCAGAATTGGCTGGACGCCATGTCGTGTTTGGAGAGCTCCTGATCTGCCTAAACAGTGGAAACCCCCATAAATGACGCCATTTTGGAAACTAGACCCCTCAAGGAACTTATCTAGATGTGTGGTGAGAACTTTTAACCCCCAGGTGTTTCACTAAAGTTTATAACGTACAGCCGTAAAATAAAAAATCTTTTTTTTTTTTACAAAAATGATTTTTTCGTCCCCAATATTTTATTTTCACAAGGGTAACAGAAGAAATTGGAACCCAAAAGTTGTTGTCCAATTTGTCCTGAGTACGCTGATACCCAATATGTGGGAGAAAACTACTGTATGGGCGCACGTCAGGGCTCGGAAGGGAAGTAGTGACGTTTTGGATTGCAGACTTTGATGGAATGGTCTGGGGGCGTCATGTCACATTTGGAGAGCCCCTGATGCACCTATACAGTGGAAACCCCCCACAAGTGACCCCATTTTGGCAAATAGACCCCACAAGGAACTTATCTAGATGTGTGGTGAGCACTTTGAACCCCGAAGTGCTTCACAGAAGTTTATAACGTACAGCCGTAAAAATAAAAAATCTTTTTTTTTTTTACAAAAATGATTTTTTCGCCCCCAATATTTTATTTTCACAAGGGTAACAGAAGAAATTGGAACCCAAAAGTTGTTGTCCAATTTGTCCTGAGTACGCTGATACTCAATATGTGGGAGAAAACTACTGTATGGGCGCACGTCAGGGCTCGGAAGGGAAGTAGTGACGTTTTGGATTGCAGACTTTGATGGAATGGTCTGGGGGCGTCATGTCACATTTGGAGAGCCCCTGATGCACCTATACAGTGGAAACCCCCCACAAGTGACCCCATTTTGGCAAATAGACCCCACAAGGAACTTATCTAGATGTGTGGTGAGCACTTTGAACCCCGAAGTGCTTCACAGAAGTTTATAACGTACAGCCGTAAAAATAAAAAATCTTTTTTTTTTTTACAAAAATGATTTTTTTTTGCCCCCAATATTTTATTTTCACAAGGATAACAGGAGAAATTGGACACCAAAAGTTGTTGTCCAATTTGTCCTGAGTACGCTGATACCCAATATGTGGGAGAAAACTACTGTATGGGCGCACGTCAGGGCTCGGAAGGGAAGTAGTGACGTTTTGGATTGCAGACTTTGATGGAATGGTCTGGGGGCGTCATGTCGCATTTGGAGAGCCCCTGATGCGCCTAAACAGTGGAAACCCCCCACAAGTGACCCCATTTTGGAAAATAGACCCCACAAGGAACTTGTCTAGATGTGTGTGTGAGCACTTTGAACCCCGAAGTGCTTCACAGAAGTTTATAACGCACAGCCATAAAAATAAAAAATCCTTTTTTTTTTGCAAAAATGATTTTTTTGCCCCAATATTTTATTTTTACAAGGGTAACAGGAGAAATTGGACCCCAAAAGTTGTTGTACAATTTGTCCTGAGTACGCTGATATCCAATATGTGGGAGAAAACTACTGTTTGAGTACACGTTGGGGCTCGGAAGGGAAGTAGTGACGTTTTGGATTGCAGACTTTGATGGAATGGTCTGGGGGCGTCATGTCGCATTTGGAGAGCCCCTGATGCCCCTAAACAGTGGAAATCCCCAACAAGTGACCCCATTTTGGAAAATAGACCCCACAAGGAACTTATCTAGATGTGTGGTGAGCGCTATGAAGCCCCAAGTGCTTCACAGAAGTTTATAATGTACAGCCGTAAAAACAAAAAAATATTTTTTTTTGTACAAAAATGATATTTTCGCCCCCAGTTTTTTATTTTCCCAAGTGTAGCAGAAGAAATAGGACAAATTGCACAATAACTCTTGGGGTCCAGAGTACGCTGATACCCCATATGTGGGGATAAACTACTGTTTGGACGCATGGCAGAGCTGAGAAGTGAAGGAGCACCGTTTGACTTTTTCAATGCAGAATTGGCTGGAATTATGATCAGACGCCATGTCACATTTGGAGAGCCCCTGATGTGCCTAAACAGCGGAAACCCCCCAATTCTAACTCCAACCCTAACCCCAACACACCCCTAACCCTAGTCCCAACCCTAACCACAAACCTAACCCTAACACACCCCTAATCCCAACCCTAACCCTAATCCTAACTTTAGCGCCAACCCTAACCCTAACTTTAGCCGCAACCCTAACCCTAACCCTAATGGGAAAATGGAAATAAATACTTTTTTTTAATTTTATTATTTTTCCCTAACTAAGGGGTTAATAAAGGGGGGTTTGATTTACTATTTATAGTGGGTTTTTATGATTGGCAGCTATCACGCTAAAAGACGCTTTTTATTGCAAAAATAGTTTTTGCATCATCACATTTTGAGAGCTATAATTTTTGCATATTTTGGCCCACAGAGTCATGTGAGGTCTTATTTTTTGCGGGACGAGTTGACATTTTTATTGGTACCATATTTGAGCACGTGACATTTTTGATCGCTTTTTATTTCGATTTTTGGGAGGTTAGAATGAACAAAAATCAGCAATTCATGAATTTCTTTTGGGGGAGGCGTTTATACCGTTCCGCGTGTGGTAAAATTGATAAAGCAGTTTTATTCTTCGGGTCAGTACGATTATGGCGATACCTCATTTATATCATTTTTTCATGTTTTGGCGCTTTTATAGAATAAAAACAATTTTATATAAAAAATAATTATTTTTGCATCGCTTTATTCTGCGAGCCATAACTTTTTTATTTTTTCGCTGATGATGCTTTATGATGGCTCGTTTTTTGCGGGACAAGATGACGTTTTCAGCGGTACCATGTTTTTTTATATCGGTCTTTTTGATCGCGTGTTATTCCACTTTTGTTCGGCGGTATGATGATAAAGCATTGATTTTTTGCTTCGTTTTTTTTTTTTTTTTTTTAAGGGGTTCACTAAAGGGGTTAACTAGTGGGACAATTTTATAGTGGGGGTCGTTACGGACGCGGCGATACCAAATATGTGTACTTTTATTGCTTTGTTTTTTTTATTTACAGGAAGAAGTGAATTTATTGGGGAATATATATATTTTTTTTTATTTATTTTGGATTTTTTTTTATAACACGTTTATTTTTATTTTTTTAACTTTTTTACTTTGTCCCAGGGTGGGACATCACAGTATTTTATCAGATCGCTGGTGTGACAGTGTGCACAGCACTCTGTCACACCAGCGATCGCACAGGCATAGATGCAGGCTTCTCAGTGCCTGCTCTCGGCAGGCACTGAGGTAGCCGCCTCCCTCCAGGACCCCGGCGCCATCTTGGATCCGGGTCCTGGGAAGGAGGAAGCCCTCAGAACAGCGCAATCACATCGCGCTGCTCTGAGGGTCTCAGGGGGGCGCGCAGGGAGCCCCCACCCTGCGCGATCCTCCCTGTGCCCCCAGTACACCGCGATCATGTTTGATCGCGGTGTGCAAGGGGTTAATGTGCCGGGAGCGGTCCGTGACCGCTCCTGATACACAGTCATGGGTGTCAGCTGTGATAATCAGCTGACACCCGGCAGCGATTAGCTGCGCTCCCCTCAGGAGCGCAGCTGATCGCCTATGACGTACTATCCCGTCCCCGGTCATACGGGCCCAGGTACCATGGACGGGATAGTACGTCCGATGGCAGTAAGGGGTTAACTGACAGCCTCTATGCTGTATCACTTCAGGCATAGGAGCTGTCCGTCAAGCAGGAAGAGGCGGCGCTGTGAGGAAAAAAGAATGGTAGTGACAGAGGCTTCAGATCTACAGCCTCACTTGCATATGAATTCAAATGCTGATTTCTCTGTAATAGGAGAGCATACTGGCCATATAAAAGTATTGCGGGAATTGTCTTTGAAAGAGCTATATGTGCATATGAATAATTTTGGGTGTAAAATTCTGTTTACTGATTTCATTTAAAGAATTTTTTTTATCTAGCATATCTTTTTATGTCTGAAAGATATGGGTCAAACCATTGTGCCCCACATCTATCTGTAGAATTACACACATGGTCAAAATTGTTGGTACCCCTCATTTAATGACAGAAAAACCGACAGTGGTCACAGAAATAACTTGAATCTGACAAAAGTGATAATAAATCAAACATTTATGAAAATGAACAAATGAACAAATGAAAGTCAGACACTGCTTTTAAACCATGCTTCCACAGAATTAAAAAAAAAATAAAACTCCTGAAATAGGCCTGGACAGAAATGATGGTACCTTAACTTAATATTTTGTTGGATAACCTTTTGAGGCAATCACTGCAATCAATGATTCCTGTAACTGTCAATGAGACTTCTGCACCTCTCGACAAGTATTTTGGCCCACTCCTCAAGAGCAAACTGCTCCAGTTGTCTCGTGTTTGAAGGTTGCCTTTTCCAGACAGCATGTTTCAGCTCTTTCCAAAGATGCTCAATAGGATTTAGGTCAGGGCTCATAGAAGGCCACTTCAGAATAGTCCAATGTTTTCCTCTAAGCCATTCTTGGGTGTTTTTAGCTGTGTGTTTTGGGTCATTATCCTGTTGCAAGACCTAGAAGTTGCGATCATGCAATCGCTTGCGCTACACAGAGCAGGGTTTCAGAAGAAATGCTCTCTTGCTATGAGCACCGACTGCTTGGTGGCGCTCATAGCAACCCGGCAATGACCACCATAGGGGTCTCCTGCAGACCCAGGGTTGTCATGCCAACACATCGGCGACCTGCAGTCATGTGACACAGGCACGATGGGCGGGATTAGTGACGCGCTTCTGGTGCATTTTAAATGCCGCTGTCAGAGATTGGCAGTGGTATTTAATATGTTAACAGCCATGGGTGGACATGTCAGCTGACATGAGACAGAAAAGTTGCGGTCTCAGGCTCAGCACCGTAGCCAGCAGCAAACAGGGGAAGCCAACCTTAAGCATATCTATACTTCTAACGTGGTAAAGGGGCTAAACCAAGCACTGGTGCTCGGTGTACCATTGTAGTGGCCAAACAGTTGAGGTCACCTTCCTACTTACACACGTGGTCAAAATTGCTGGTACCCCTCTTTTAATGACAGAAAAACCCACAATGGTCACAGAAATAACTTGAATCTGACAAAAGTAATAATAAATCAAAATGAAATGAAAATGAACAAATGAAAGTCAAGAAAAATATTTAGAGTTCAGAGTCCTCAGTGGTTGATACCTTTTAATGGCTAACTGAAAAGATGGTGACAAATTGCAAGCTTTCGAGACTACTCAGGTCTCTTCATCAGGCAAAGACTAATACAACATATGAAGAATCACATATTTATACACAAAACAGCACAGAAAAAATGCAATAGGTAAGACAAGTGACGTGAAGCAGAATAGTCATTATGGCAGAGGGATGAGCATAAATATTGGAACAGTTCATAGATAAGGAGTGTGAAAGTTTTATTACCCTCTGATTGGGGTCTGGTAATGTTTTGTGATGTTTTCACAGGGTATTTGGAGTAAATTCCTTAATTGATGTAATAGGCCATAAATACATGTGATAGGTTCATTCCAGCATTAAGAGGTGAGTTGTTGAGGATTGCCCATGAGATTCCTTGCTGTGACGCCTTGACTAAGAGATCTGCAAATGAACTATGACGTGTGGCTCCTCCCCCAGCCAGTCTTGCCTGTAACTACCATGTGAGTGATTTTCATCTTTAATCCTATTTTATTTTATAACTGCATTTGTACATAACGATATTGTCTCAGTTTGTTCCATCTTTTTATATTGTATAAGCACTGCCTGTTTTTTAAGGAATAAACCTATAAAATTATTAGTTTGATTCTCCTGCTCTACAAACGAATTTTCACGTGCCTGAAGTACTACGCTACTGTTTTGGGTTGCTACGGACCCTCTTGATAAATTGTTCCAAGAAAATCGTAGCTGGTGGCAGCTTAACAGAAGGGGTGTAGCGTGTTGACCTATGGGGTGGCGTTGGCAGTGACGGAGCGGGTTTTATAAGTGTATTGCCCGGCTGCGGCTCGGAGTAATTATAATTCCCTCACTGCAGCGTGCCCAATAGCCAGCACACATCCAAGTGACCCGTCTGGTGACTAATTATCCTAGGTGCAGTTCCCAGACTGACCTGAGGGTAAGGGGGGCGCCAGAGAGCTGCAAGTTCCTAAGTGGAAGTGGGATAATTATAAATACCTGCAGTTTACTGGGTCGGACGGCAGCAGCCGTCGTGTGTGTGCGCGTTCTCGTCACATTTGCGGCACGGAGGGATCACAAGCCGTGATACCCCGGGCTACCGTGTGGCGGACCGTGTGCCTGTTCATCACATATTGGTGGCAGCGGTGGGATCACAAGCCGTGATACCCCGGGCTACCGTGTGGCGGACCGTGTGCCCCATTCATCACATATTTCACACTCCTTATCTATGAACTGTTCCAATATTTATGCTCATCCCTCTGCCATAATGACTATTCTGCTTCACGTCACTTGTCTTACCTATTGCATTTTTTCTGTGCTGTTTTGTGTATAAATATGTGATTCTTCATATGTTGTATTAGTCTTTGCCTGATGAAGAGACCTGAGTAGTCTCGAAAGCTTGCAATTTGTTACCATCTTTTCAGTTAGCCATTAAAAGGTATCAACCACTGAGGACTCTCAACTCTAAATATTTTTCTATCTACTGGCTAACACGGTACAAAGATATACATCTTTACTGTATCCAAATGAAAGTCAGACATTGCTTTTCAACCATGCTTCCACTGAATTTAAAAAAAACAAATAAAACTCATGAAATAGGCCTGGACAGAAATGATGGTACCTGTAACGAATGGAAGCGGAGGCAGAGGTGGTGAAGTTCACATTCTTTTTTATCTTTTAATGTGGAACCTCGAGACCGCGGTCCGGGGGGCTCCGAAGGGGGCGTAACTAGTGAGCCCCGGGTACCCGTAGTAAGGCCCCTCGAACAGGACCAGAATGGAATACCCGGAGGACACAGGTGCTACCTCCAGTTAGACCCCGGACACGTGGCAGCTGTCCCAGAGGGACCAAAAGGGTAACAGGTATTTACAGAGTCCGTGGAAAGTTCTTGACGGAGAAGGGTAAGGTCCTGGTCCAGAACGGATGGTAGAAGGCTGGCTTCAGTGACCTTGTCACGGTCCACGGGTACGGATTGCTGATGGCGGAACGGAATGACACTTGCGCCAGTAATAGCCGAGATTGTCCAGATTAGCCAGATACGGGTTAGCAATGATCTGAGGAGACAAACAGTATCAGCGAAGCACAGAGACTGCAGACGCAGCGCAGACAGAACAGGCACAGAACCGGATGTAGCAATGATAGAACACGTTGCTCCGGCACTCCCCTAATGGTAGAGTGACCAGATATAGTACTGAGTGTGCAGCCATTGGTTAATTAGCTATTTCAAAAAATGCACGCTGCCCCTTTAAGAAAGACGGTGGGCGCGGCCTCGCGTCCTAAGCAGAGTATCTGGAGGCCTGCCAGCAGCGTGCCAGGAAGTGGAGGAGGACACAGGACGCCGAGAAACAGATGGGACAGGTGAGTGAGCAGGACGGAGTGCAGAGGCAGCGCTGGGACCGGTGTAACAGTATCCCCCTCTTTACTCCCCCTCTTTTTCAAGCCTGCGTGAAATCTTTTAAGAAGAAGAGGGCCTGGATGTTCTCTTTAGGCTCCCAAGACCTCTCCTCAGGACCAAAACCCCTCCAGTCCACCAGGTAATAGATCCTACCTCTTACTCGCTTAGAGGCCAAGATATGTTTTACCTCAAAAACATCATCCTCAGAGACCGGATCAGGAGTGGTACCCGGGTCCTTAAAGAAGGAGCTCAACACTACTGGTTTGAGGAGGGAGACATGAAAGGAGTTAGGTACTCTAAGAGAATTAGGCAATTTCAGTTTATAAGAGACCGGGTTGATTTGTCTCAAGACTTCAAAGGGACCAATGAAACGGGGACCCAATTTGTACGATGGTAACTTCAGACGGATGTGCTTGGAGGAGAGCCATACCTTGTCTCCTGGACGAAAGATGGGAGCCTCCAAACGTCTTTTGTCCGCATGCGTTTTCATACGTTGAGAAGCTTTCTCCAAAGCCGACCTGGTCTCTCTCCAAATGTCCGAGAAATCTTTAGACAAGGTATCGACTGCCAGAACATCAGACAATCCCGAGACAGGAAGAGGAATTCCGGGTTGCAGTCCAAACACAATCTGAAAGGGAGACTTTCCAGAAGATTCACTTACTTGGTTGTTGTAGGAGAATTCCGCCCAGGGCAGTAATTCTACCCAATCATTATGATGAGCGTTGACGAAGTGACGCAGGTATCCAGCCAGGATTTGATTGATCCTCTCCACTTGCCCATTAGACTGGGGATGATATGCAGAAGAAAAATCTAGTTCAATTTTTACCATTTTACAGAGTCCTCTCCAGAACTTAGAGGTGAACTGGACGCCCCTGTCGGACACGATGTGGAGAGGAAATCCATGTAGACGGAAAATGTGCTGAATGAAGTGAGCGGCCAGTTCTGGAGCAGACGGGAGGCCAGATAGCGGAACGAAGTGGGCCATTTTAGAGAAGCGATTCACCACAACCCAGACCACTGAGCAGCCAGAAGAAATGGGAAGATCCGTGATGAAATCCATCGCGATGTGCTGCCAGGGAGCGGACGGAATCGGAAGAGGCAGAAGCCTGCCGGCTGGAAGATGTTTAACAGTTTTGTTACGGGCACATGAAGGACAGGCTGCGACGAACTCCTGGATATCCTTGCCCATGGTAGGCCACCAGTAATAATGGGAGATGAGTTGCTGCGTCTTTTTCTGACCAGCATGGCCAGCCAACTTAGAAGAATGACCCCAGCGTAGAACATGAGTACGGTCAGAAGCAGACACGAAAGTCTTCCCAGGAA